>CM056387.1:25574825-25598413 GCA_029718625.1 Synaphobranchus kaupii
GGTTTGGCCCGGTTTGGCCCGATTTGGCCGTTGGACGAGATTTGGCCCTTGACGACGATATTTGGCCCGGTTTGGCCCGGTTTGGCCCGGTTTGGCCCGGTTTGGCCCTTGACGACGAGATTTGGCCCGGTTTGGCCCGCTTTGGCCCGGTTTGGCCGTTGTACGAGATTTGGCCCTTGGACGAGATTTTGCCCTAAAACGAGATTTGGCCGTTGGACGAGATTTGGCCCTTGACGACGAGATTTGGCCCTTGATGACATGATTTGGCCCGGTTTGGCCCGGTTTGGCCCGGTTTGGCCCGGTTTGGCCCGGTTTGGCCCTTGACGACGAGATTTGGCCCTTGACGACGAGATTTGGCCCGGTTCGGCCCGGTTTGGCCCGATTTGGCCGTTGGACGAGATTTGGCCCTTGACGACGAGATTTGGCCCTTGACGACATGATTTGGCCCGGTTTGGCCCGGTTTGGCCCGGTTTGGCCGTTGGACGAGATTTGGCCCTTGACGACGAGATTTGGCCCTTGACGACATGATTTGGACCGGTTTGGCCCGGTTTGGCCCGGTTTGGCCCGATTTGGCCCTTGACGACGAGATTTGGCCCTTGACGACGAGATTTGGCCCGGTTTGGCCCGGTTTGGCCCAATTTGGCCGTTGGACGAGATTTGGCCCTTGACGACGAGATTTGGCCCGGTTTGGCCCGGTTTGGCCCGATTTGGCCGTTGGACGAGATTTGGCCCTTGACGACGAGATTTGGCCCGGTTTGGCCCGGTTTGGCCCTTGACGACAAGATTTGGCCGTTGGACGAGATTTGGCCCTTGACGACGAGATTTGGCCCGGTTTGGCCCGGTTTGGCCCTTGACGACAAGATTTGGCCCTTGGACGAGATTTTGCCCTAAAACGAGATTTGGCCGTTGGACGAGATTTGGCCCTTGACAACGAGATTTGGCCCTTGACGACATGATTTGGCCCGGTTTGGTCCGGTTTGGCCCGGTTTGGCCCGGTTTGGCCCGATTTGGCCCTTGACGACGAGATTTGGCCCTTGACGACGAGATTTGGCCCGGTTTGGCCCGGTTTGGCCCGATTTGGCCGTTGGACGAGATTTGGCCCTTGACGACGAGATTTGGCCCGGTTTGGCCCGGTTTGGCCCGGTTTGACCCGATTTGGCCCTTGACGACGAGATTTGGCCCTTGACGACGAGATTTGGCCCGGTTTGGCCCGGTTTGGCCCGGTTTGGCCGTTGGACGAGATTTGGCCCTTGACGACGAGATTTGGCCCTTGACGACATGATTTGGCCCGGTTTGGCCCGGTTTGGCCCGGTTTGGCCCGGTTCGGCCCGATTTGGCCCTTGACGACAAGATTTGGCCCTTGGACGAGATTTTGCCCTAAAACGAGATTTGGCCGTTGGACGAGATTTGGCCCTTGACGACGAGATTTGGCCCTTGACGACATGATTTGGCCCGGTTTGACCCGGTTTGGCCCGGTTTGGCCCGGTTTGGCCCTTGACGACAAGATTTGGCCCTTGGACGAGATTTTGCCCTAAAACGAGATTTGGCCGTTGGACGAGATTTGGCCCTTGACGACGAGATTTGGCCCTTGACGACATGATTTGGCCCGGTTTGGCCCGGTTTGGCCAGGTTTGGCCCGGTTTGGCCCGATTTGGCCCTTGACGACGAGATTTGGCCCTTGACGACGAGATTTGGCCCGGTTTGGCCCGGTTTGGCCCGATTTGGCCGTTGGACGAGATTTGGCCCTTGACGACGAGATTTGGCCCTTGACGACATGATTTGGCCCGGTTTGGCCCGGTTTGGCCCGGTTTGGCCCGATTTGGCCCTTGACGACGAGATTTGGCCCTTGACGACGAGATTTGGCCCGGTTTGGCCGTTGGACGAGATTTGGCCCTTGACGACGAGATTTGGCCCGGTTTGGCCCGGTTTGGCCCTTGACGACAAGATTTGGACCTTGGATGAGATTTTGCCCTAAAACGAGATTTGGCCGTTGGACGAGATTTGGCCCTTGACGACGAGATTTGGCCCTTGACGACGAGATTTGGCCCGGTTTGGCCCGGTTTGGACATAAGACTTATGTGTTTTCATTTTCCCCAAACACACATTTTTCACCATAAATGTCTTAAAACTAGTTATTTTTCACTCATTTCAGCGCAGTTATTAATTAAATGTAGTTTCCTATGCATCGGAATCAAAAAATGGCATTTTAATTTTGTTGACCATTTTGGCCCATTTTGGACATAAGACCAGTCTTATGTGTTTTCATTTTCCCCAAACACACATTTTTCATCATAAATGTCTTAAAACTAGTTATTTTTCACTCATTTCAGCGCAGTTATTAATTAAATGTAGTTTCCTATACATCGGAATCAAAAAATGGCATTTAAATTTTGTTGATCATTTTGGCCCATTTTGGACATAAGACTATAGTCTTATGTCTTTTCATTTTCCCCAAACACACATTTTTCATCATAAATGTCTTAAAACTAGTTATTTTTCACTCATTTCAGCGCAGTTATTAATTAAATGTAGTTTCCTATGCATCGGAATCAAAAAATGGCATTTTAATTTTGTTGACCATTTTGGCCCATTTTGGACATAAGACCAGTCTTATGTGTTTTCATTTTCCCCAAACACACATTTTTCATCATAAATGTCTTAAAACTAGTTATTTTTCACTCATTTCAGCGCAGTTATTAATTAAATGTAGTTTCCTATACATCGGAATCAAAAAATGG
Organism: Synaphobranchus kaupii; assembly: GCA_029718625.1. Lineage (NCBI taxonomy): Eukaryota > Metazoa > Chordata > Actinopteri > Anguilliformes > Synaphobranchidae > Synaphobranchus > Synaphobranchus kaupii. Next base: position 25,577,564 of record CM056387.1, read on the forward strand.
CATTTTAATTTTGTTGACCATTTTGGCCCATTTTGGACATAAGACTATAGTCTTATGTGTTTTTATTTTCCCCAAACACACATTTTTCACCATAAATGTCTTAAAACTAGTTATTTTTCACTCATTTCAGTGCAGTTATTAATTAAATGTAGTTTCCTATGCATCGGAATCAAAAAATGGCATTTTAATTTTGTTGACCATTTTGGCCCATTTTGGACATAAGACTATAGTCTTATGTGTTTTCATTTTCCCCAAACACACATTTTTCATCATAAATGTCTTAAAACTAGTTATTTTTCACTCATTTCAGCGCAGTTATTAACCTCTTCCTACCAAGGGCAAAATATACCAATTTTCGCCCGTTTTCACTAGTGACCAACAAAGCTGTTTATCTCAAAAACTGTAAAGGCTACAAATATGGTTCATAGCTTTTATTAAAACAGAGAACTGCACTATTATGACTAAGTAGTCATAATTCATATGCATACCCTTCTTGCTACTTAACTACAACAATTTATGTACAGAAATTGTGAAAAAACAAAAAACGGGTACCTAAATTCGAATTTCAGATTTTTTACCTGATGAGCTACAATAGCTATGGAGGAAATAACTCCTCTTTGTGATTCCTCAATATGCTGCCTATCTCTGCTAAAGATATGGTGTCAATATCTCAAATCATTCAAAATCTACAGAGCTTTTTTTCAGGTGAACCATTTCGGTTACCAAAGTTGGCACAAATTGTGCCAAATTGTGCCAAATTGTGCAAAATGGCCCAGGTTCCAGAAAAGTCTCAATATCATTTATTTTTTAAGTTTTACAATAAAATCTGATAATTGACAATAAAAGTTAATTTAGAAGTGTTTTTGGTCATTGTTACAATATAGTAATGTTAGCTATATTCATTTAATTCAGAGGGATTCGTTTTTTACATAACAGTGAATTCACACTGGTATACCGGCAAAATAATCTGTTACCTTATATCACTCTGCGTCACTGAGACCGCAAAACCATATTTCTGCTGCACATAGAAACTCCTGAATACCTAGACATAACTAACCAAAAACTGTATGAAAGAAACTGTAAAGTAAAAATATAAACAGCGCATTTACCTTATGAATTGTGCTTTGCTAAACAGAATGTAGCGAGCTACGCTACAAGGTAAAAACACTGCGCCATTTCGGTTTGATAATTCCTTACACAGGGCTGCACTTACTTGTCTCAGACACAAATAGATAGCTAGCTGCTATGTGTAATTTTGCTGGCTAGCTTGCCATTGTTACAATATAGTATGTTAGCTATATTCATTTAATTCAGAGGGATTCGTTTTTTACATAACAGTGAATTCGCACTGGTATACTGGCAAAATAATCTGTTACCTTATATCACTCTGCGTCACTGAGACCGCAAAACCATATTTCTGCTGCACATAGAAACTCCTGAATACCTAGACATAACTAACCAAAAACTGTATGAAAGAAACTGTAAAGTAAAAATATAAACAGCGCATTTACCTTATGAATTGTGCTTTGCTAAACAGAATGTAGCGAGCTACGCTACAAGGTAAAAACACTGCGCCATTTCGGTTTGATAATTCCTTACACAGGGCTGCACTTACTTGTCTCAGACACAAATAGATAGCTAGCTGCTATGTGTAATTTTGCTGGCTAGCTTGCCATTGTTACAATATAGTATGTTAGCTATATTCATTTAATTCAGAGGGATTCGTTTTTTACATAACAGTGAATTCGCACTGGTATACCGGCAAAATAATCTGTTACCTTATATCACTCTGCGTCACTGAGACCGCAAAACCATATTTCTGCTGCACGGAGAAACTCCTGAATAACCTAGACATAACTAACCAAAAACTGTATGAAAGAGACTGTAAAGTAAAAATATAAACAGCGCAGTTACCTTATGAATTGTGCTTTGCTAAACGGAATGTAGCGAGCTACGCTACAAGGTAAAAACACTGCGCCATCTTGGTTCGATAATTACGCACGGGTGACACTTCCTTATACGCAGAGCTGTTATCTCCTTGTTTTACGACGGCAATGTGTTGAAGGAGGGCTCGTATGAAAGATAAGAGTCTTGGCTATTGGCTGGAATATTTGACAGACAGTTTTAAAACCCAATGGAAAGCAAATAATACTCGGAGTGGAGGCAGGTCGAAGACAGTTTTTCCCACTTCAGATAGGCCTATTGTGCTATCAGTCAAAGAAATACACCCAATTGACGACGGTTTTGCATAATTCTCTGCAAACAAGTTCAAAACCACTCTGGCTAACATATACTAAGCCAGGGGATTGGTACTCCAGAAACTGGCTGATTTTCACAACGCCAAAGTGAACACAGCCGAACGAGTCGTAATCAAGTGCAAAAAAGCACAAGTCGGTTTAAAATTGGAAAAAAATCATGTACAGCGTTATGAAAGTTTTAAAGTATTTTTTCTTGAAGCCTAAAGGTATAATGATTTTTTAAACCAAAGTTTTGTTCAATACAATTAAGCAGAACAGTTTACCAGCACATTGTTTATGGTGTGACATCAAGCTGCAATACATGTTTGAGAATTAGGTCAGAGTTTCCAACGTTATTTACAAAGTTTTATCTCGACGTTTTGGGCTTAAAAACCACTTTCCCAGAAGGAATGGATATATCTTAAGGATATTTAATCAAAATATTGAGGTGAGCAGTTTATTATATATTATTAAATTAATGAAATATAAATTTTAATAAATTCCGTAACGCCCGCGTTACCGCTAGGGGGCGTTTGGTATTAAGAGGTTAATTAAATGTAGTTTCCTATGCATCGGAATCAAAAAATGGCATTTTAATTTTGTTGACCATTTTGGCCCATTTTGGACATAAGACTATAGTCTTATGTGTTTTCATTTTCCCCAAACACACATTTTTCATCATAAATGTCTTAAAACTAGTTATTTTTCACTCATTTCAGCGCAGTTATTAATTAAATGTAGTTTCCTATACATCGGAATCAAAAAATGGCATTTTAATTTTGTTGACCATTTTGGCACATTTTGGACATAAGACTAGTCTTATGTTTTTTCATTTTCCCCAAAACATGGGCCTTGGACGAGATTTGGCCCTTGACGATGAGATTTGGCCCTTGACGACGAGATTTGTCCCTTGGACGAGATTTGGCCCTTGACGACGAGATTTGGCCCTTGACGACGAGATTTGGCCCGGTTTGGCCCGGTTTGGCCCGATTTGGCCGTTGGACGAGATTTGGCCCTTGACGACGAGATTTGGCCCGGTTTGGCCCGGTTTGGCCCTTGACGACAAGATTTGGCCGTTGGACGAGATTTTGCCCTAAAACGAGATTTGGCCGTTGGACGAGATTTGGCCCTTGACGACGAGATTTGGCCCTTGACGACATGATTTGGCCCGGTTTGGCCCGGTTTGGCCCGGTTTGGCCCGATTTGGCCCTTGACGACGAGATTTGGCCCTTGACGACGAGATTTGGCCCGGTTTGGCCCGGTTTGGCCCGATTTGGCCGTTGGACGAGATTTGGCCCTTGACGACGAGATTTGGCCCGGTTTGGCCCGGTTTGGCCCTTGACGACAAGATTTGGCCCTTGGACGAGATTTTGCCCTAAAACGAGATTTGGCCGTTGGACGAGATTTGGCCCTTGACAACGAGATTTGGCCCTTGACGACATGATTTGGCCCGGTTTGGTCCGGTTTGGCCCGGTTTGGCCCGGTTTGGCCCGATTTGGCCCTTGACGACGAGATTTGGCCCTTGACGACGAGATTTGGCCCGGTTTGGCCCGGTTTGGCCCGATTTGGCCGTTGGACGAGATTTGGCCCTTGACGACGAGATTTGGCCCGGTTTGGCCCGGTTTGGCCCTTGACGACAAGATTTGGCCGTTGGACGAGATTTTGCCCTAAAACGAGATTTGGCCGTTGGACGAGATTTGGCCCTTGACGACGAGATTTGGCCCTTGACGACATGATTTGGCCCGGTTTGGCCCGGTTTGGCCCGGTTTGGCCCGATTTGGCCCTTGACGACGAGATTTGGCCCTTGACGACGAGATTTGGCCCGGTTTGGCCCGGTTTGGCCCGATTTGGCCGTTGGACGAGATTTGGCCCTTGACGACGAGATTTGGCCCGGTTTGGCCCGGTTTGGCCCTTGACGACAAGATTTGGCCCTTGGACGAGATTTTGCCCTAAAACGAGATTTGGCCCTTGACGACATGATTTGGCCCGGTTTGACCCGGTTTGGCCCGGTTTGGCCCGGTTTGGCCCTTGACGACAAGATTTGGCCCTTGGACGAGATTTTGCCCTAAAACGAGATTTGGCCGTTGGACGAGATTTGGCCCTTGACGACGAGATTTGGCCCTTGACGACATGATTTGGCCCGGTTTGGCCCGGTTTGGCCAGGTTTGGCCCGGTTTGGCCCGATTTGGCCCTTGACGACGAGATTTGGCCCTTGACGACGAGATTTGGCCCGGTTTGGCCCGGTTTGGCCCGATTTGGCCGTTGGACGAGATTTGGCCCTTGACGACGAGATTTGGCCCTTGACGACATGATTTGGCCCGGTTTGGCCCGGTTTGGCCCGGTTTGGCCCGATTTGGCCCTTGACGACGAGATTTGGCCCTTGACGACGAGATTTGGCCCGGTTTGGCCGTTGGACGAGATTTGGCCCTTGACGACGAGATTTGGCCCGGTTTGGCCCGGTTTGGCCCTTGACGACAAGATTTGGACCTTGGATGAGATTTTGCCCTAAAACGAGATTTGGCCGTTGGACGAGATTTGGCCCTTGACGACGAGATTTGGCCCTTGACGACGAGATTTGGCCCGGTTTGGCCCGGTTTGGACATAAGACTTATGTGTTTTCATTTTCCCCAAACACACATTTTTCACCATAAATGTCTTAAAACTAGTTATTTTTCACTCATTTCAGCGCAGTTATTAATTAAATGTAGTTTCCTATGCATCGGAATCAAAAAATGGCATTTTAATTTTGTTGACCATTTTGGCCCATTTTGGACATAAGACCAGTCTTATGTGTTTTCATTTTCCCCAAACACACATTTTTCATCATAAATGTCTTAAAACTAGTTATTTTTCACTCATTTCAGCGCAGTTATTAATTAAATGTAGTTTCCTATACATCGGAATCAAAAAATGGCATTTAAATTTTGTTGATCATTTTGGCCCATTTTGGACATAAGACTATAGTCTTATGTCTTTTCATTTTCCCCAAACACACATTTTTCATCATAAATGTCTTAAAACTAGTTATTTTTCACTCATTTCAGCGCAGTTATTAATTAAATGTAGTTTCCTATGCATCGGAATCAAAAAATGGCATTTTAATTTTGTTGACCATTTTGGCCCATTTTGGACATAAGACCAGTCTTATGTGTTTTCATTTTCCCCAAACACACATTTTTCATCATAAATGTCTTAAAACTAGTTATTTTTCACTCATTTCAGCGCAGTTATTAATTAAATGTAGTTTCCTATACATCGGAATCAAAAAATGGCATTTTAATTTTGTTGACCATTTTGGCCCATTTTGGACATAAGACTATAGTCTTATGTGTTTTTATTTTCCCCAAACACACATTTTTCACCATAAATGTCTTAAAACTAGTTATTTTTCACTCATTTCAGTGCAGTTATTAATTAAATGTAGTTTCCTATGCATCGGAATCAAAAAATGGCATTTTAATTTTGTTGACCATTTTGGCCCATTTTGGACATAAGACTATAGTCTTATGTGTTTTCATTTTCCCCAAACACACATTTTTCATCATAAATGTCTTAAAACTAGTTATTTTTCACTCATTTCAGCGCAGTTATTAACCTCTTCCTACCAAGGGCAAAATATACCAATTTTCGCCCGTTTTCACTAGTGACCAACAAAGCTGTTTATCTCAAAAACTGTAAAGGCTACAAATATGGTTCATAGCTTTTATTAAAACAGAGAACTGCACTATTATGACTAAGTAGTCATAATTCATATGCATACCCTTCTTGCTACTTAACTACAACAATTTATGTACAGAAATTGTGAAAAAACAAAAAACGGGTACCTAAATTCGAATTTCAGATTTTTTACCTGATGAGCTACAATAGCTATGGAGGAAATAACTCCTCTTTGTGATTCCTCAATATGCTGCCTATCTCTGCTAAAGATATGGTGTCAATATCTCAAATCATTCAAAATCTACAGAGCTTTTTTTCAGGTGAACCATTTCGGTTACCAAAGTTGGCACAAATTGTGCCAAATTGTGCCAAATTGTGCAAAATGGCCCAGGTTCCAGAAAAGTCTCAATATCATTTATTTTTTAAGTTTTACAATAAAATCTGATAATTGACAATAAAAGTTAATTTAGAAGTGTTTTTGGTCATTGTTACAATATAGTAATGTTAGCTATATTCATTTAATTCAGAGGGATTCGTTTTTTACATAACAGTGAATTCACACTGGTATACCGGCAAAATAATCTGTTACCTTATATCACTCTGCGTCACTGAGACCGCAAAACCATATTTCTGCTGCACATAGAAACTCCTGAATACCTAGACATAACTAACCAAAAACTGTATGAAAGAAACTGTAAAGTAAAAATATAAACAGCGCATTTACCTTATGAATTGTGCTTTGCTAAACAGAATGTAGCGAGCTACGCTACAAGGTAAAAACACTGCGCCATTTCGGTTTGATAATTCCTTACACAGGGCTGCACTTACTTGTCTCAGACACAAATAGATAGCTAGCTGCTATGTGTAATTTTGCTGGCTAGCTTGCCATTGTTACAATATAGTATGTTAGCTATATTCATTTAATTCAGAGGGATTCGTTTTTTACATAACAGTGAATTCGCACTGGTATACTGGCAAAATAATCTGTTACCTTATATCACTCTGCGTCACTGAGACCGCAAAACCATATTTCTGCTGCACATAGAAACTCCTGAATACCTAGACATAACTAACCAAAAACTGTATGAAAGAAACTGTAAAGTAAAAATATAAACAGCGCATTTACCTTATGAATTGTGCTTTGCTAAACAGAATGTAGCGAGCTACGCTACAAGGTAAAAACACTGCGCCATTTCGGTTTGATAATTCCTTACACAGGGCTGCACTTACTTGTCTCAGACACAAATAGATAGCTAGCTGCTATGTGTAATTTTGCTGGCTAGCTTGCCATTGTTACAATATAGTATGTTAGCTATATTCATTTAATTCAGAGGGATTCGTTTTTTACATAACAGTGAATTCGCACTGGTATACCGGCAAAATAATCTGTTACCTTATATCACTCTGCGTCACTGAGACCGCAAAACCATATTTCTGCTGCACGGAGAAACTCCTGAATAACCTAGACATAACTAACCAAAAACTGTATGAAAGAGACTGTAAAGTAAAAATATAAACAGCGCAGTTACCTTATGAATTGTGCTTTGCTAAACGGAATGTAGCGAGCTACGCTACAAGGTAAAAACACTGCGCCATCTTGGTTCGATAATTACGCACGGGTGACACTTCCTTATACGCAGAGCTGTTATCTCCTTGTTTTACGACGGCAATGTGTTGAAGGAGGGCTCGTATGAAAGATAAGAGTCTTGGCTATTGGCTGGAATATTTGACAGACAGTTTTAAAACCCAATGGAAAGCAAATAATACTCGGAGTGGAGGCAGGTCGAAGACAGTTTTTCCCCACTTCAGATAGGCCTATTGTGCTATCAGTCAAAGAAATACACCCAATTGACGACGGTTTTGCATAATTCTCTGCAAACAAGTTCAAAAACCACTCTGGCTAACATATACTAAGCCAGGGGATTGGTACTCCAGAAACTGGCTGATTTTCACAACGCCAAAGTGAACACAGCCGAACGAGTCGTAATCAAGTGCAAAAAAGCACAAGTCGGTTTAAAATTGGAAAAAAATCATGTACAGCGTTATGAAAGTTTTAAAGTATTTTTTCTTGAAGCCTAAAGGTATAATGATTTTTTAAACCAAAGTTTTGTTCAATACAATTAAGCAGAACAGTTTACCAGCACATTGTTTATGGTGTGACATCAAGCTGCAATACATGTTTGAGAATTAGGTCAGAGTTTCCAACGTTATTTACAAAGTTTTATCTCGACGTTTTGGGCTTAAAAACCACTTTCCCAGAAGGAATGGATATATCTTAAGGATATTTAATCAAAATATTGAGGTGAGCAGTTTATTATATATTATTAAATTAATGAAATATAAATTTTAATAAATTCCGTAACGCCCGCGTTACCGCTAGGGGGCGTTTGGTATTAAGAGGTTAATTAAATGTAGTTTCCTATGCATCGGAATCAAAAAATGGCATTTTAATTTTGTTGACCATTTTGGCCCATTTTGGACATAAGACTATAGTCTTATGTGTTTTCATTTTCCCCAAACACACATTTTTCATCATAAATGTCTTAAAACTAGTTATTTTTCACTCATTTCAGCGCAGTTATTAATTAAATGTAGTTTCCTATACATCGGAATCAAAAAATGGCATTTTAATTTTGTTGACCATTTTGGCACATTTTGGACATAAGACTAGTCTTATGTTTTTTCATTTTCCCCCAAAACATGGGCCTTGGACGAGATTTGGCCCTTGACGATGAGATTTGGCCCTTGACGACGAGATTTGTCCCTTGGACGAGATTTGGCCCTTGACGACGAGATTTGGCCCTTGACGACGAGATTTGGCCCGGTTTGGCCCGGTTTGGCCCGATTTGGCCGTTGGACGAGATTTGGCCCTTGACGACGAGATTTGGCCCGGTTTGGCCCGGTTTGGCCCTTGACGACAAGATTTGGCCGTTGGACGAGATTTTGCCCTAAAACGAGATTTGGCCGTTGGACGAGATTTGGCCCTTGACGACGAGATTTGGCCCTTGACGACATGATTTGGCCCGGTTTGGCCCGGTTTGGCCCGGTTTGGCCCGATTTGGCCCTTGACGACGAGATTTGGCCCTTGACGACGAGATTTGGCCCGGTTTGGCCCGGTTTGGCCCGATTTGGCCGTTAGACGAGATTTGGCCCTTGACGACGAGATTTGGCCCGGTTTGGCCCGGTTTGGCCCTTGACGACAAGATTTGGCCCTTGGACGAGATTTTGCCCTAAAACGAGATTTGGCCGTTGGACGAGATTTGGCCCTTGACAACGAGATTTGGCCCTTGACGACATGATTTGGCCCGGTTTGGTCCGGTTTGGCCCGGTTTGGCCCGGTTTGGCCCGATTTGGCCCTTGACGACGAGATTTGGCCCTTGACGACGAGATTTGGCCCGGTTTGGCCCGGTTTGGCCCGATTTGGCCGTTGGACGAGATTTGGCCCTTGACGACGAGATTTGGCCCGGTTTGGCCCGGTTTGGCCCTTGACGACAAGATTTGGCCGTTGGACGAGATTTTGCCCTAAAACGAGATTTGGCCGTTGGACGAGATTTGGCCCTTGACGACGAGATTTGGCCCTTGACGACATGATTTGGCCCGGTTTGGCCCGGTTTGGCCCGGTTTGGCCCGATTTGGCCCTTGACGACGAGATTTGGCCCTTGACGACGAGATTTGGCCCGGTTTGGCCCGGTTTGGCCCGATTTGGCCGTTGGACGAGATTTGGCCCTTGACGACGAGATTTGGCCCGGTTTGGCCCGGTTTGGCCCTTGACGACAAGATTTGGCCCTTGGACGAGATTTTGCCCTAAAACGAGATTTGGCCGTTGGACGAGATTTGGCCCTTGACAACGAGATTTGGCCCTTGACGACATGATTTGGCCCGGTTTGGTCCGGTTTGGCCCGGTTTGGCCCGGTTTGGCCCGATTTGGCCCTTGACGACGAGATTTGGCCCTTGACGACGAGATTTGGCCCGGTTTGGCCCGGTTTGGCCCGATTTGGCCGTTGGACGAGATTTGGCCCTTGACGACGAGATTTGGCCCGGTTTGGCCCGGTTTGGCCCGGTTTGGCCCGATTTGGCCCTTGACGACGAGATTTGGCCCTTGACGACGAGATTTGGCCCGGTTTGGCCCGGTTTGGCCCGGTTTGGCCGTTGGACGAGATTTGGCCCTTGACGACGAGATTTGGCCCTTGACGACATGATTTGGCCCGGTTTGGCCCGGTTTGGCCCGGTTTGGCCCGATTTGGCCCTTGACGACAAGATTTGGCCCTTGGACGAGATTTTGCCCTAAAACGAGATTTGGCCGTTGGACGAGATTTGGCCCTTGACGACGAGATTTGGCCCTTGACGACATGATTTGGCCCGGTTTGACCCGGTTTGGCCCGGTTTGGCCCGGTTTGGCCCGGTTTGGCCCTTGACGACAAGATTTGGCCCTTGGACGAGATTTTGCCCTAAAACGAGATTTGGCCGTTGGACGAGATTTGGCCCTTGACGACGAGATTTGGCCCTTGACGACATGATTTGGCCCGGTTTGGCCCGGTTTGGCCCGGTTTGGCCCGATTTGGCCCTTGACGACGAGATTTGGCCCTTGACGACGAGATTTGGCCCGGTTTGGCCCGGTTTGGCCCGATTTGGCCGTTGGACGAGATTTGGCCCTTGACGACGAGATTTGGCCCGGTTTGGCCCGGTTTGGCCCTTGACGACAAGATTTGGCCCTTGGACGAGATTTTGCCCTAAAACGAGATTTGGCCGTTGGACGAGATTTGGCCCTTGACGACGAGATTTGGCCCTTGACGACATGATTTGGCCCGGTTTGGCCCGGTTTGGCCCGGTTTGGCCCGGTTTGGCCCGATTTGGCCCTTGACGACGAGATTTGGCCCTTGACGACGAGATTTGGCCCGGTTTGGCCCGGTTTGGCCCGATTTGGCCGTTGGACGAGATTTGGCCCTTGACGACGAGATTTGGCCCGGTTTGGCCCGGTTTGGCCCTTGACGACAAGATTTGGCCCTTGGACGAGATTTTGCCCTAAAACGAGATTTGGCCGTTGGACGAGATTTGGCCCTTGACGACGAGATTTGGCCCTTGACGACATGATTTGGCCCGGTTTGGCCCGGTTTGGCCCGGTTTGGCCCGATTTGGCCCTTGACGACGAGATTTGGCCCTTGACGACGAGATTTGGCCCGGTTTGGCCCGGTTTGGCCCGATTTGGCCGTTGGACGAGATTTGGCCCTTGACGACGAGATTTGGCCCGGTTTGGCCCGGTTTGGCCCTTGACGACAAGATTTGGCCCTTGGACGAGATTTTGCCCTAAAACGAGATTTGGCCGTTGGACGAGATTTGGCCCTTGACAACGAGATTTGGCCCTTGACGACATGATTTGGCCCGGTTTGGCCCGGTTTGGCCCGGTTTGGCCCGATTTGGCCCTTGACGACGAGATTTGGCCCTTGACGACGAGATTTGGCCCGGTTTGGCCCGGTTTGGCCCGGTTTGGCCCGATTTGGCCCTTGACGACGAGATTTGGCCCTTGACGACGAGATTTGGCCCGGTTTGGCCCGGTTTGGCCCGGTTTGGCCGTTGGACGAGATTTGGCCCTTGACGACGAGATTTGGCCCTTGACGACATGATTTGGCCCGGTTTGGCCCGGTTTGGCCCGGTTTGGCCCGGTTTGGCCCGATTTGGCCCTTGACGACAAGATTTGGCCCTTGGACGAGATTTTGCCCTAAAACGAGATTTGGCCGTTGGACGAGATTTGGCCCTTGACGACGAGATTTGGCCCTTGACGACATGATTTGGCCCGGTTTGGCCCGGTTTGGCCCGGTTTGGCCCGATTTGGCCCTTGACGACGAGATTTGGCCCTTGACGACGAGATTTGGCCCGGTTTGGCCCGGTTTGGCCCGATTTGGCCGTTGGACGAGATTTGGCCCTTGACGACGAGATTTGGCCCGGTTTGGCCCGGTTTGGCCCTTGACGACAAGATTTGGCCCTTGGACGAGATTTTGCCCTAAAACGAGATTTGGCCGTTGGACGAGATTTGGCCCTTGACGACGAGATTTGGCCCTTGACGACATGATTTGGCCCGGTTTGGCCCGGTTTGGCCCGGTTTGGCCCGGTTTGGCCCGATTTGGCCCTTGACGACAAGATTTGGCCCTTGGACGAGATTTTGCCCTAAAACGAGATTTGGCCGTTGGACGAGATTTGGCCCTTGACGACGAGATTTGGCCCTTGACGACATGATTTGGCCCGGTTTGACCCGGTTTGGCCCGGTTTGGCCCTTGACGACAAGATTTGGCCCTTGGACGAGATTTTGCCCTAAAACGAGATTTGGCCGTTGGACAAGATTTGGCCCTTGACGACGAGATTTGGCCCTTGACGACATGATTTGGCCCGGTTTGGCCCGGTTTGGCCCGGTTTGGCCCGGTTTGGCCCGATTTGGCCCTTGACGACGAGATTTGGCCCTTGACGACGAGATTTGGCCCGGTTTGGCCCGGTTTGGCCCGATTTGGCCGTTGGACGAGATTTGGCCCTTGACGACGAGATTTGGCCCGGTTTGGCCCGGTTTGGCCCTTGACGACAAGATTTGGCCCTTGGACGAGATTTTGCCCGGTTTGGCCCGGTTTGGCCCGGTTTGGCCCGATTTGGCCCTTGACGACGAGATTTGGCCCTTGACGACGAGATTTGGCCCGGTTTGGCCCGGTTTGGCCCGGTTTGGCCGTTGGACGAGATTTGGCCCTTGACGACGAGATTTGGCCCTTGACGACATGATTTGGCCCTGTTTGGCCCGGTTTGGCCCGGTTTGGCCCGGTTCGGCCCGATTTGGCCCTTGACGACAAGATTTGGCCCTTGGACGAGATTTTGCCCTAAAACGAGATTTGGCCGTTGGACGAGATTTGGCCCTTGACGACGAGATTTGGCCCTTGACGACATGATTTGGCCCGGTTTGACCCGGTTTGGCCCGGTTTGGCCCGGTTTGGCCCTTGACGACAAGATTTGGCCCTTGGACGAGATTTTGCCCTAAAACGAGATTTGGCCGTTGGACGAGATTTGGCCCTTGACGACGAGATTTGGCCCGGTTTGGCCCGGTTTGGCCCGGTTTGGCCGTTGGACGAGATTTGGCCCTTGACGACGAGATTTGGCCCTTGACGACATGATTTGGCCCGGTTTGGCCCGGTTTGGCCCGGTTTGGCCCGGTTCGGCCCGATTTGGCCCTTGACGACAAGATTTGGCCCTTGGACGAGATTTTGCCCTAAAACGAGATTTGGCCGTTGGACGAGATTTGGCCCTTGACGACGAGATTTGGCCCTTGACGACATGATTTGGCCCGGTTTGACCCGGTTTGGCCCGGTTTGGCCCGGTTTGGCCCTTGACGACAAGATTTGGCCCTTGGACGAGATTTTGCCCTAAAACGAGATTTGGCCGTTGGACGAGATTTGGCCCTTGACGACGAGATTTGGCCCTTGACGACATGATTTGGCCCGGTTTGGCCCGGTTTGGCCAGGTTTGGCCCGGTTTGGCCCGATTTGGCCCTTGACGACGAGATTTGGCCCTTGACGACGAGATTTGGCCCGGTTTGGCCCGGTTTGGCCCGATTTGGCCGTTGGACGAGATTTGGCCCTTGACGACGAGATTTGGCCCTTGACGACATGATTTGGCCCGGTTTGGCCCGGTTTGGCCCGGTTTGGCCCGGTTTGGCCCGATTTGGCCCTTGACGACGAGATTTGGCCCTTGACGACGAGATTTGGCCCGGTTTGGCCGTTGGACGAGATTTGGCCCTTGACGACGAGATTTGGCCCGGTTTGGCCCGGTTTGGCCCTTGACGACAAGATTTGGACCTTGGATGAGATTTTGCCCTAAAACGAGATTTGGCCGTTGGACGAGATTTGGCCCTTGACGACGAGATTTGGCCCTTGACGACATGATTTGGCCCGGTTTGGCCCGGTTTGGCCCGGTTTGGCCCGATTTGGCCCTTGACGACGAGATTTGGCCCTTGACGACGAGATTTGGCCCGGTTAGGCCCGGTTTGGCCCGATTTGGCCGTTGGACGAGATTTGGCCCTTGACGACGAGATTTGGCCCTTGACGACATGATTTGGACCGATTTGGCCCGGTTTGGCCCGGTTTGGCCCAATTTGGCCGTTGGACGAGATTTGGCCCTTGACGACGAGATTTGGCCCGGTTTGGCCCGGTTTGGCCCTTGACGACAAGATTTGGCCCTTGGACGAGATTTTGCCCTAAAACGAGATTTGGCCGTTGGACGAGATTTGGCCCTTGACGACGAGATTTGGCCCTTGACGACATGATTTGGCCCGGTTTGGCCCGGTTTGGCCCGGTTTGGCCCGGTTTGGCCCGATTTGGCCCTTGACGACGAGATTTGGCCCGGTTTGGCCCGGTTTGGCCCGGTTTGGCCCGATTTGGCCGTTGGACGAGATTTGGCCCTTGACGACGATATTTGGCCCGGTTTGGCCCGGTTTGGCCCGGTTTGGCCCGGTTTGGCCCTTGACGACGAGATTTGGCCCGGTTTGGCCCGCTTTGGCCCGGTTTGGCCGTTGTACGAGATTTGGCCCTTGGACGAGATTTTGCCCTAAAACGAGATTTGGCCGTTGGACGAGATTTGGCCCTTGACGACGAGATTTGGCCCTTGATGACATGATTTGGCCCGGTTTGGCCCGGTTTGGCCCGGTTTGGCCCGGTTTGGCCCGGTTTGGCCCTTGACGACGAGATTTGGCCCTTGACGACGAGATTTGGCCCGGTTCGGCCCGGTTTGGCCCGATTTGGCCGTTGGACGAGATTTGGCCCTTGACGACGAGATTTGGCCCTTGACGACATGATTTGGCCCGGTTTGGCCCGGTTTGGCCCGGTTTGGCCGTTGGACGAGATTTGGCCCTTGACGACGAGATTTGGCCCTTGACGACATGATTTGGACCGGTTTGGCCCGGTTTGGCCCGGTTTGGCCCGATTTGGCCCTTGACGACGAGATTTGGCCCTTGACGACGAGATTTGGCCCGGTTTGGCCCGGTTTGGCCCAATTTGGCCGTTGGACGAGATTTGGCCCTTGACGACGAGATTTGGCCCGGTTTGGCCCGGTTTGGCCCGATTTGGCCGTTGGACGAGATTTGGCCCTTGACGACGAGATTTGGCCCGGTTTGGCCCGGTTTGGCCCTTGACGACAAGATTTGGCCGTTGGACGAGATTTGGCCCTTGACGACGAGATTTGGCCCGGTTTGGCCCGGTTTGGCCCTTGACGACAAGATTTGGCCCTTGGACGAGATTTTGCCCTAAAACGAGATTTGGCCGTTGGACGAGATTTGGCCCTTGACAACGAGATTTGGCCCTTGACGACATGATTTGGCCCGGTTTGGTCCGGTTTGGCCCGGTTTGGCCCGGTTTGGCCCGATTTGGCCCTTGACGACGAGATTTGGCCCTTGACGACGAGATTTGGCCCGGTTTGGCCCGGTTTGGCCCGATTTGGCCGTTGGACGAGATTTGGCCCTTGACGACGAGATTTGGCCCGGTTTGGCCCGGTTTGGCCCGGTTTGACCCGATTTGGCCCTTGACGACGAGATTTGGCCCTTGACGACGAGATTTGGCCCGGTTTGGCCCGGTTTGGCCCGGTTTGGCCGTTGGACGAGATTTGGCCCTTGACGACGAGATTTGGCCCTTGACGACATGATTTGGCCCGGTTTGGCCCGGTTTGGCCCGGTTTGGCCCGGTTCGGCCCGATTTGGCCCTTGACGACAAGATTTGGCCCTTGGACGAGATTTTGCCCTAAAACGAGATTTGGCCGTTGGACGAGATTTGGCCCTTGACGACGAGATTTGGCCCTTGACGACATGATTTGGCCCGGTTTGACCCGGTTTGGCCCGGTTTGGCCCGGTTTGGCCCTTGACGACAAGATTTGGCCCTTGGACGAGATTTTGCCCTAAAACGAGATTTGGCCGTTGGACGAGATTTGGCCCTTGACGACGAGATTTGGCCCTTGACGACATGATTTGGCCCGGTTTGGCCCGGTTTGGCCAGGTTTGGCCCGGTTTGGCCCGATTTGGCCCTTGACGACGAGATTTGGCCCTTGACGACGAGATTTGGCCCGGTTTGGCCCGGTTTGGCCCGATTTGGCCGTTGGACGAGATTTGGCCCTTGACGACGAGATTTGGCCCTTGACGACATGATTTGGCCCGGTTTGGCCCGGTTTGGCCCGGTTTGGCCCGATTTGGCCCTTGACGACGAGATTTGGCCCTTGACGACGAGATTTGGCCCGGTTTGGCCGTTGGACGAGATTTGGCCCTTGACGACGAGATTTGGCCCGGTTTGGCCCGGTTTGGCCCTTGACGACAAGATTTGGACCTTGGATGAGATTTTGCCCTAAAACGAGATTTGGCCGTTGGACGAGATTTGGCCCTTGACGACGAGATTTGGCCCTTGACGACGAGATTTGGCCCGGTTTGGCCCGGTTTGGACATAAGACTTATGTGTTTTCATTTTCCCCAAACACACATTTTTCACCATAAATGTCTTAAAACTAGTTATTTTTCACTCATTTCAGCGCAGTTATTAATTAAATGTAGTTTCCTATGCATCGGAATCAAAAAATGGCATTTTAATTTTGTTGACCATTTTGGCCCATTTTGGACATAAGACCAGTCTTATGTGTTTTCATTTTCCCCAAACACACATTTTTCATCATAAATGTCTTAAAACTAGTTATTTTTCACTCATTTCAGCGCAGTTATTAATTAAATGTAGTTTCCTATACATCGGAATCAAAAAATGGCATTTAAATTTTGTTGATCATTTTGGCCCATTTTGGACATAAGACTATAGTCTTATGTCTTTTCATTTTCCCCAAACACACATTTTTCATCATAAATGTCTTAAAACTAGTTATTTTTCACTCATTTCAGCGCAGTTATTAATTAAATGTAGTTTCCTATGCATCGGAATCAAAAAATGGCATTTTAATTTTGTTGACCATTTTGGCCCATTTTGGACATAAGACCAGTCTTATGTGTTTTCATTTTCCCCAAACACACATTTTTCATCATAAATGTCTTAAAACTAGTTATTTTTCACTCATTTCAGCGCAGTTATTAATTAAATGTAGTTTCCTATACATCGGAATCAAAAAATGGCATTTAATTTTGTTGACCATTTTGGCCCATTTTGGACATAAGACTATAGTCTTATGTGTTTTTATTTTCCCCAAACACACATTTTTCACCATAAATGTCTTAAAACTAGTTATTTTTCACTCATTTCAGTGCAGTTATTAATTAAATGTAGTTTCCTATGCATCGGAATCAAAAAATGGCATTTTAATTTTGTTGACCATTTTGGCCCATTTTGGACATAAGACTATAGTCTTATGTGTTTTTCATTTTCCCCAAACACACATTTTTCATCATAAATGTCTTAAAACTAGTTATTTTTCACTCATTTCAGCGCAGTTATTAACCTCTTCCTACCAAGGGCAAAATATACCATTTTCGCCCGTTTTCACTAGTGACCAACAAAGCTGTTTATCTCAAAAACTGTAAAGGCTACAAATATGGTTCATAGCTTTTATTAAAACAGAGAACTGCACTATTATGACTAAGTAGTCATAATTCATATGCATACCCTTCTTGCTACTTAACTACAACAATTTATGTACAGAAATTGTGAAAAAACAAAAAACGGGTACCTAAATTCGAATTTCAGATTTTTTACCTGATGAGCTACAATAGCTATGGAGGAAATAACTCCTCTTTGTGATTCCTCAATATGCTGCCTATCTCTGCTAAAGATATGGTGTCAATATCTCAAATCATTCAAAATCTACAGAGCTTTTTTTCAGGTGAACCATTTCGGTTACCAAAGTTGGCACAAATTGTGCCAAATTGTGCCAAATTGTGCAAAATGGCCCAGGTTCCAGAAAAGTCTCAATATCATTTATTTTTTAAGTTTTACAATAAAATCTGATAATTGACAATAAAAGTTAATTTAGAAGTGTTTTTGGTCATTGTTACAATATAGTAATGTTAGCTATATTCATTTAATTCAGAGGGGATTCGTTTTTTACATAACAGTGAATTCACACTGGTATACCGGCAAAATAATCTGTTACCTTATATCACTCTGCGTCACTGAGACCGCAAAACCATATTTCTGCTGCACATAGAAACTCCTGAATACCTAGACATAACTAACCAAAAACTGTATGAAAGAAACTGTAAAGTAAAAATATAAACAGCGCATTTACCTTATGAATTGTGCTTTGCTAAACAGAATGTAGCGAGCTACGCTACAAGGTAAAAACACTGCGCCATTTCGGTTTGATAATTCCTTACACAGGGCTGCACTTACTTGTCTCAGACACAAATAGATAGCTAGCTGCTATGTGTAATTTTGCTGGCTAGCTTGCCATTGTTACAATATAGTATGTTAGCTATATTCATTTAATTCAGAGGGATTCGTTTTTTACATAACAGTGAATTCGCACTGGTATACTGGCAAAATAATCTGTTACCTTATATCACTCTGCGTCACTGAGACCGCAAAACCATATTTCTGCTGCACATAGAAACTCCTGAATACCTAGACATAACTAACCAAAAACTGTATGAAAGAAACTGTAAAGTAAAAATATAAACAGCGCATTTACCTTATGAATTGTGCTTTGCTAAACAGAATGTAGCGAGCTACGCTACAAGGTAAAAACACTGCGCCATTTCGGTTTGATAATTCCTTACACAGGGCTGCACTTACTTGTCTCAGACACAAATAGATAGCTAGCTGCTATGTGTAATTTTGCTGGCTAGCTTGCCATTGTTACAATATAGTATGTTAGCTATATTCATTTAATTCAGAGGGATTCGTTTTTTACATAACAGTGAATTCGCACTGGTATACCGGCAAAATAATCTGTTACCTTATATCACTCTGCGTCACTGAGACCGCAAAACCATATTTCTGCTGCACGGAGAAACTCCTGAATAACCTAGACATAACTAACCAAAAACTGTATGAAAGAGACTGTAAAGTAAAAATATAAACAGCGCAGTTACCTTATGAATTGTGCTTTGCTAAACGGAATGTAGCGAGCTACGCTACAAGGTAAAAACACTGCGCCATCTTGGTTCGATAATTACGCACGGGTGACACTTCCTTATACGCAGAGCTGTTATCTCCTTGTTTTACGACGGCAATGTGTTGAAGGAGGGCTCGTATGAAAGATAAGAGTCTTGGCTATTGGCTGGAATATTTGACAGACAGTTTTAAAACCAATGGAAAGCAAATAATACTCGGAGTGGAGGCAGGTCGAAGACAGTTTTTCCCACTTCAGATAGGCCTATTGTGCTATCAGTCAAAGAAATACACCCAATTGACGACGGTTTTGCATAATTCTCTGCAAACAAGTTCAAAACCACTCTGGCTAACATATACTAAGCCAGGGATTGGTACTCCAGAAACTGGCTGATTTTCACAACGCCAAAGTGAACACAGCCGAACGAGTCGTAATCAAGTGCAAAAAAGCACAAGTCGGTTTAAAATTGGAAAAAAATCATGTACAGCGTTATGAAAGTTTTAAAGTATTTTTTCTTGAAGCCTAAAGGTATAATGATTTTTTAAACCAAAGTTTTGTTCAATACAATTAAGCAGAACAGTTTACCAGCACATTGTTTATGGTGTGACATCAAGCTGCAATACATGTTTGAGAATTAGGTCAGAGTTTCCAACGTTATTTACAAAGTTTTATCTCGACGTTTTGGGCTTAAAAACCACTTTCCCAGAAGGAATGGATATATCTTAAGGATATTTAATCAAAATATTGAGGTGAGCAGTTTATTATATATTATTAAATTAATGAAATATAAATTTTAATAAATTCCGTAACGCCCGCGTTACCGCTAGGGGGCGTTTGGTATTAAGAGGTTAATTAAATGTAGTTTCCTATGCATCGGAATCAAAAAATGGCATTTTAATTTTGTTGACCATTTTGGCCCATTTTGGACATAAGACTATAGTCCTTATGTGTTTTCATTTTCCCCAAACACACATTTTTCATCATAAATGTCTTAAAACTAGTTATTTTTCACTCATTTCAGCGCAGTTATTAATTAAATGTAGTTTCCTATACATCGGAATCAAAAAATGGCATTTTAATTTTGTTGACCATTTTGGCACATTTTGGACATAAGACTAGTCTTATGTTTTTTCATTTTCCCCAAAACATGGGCCTTGGACGAGATTTGGCCCTTGACGATGAGATTTGGCCCTTGACGACGAGATTTGTCCCTTGGACGAGATTTGGCCCTTGACGACGAGATTTGGCCCTTGACGACGAGATTTGGCCCGGTTTGGCCCGGTTTGGCCCGATTTGGCCGTTGGACGAGATTTGGCCCTTGACGACGAGATTTGGCCCGGTTTGGCCCGGTTTGGCCCTTGACGACAAG
The DNA here is from genome assembly GCA_029718625.1 of Synaphobranchus kaupii. Lineage (NCBI taxonomy): Eukaryota > Metazoa > Chordata > Actinopteri > Anguilliformes > Synaphobranchidae > Synaphobranchus > Synaphobranchus kaupii. Next base: position 25,597,880 of record CM056387.1, read on the forward strand.
ATTTGGCCGTTGGACGAGATTTTGCCCTAAAACGAGATTTGGCCGTTGGACGAGATTTGGCCCTTGACGACGAGATTTGGCCCTTGACGACATGATTTGGCCCGGTTTGGCCCGGTTTGGCCCGGTTTGGCCCGATTTGGCCCTTGACGACGAGATTTGGCCCTTGACGACGAGATTTGGCCCGGTTTGGCCCGGTTTGGCCCGATTTGGCCGTTGGACGAGATTTGGCCCTTGACGACGAGATTTGGCCCGGTTTGGCCCGGTTTGGCCCTTGACGACAAGATTTGGCCCTTGGACGAGATTTTGCCCTAAAACGAGATTTGGCCGTTGGACGAGATTTGGCCCTTGACAACGAGATTTGGCCCTTGACGACATGATTTGGCCCGGTTTGGTCCGGTTTGGCCCGGTTTGGCCCGGTTTGGCCCGATTTGGCCCTTGACGACGAGATTTGGCCCTTGACGACGAGATTTGGCCCGGTTTGGCCCGGTTTGGCCCGATTTGGCCGTTGGACGAGATTTGGCCCTTGACGACGAG
>CM056387.1:25598913-25683913 GCA_029718625.1 Synaphobranchus kaupii
GAAGGCTCTTATTGGTCAGTTCAGATGATCAGGCCCTTATTGGATGCCTCAGCTCATGACTCATTTACTAATGAGGGGCTCTCATTCTGAGACTGCAGCCAAACGACTTGCAAAAATCCAGCTTCCACACAGGAGCGCTGTCTTTGAAACGGCGACGTCAAATGCACTTGCAATCCATCAAGCTAACTCATTAAGCTAGTATTGTTAGCACATGCCAGAGGTGTAAAATCCAGGTTCAGAAATTAAAAGTCCACCCCAGTATTTTTGTTCCAATCACCCCGGATTTGCTAATCAGCACAATCCTTCAGACAGCCAGGAGGTAGATCTAATTAGTGAAATCAGAGTTCACGGGTGGAAGAAACACATGGCAGGACTTTCACTTTCTGACCCCTGGACCTTCCACCTCTGACACATACCACTACGCAACCTGGTGAAAGTAACCCAGGGCGGTAGGAGAAGTGACCTTTGCTTGGAGCTTGCGTTGGGGAGCGTGTGATTCAGAGAGCGTTTTTCGGGTCTGATACGCATCATTCATTATTAACACCCCACAGGTGCCATGGATGTACCTGCTTTCAGAACAAACTCATAACTCCGATAATAACAAACGCACATATTCACTGGCTGTATGGTGAGAACCTCATGTGTGAGTGCGTCATACTCAGGTATATTCACACATCTCATAATTTCATAAACTGTAAGTTTCTGGATCCGTATCTGGAACTTTTTAATGTTCACTTTTTTTTTGCCCTTGAACAAGACATACCAACACAGAATTTTATTCACGCACGCACGCACGCACGCACGCACGCACGTGTCTGTATATATCTTAACCAGCTGGCTAAGAAATTACCCTTAACATGCAAAATAATAACTGATATGTCATCCTATATCAGTTTATTCCATGAGAATGTCATGTTTCAGAATTCAATTTGCATTCTAGCATCCAGTGGCAACAATAGGATTTGTAGAGTATTGGCATTTAGGCCTCAAAGGGTCCTGACTATCTTCCTTTTCCTCAATTTCCATGAGATTGGTGCAGTAAAGATTGGGGTACCAGTCGTTTTTTGGGGTGCCACACACATGCCCCCCCTGGGATTTCTCCCTCAAGCTTAAGCCCCATTCTCTTTCTGAAACCTAGAGTCAACTAAAAAATTAGTTTTTTTTTCCCTTTGATGTTTCTTTATATTTAAACATAACTGCCATTTAGCAGGGCAGTATCTATCCAGAGCAACTTACACAACTGTGCATTTTTACATAGTAATCCATTTATTACAGCTGGATATATATACTGAAGCAATTCAGGTTAACTACCTGGCTCAGGGCTACAACGGCAGTGTCCTACCTGGGAATCGAACCTGCAACCTTTCGGTTGTCCAGTTCCCTATTACAATCATTACACTACACTGGTGTGGTTGGGACAGTGGCTGACGGAACAGGCTGCTGCCAGTGCTGTGGTGATGGGCCGTTTGGTTCTGACCTCCCTGCCACTGTTAAGCTGATAGTTTATGTGAAAGAGCTCCACGACCCTCCGCAGGGTGTTTTCGCTGGGGTTCTGTGATAATCACGCACATCTGTGGCCGTTGAACGTCTATTTTCTGCTGACTGTGTGACGCAGGTCAACATTCACCGACACGGAGGAAGAAGTCCTCTCGAGTCATGTTGGGGGTGTAATTAAATAACGGGTCTTGTTTGGTTCTCATTGCTCTGAGAATTAGCTACCGAAATAGAAACCGTGTTTGAAAATAGAGATGGGGCCCCTGCCAGCTGTGGGCACAATCCTATTTATTGTTCCGTCGGCTCCAAAAACATGTTTGTAAGCATAAAGTTAGTCTTTAAATGGAGTCGGATAATTTGTGTGATTTCTGCGAGCCGCACCCCTTTGCGGAGCTGGTGTGCGTCTGTAGGGGGCGCTATCGAGGCAATCAGTAAGAGGGCGGTATTAGGAGTAACGGTGGGGGGGCGAGGGGGGTGGTCTCGGCCTTGTCACAAGGCCAGCGGGTGCGGGCGTCAGAGGAGCGATCTCCCGGTTTTAAAAGAGCGATCGCTTTGCTTCCAGGAAAGAATCGATGTTATTTTATCGTGTTACATTTGTCACTTTTATTATAATACTTCGTTTAAGTGCTCGCAACGGGCACTCTAGACAGAAAGGAGCGCATTTGTAGACGGGCAGAGTCCAGGAGCTGTTCAGGCAGGCACTGGAGTTGCCTCTTCGATTCGACGGGGCGGCTTCTCTTGCGCCCCGATTTATTAGCAAGGATTACTACCCCCGAATACTTCATTATGACGCGGGGCACTACGTCGACAAAAAAACAGCAGTAGCCTGCTTGGGATTTGAACCCGCAAACCCTTCCGGGGACCCCGGGGCCGCTGTAGCACACTGCTGTCCGTGATGGATAATCTCCCTCCAGGATAAGTGTGTCCCAGCCGGGCAGATAAATGTTGTAAGCTAAGGCTACGCTATGACCTCTGCGCTCTCTACAAACAGGGACGATCAATTTGAGCCCAAGGCTACGCTGAACTGTCTGCCCAAAGTATTCACAAAAAACATAAACGCATGATGAAATGCGAGTAGGACAGATTTTTGCCTGTGCCAGCATGTGGTGTTGCTAAGGGCAGTGGAGCTGCACGAGGTTTAAGGCAGGAAGAGGGGTGTGGTTGAGTCCTGATTTAGACTCTGTTTTCCATTCAAAACGCTGGCCTCTGGAACGTGTGCTATGCACAATGATACAGGCGATATACTGAATAGCTCTGAGCGCCTTCCAAATGAATAAATACAACGATGGAAAATCTTTTTAAAATCAGCTTCTCCGGAAGCATTTCTCATCTTTTGTTACGTTGAGCAAAATGTCTTTGGACTGCTTGACCAAACGGGAGTTTTATTTTTTTGTCTACGAGCGGTTAATTTTTGTTAGCTTTACGTTTGTGCTAATGCTCTGTAGTTGCGGGTTAAATCTCATAGATCTGTTACAGCCAGGGTTTTTCAACAAGGGGTTTGCGGACCCCCGGTGGTCCGTGAGGGTACTGAAGGGGGTCCGCGATTGCACTCTCAAACCCGCCATTTTAAAAAATATAACCCTTTTTTTTTAACTTATGATGGGGGATGCCTTTGAGTCTGGGGGAGGGGGTCCCTGGATCAGAAAGGGTTGAAAACCCCCCCGTGTGTTACAGTGTAGAAGATACGCAGCCTGGTCCTGGGGACTCGCTGTAATTGCCGCTAAACGTTTCCCGCCGGACCGTTTAATTAACTTGACGTGATGGAGAGCCCGGTTGGCCCGAACGCTGATCTGGATTTGACGGCTCTTAGCGTTTATCTCCTGTAAGTGCCCCGTCATCCATTTTCCCTCCAAATTAATGCGATGTTCAAGGAATTGCACTAATGAAAATAATGAAAGCAAATTCATTTTTTGTTGACTTAATTCATTTAGTGGTCAGTTCGTAACTAAATAAATACAAAAACAAATCCCAGATGGTTTTCTGGGTCCACAGAAGTAAATAGTAAATAGTACATTGCGACTCAATTATCCAGTTATTTGTTTACATTTTTTTTTTTGTACATTGGTGTAACTGAAAGGTAATGCAGGAATATTAGCTGTTCTTCTGTGGGTCTGCAGCACCAGATAGCATTTAATTACAGGTTTAATTGTTCACTTTATTGCTTCTACCTTTTGACCTTCGACCTCTACGGCCTGCTCATTCCCTGCAGTCCTGCCCGTAATCCTTGCGTCAATCTTTGACTGGTGCAATGGGAGTGGCCGCCCTGTTCAGATAACACGCCCCCCAGACCCCCTGTGGTCGGTGTGAGGGCAGTGCTTATCTGTCCGTGTTTGTCTGACCCTGTTATTAAGCGATTCCTGGTCTCTGGGCGTAGCGGAGCCGCCCCTCTTATCCTATGAAAGGGAGGAAGCAGTTCAGGAAGAGACAGTGGAACGGTAATCAGCTCAGGGCAGGAAGTACAACAGAAAGAGAGGGGAGGAGAGAGAGAGGGAGAGAGGAGGAGAGATAGAGAGAGGGAAAAGAGAGAGAAGAATGAGATAGGGGAAAGAGAGAATGAGAGAGAGGGGGGGGAGAGATAGGGGGAGAGGGAGAATGAGAGAGGGGGGGGAGAGATAGGGGGAAAGAGAGAATGAGAGAGGGGGGGGGGGGAGAGATAGGGGAGAGGGAGAGGAGAGAGGGGGGGGGGGGAGCGAGAGAACAAGAGAGAGAGATAGGAGAGAGATAGAGAGGTGGGGCATGTGGAAACGAGCGTGTGGCGGGGGGCTGTATGTGGACATCTGGCTCACACCCCGGATGGATTCCTTTGAAGGAAACGTCCTACTGCAGTTAGCACAGCGTTAGCATAGTTAGCGTACTGGTCCTTGTGCTCTGACAGCAGACAGAAGCTCCACTGCCATTCCGCCGGCTTCTCAGGGTGAGCCTCTGTATACAGAGTCAAGCAAGGCTGGGCTCCCCTCGGAGAACTCATCTTAGTAAGCTGACCTCTGACCTCCAGCTAGCCCCCTCCTCCCAGCGGAGATCTGTGGTTATGGTCTTCAGAGGACTATAGCTGGACACATGCATCCTACTGTATAATATCTGCATTTAGCAAGCAGTGGTGGTGTAGAACATGACGTGTGAGCCTGAATATAAGATGCAAGGTACATTTTCTTATAGGTTTTCATACAGTAAGAAAATATTCAAGCGCACACCCTCACCCAGTATATTTTTACATAAGCTGAATGATATTAAAATGTATTGGGAAGTAATCGTGCATTTGTGGAAAACACATTCATCACGTGAGGGTTCATATTCTGATGAGAATATATATTATAGTTTTGGCAGTGTACTGTGGAGTCCTGACAGTATTTTGACTTGGAGCATAAACAGAAATCAGTTGTGGCATTAAAGCAAATGGGCTGACGGGAGAGAAAATGAAGGCTCACGACAACGGATGACTTGACCCAAACCGACTAATTTGTTTGTGAAATCCAGGGTGATGTAGAGTTGCTTACGGCCTGAGCGCAAGTGTATGTATGTAAAGTGACCAGTACCCTCTAACCAGGGCTGTGTTCAAAATCAGAGCCCTATCTACTGCATCCTGTTTACTATGCACTAGCATACTATATACTGCTTACTGAATACTGTTTAGTGACATACAGTATGCAAAAAAATAACCTATATATTATTAACAGCAAAAAACCCGGAAATAAAGCTCATCTGAGGATATTAAGAACATTCAGTTTTCAGAACTGTCGTGTACTACAGCTTTTTGAAAAAAGTATACTCAACTGGCATACTCAATAGTAGGCAATTGCACTGATTCGGACACGGCCCAGTCTTTCTGCTCTTGCAGCAGACTGAAGCAAACTCGAAAAGACGGGGAGACGGACTCTTCCGGCATGTCGGTCGCTGTGTGGGCGGGCGGGTCCGGCCTTGCGTCGGCTCCGGAGCCTAGCCGTTCCTGCGTGCCGCGGTTGTACTGCCGGCTAGTTACCGGGCTCCGCGGGGCGCTGGGCGGGTTTGACGGGATGCTACCGGGAGGTGGCGGCGTTGCCACGGCTGCCAATTAATCTGACCGCGCAATTAAGCAGGCTGGGAATTGCACATGGTGCACAGATTGTGTCTGTCTGTCTGTCGGGGTTCCAGAGCGGAGAGATGCCAGGATAATCACGCCGTGCGCCGTATTATTTGTTTTTTATTTGAATGGGGAATTTTGTGGAAATTCAGCCAAGAGTTTGCATCAACGGAGCAAACGTTTCCAAGGTGGCTTTTTGGAAAGGAATACAGATTTGAGGTAACTTGGTCACCCTGGTAACGTGCATGGGATGGATGCAGAGTCAGTGGAGTTCTGTCGGTGGAGATCTGTCGGTGGAGTTCTGTCGATGGAGATCTGTAGGTGGAGTTCTGTCGGTGGAGTTCTGTTGGTGGAGTTCTGTCGGTGTAGGTCTGTCGGTGGAGAACTGTAGGAGGAGATCTGTTGGTGGAGATCTGTAGGTGGAGAACTGTAGGAGGAGATCTGTAGGTGGAGAACTGTAGGAGGAGATCTGTTGAGTGGAGATCTGTAGGTGGAGAACTGCTCCAACTGTGCTGCTGTAGGCAGCTGGAGGCAGACGTTGCCCCCAAGCGCTGGTTTAGCGGGGCAAATTTTACTCAGCCTCGTCTAAGTCCTAACTGTCCATTAGGAAATAAAATGCAAAACTCTACATTTTGGGGGCGACTTCAGCCTCCATTTTTGATAAATGGAGAGATTACAGGAGCGGCCATCTTTGACTAGTGGTGGAATATCTGCTGTTCTTCTGATGCCTGTTTCTGCTTCTCCTGTTCAGCTTGGGTGTTAAAGAAGGGTTGATCTAGACCAATCTAGTCCAATCTTATCCTAAAAGGGCCGGTGTGGGGGTGCAGGTTTTCGTTTTAGCCCAGCACTACAACACTTGATTCTACTTATCCAGGTCTCGATTGAAGACCATGATTAGTTAAATAGATGAATCAGGTGTGGTAGTGCTGGGTTAACACCGGTGGAGTATTTAAAAGCCACACCGCCTGGGTTTATGTGCGTTTGCCACTGTTTGCCATAGCATATCATACAGTGCGCTATTTACACACCCTCCATTTGCTCTGGAGAACGTAGCGGGTTTTCATATGAATACTTCCCATAGTGTGTGGAAACACCGGAGCCAAAAATGGACGGATAGTGGGCATTGGTGAGTTTGCTTCGAGCAGGCTCCCAGTGATTGCTTTAGAAATGTGCTTAAAATGTAAATCAGGGAAGAGTGGTTCTGCAGTATAATCCAGGGGGGAAAAAGAGGAATCTATTGATCTCTGCAGCTGTAGAGTCTTATTTGATTCCCTGCAAATATCTACTGCATAATAAATAATACTGCTGGCTATTTAATCCATTTTTTCCCCCCAAACTAAGAGTTTTTAATAAACCATATTTGTTTAGTTATTTCAAAGACGCATTATATGTAAACAGTTTGCAGTACAACGTATAATCGCAAAATAAAAATACACAAACATGGAATAAAAATGTCATACTGTACGCCATCTATAAATGTAAAACTATCTCCCATAATACGGATACTTTTTTTTCATGCATTCATAATTGTATTATTAATTTTAAAATATAATTTTCAACCCTCAGAAGATGCTCCAATGCTGACATTTTTGTATCATTCATCCAGGGAAATCCCCACTGTGAAGTGCTTCACGCCGACATGACCGTAAATGCTTCAATACTAAATAGTGATCGACGGAGAAAGATTTATTGATTATTCCCAGCAACACGCTGGCCTTAAAGCCACTAATTTAAACATGAATCCAACTGGTTTCCACCCCCCTGGGACTAGGCCTACTCCGAGGAGGATTAAAGCATAAGCCGACCAGCAGTGAGAGCGGACTGAAGTTCTTATTTGTAGAATAAGGATTGGTAGATTGATAAAATAGGAGAACACCCCCTTCATTCATTCCCGCATCGCCATTCACCTGAACCTCAGACGAGCGCGTGTCAGTGGTAGTTTAGACGCCGTTTAAAACACGTCCTCTTTACCGGACCTCGCGTGAGGGCTAGACACAGGAAATGACGTCGCGCGACACGAATAGAGCACGGGGCGGCGGATGAGAACGTCTGTTGCCCGACGGGCGCGGGACCCAAAAACATTCCCCTGGCCGCCGTGGAAAAAAAAAAAAAGAACCACAGTACGATCCGGGAGGATATTCCCGGGAGGATATTCCCAGGAGGATATTCCCGGGAGGATATTCCCGGGAGGATATTCCCGGGAGGAGCTCTGCCTCCGAGTTCCACTTAAAATGGCTCCTTTAGAGAAGCTCCTGTTGTTCACCGCCGTGGCCCTGAGAACGACCGGTGCTAAGGACTGGTTTCACACGCCCAAACGCCAGCTTACATAAAGCCGGCTTTAAATAGACTCCCACCATCGAGTGTCAGCTGTAATAGCCCACTACAGTGCCTGTAGAAAACGAAAAAAAGTTCTGATGTAATCATGTACATTTACTTTTTTTTTTGTCTCATTTTTGGCAGGCACTTTGTATCCCAGTTGACTCACGTACTGTAGTATTAGTACAATGAGTACGCTGAGGGCAATACACTGCCTGACTACAGTTTAAATTAAAAATGACAAAATGCAAGTACAGACTATTACAGTTCTCATTTGATAAAGCCGTGTTGACCCTCTCCCTGTACAGCTACAGTTGATTGCTTTTTGAGCAGTTGGGATGCACTATGTTTTACTGGACTGTATAAGGCAGTGGTCCCCAACCCTGTACCTGGAGATCTACCGTCCTGTAGGTTTTCACTCCAACCCTAACAAAGCACCCCTCATTCAACAGCTAGAGGTCTACCCTCCTGTAGGTTTTCACTCCAACCCTAACAAAGCATACCTCATTCGACAGCTAGAGATCTACCATCCTGTAGGTTTTCACTCCAACCCTAACAAAGCACACCTCATTCAACAGCTAGAGGTCTACCCTCCTGTAGGTTTTCACTCCAACCCTAACAATGCACACCTCATTCAACAGCTAGAGATCTACCATCCTGTAGGTTTTCACTCCAACCCTAACAAAGCACACCTCATTCAACAGCTAGAGATCTACTGTCCTGTAGGTTTTCACTCCAACCCTAACAAAGCACACCTCGATCAACAGCTAGAGATCTCATTGGGCTGCTAATTTGTAGAATCAGGTGTGCCAAATTAGAGTTCAAATGAAGACAATCCTACAGGCCGGTAGATCTCCAGGAACAGGGCTGGGGACCTCTGGTATAAGGGGTGGAATGTGAGCTTCTGAGTGGCGGTAAAGCCGCTGTGAGACGTCTCGTTTTGTTCTTGCTACGCTACACAGAGGAGGCGGAATCGCCGACGCCTCGTTCTACCAAACTTTTGTCATCGCCGCTGACTAAACCTTCTCGGCCGAAACTGGCAAGTCTCCTGCACCGTCCGCCAGACGGCAGGATATCCCCCCTCCCCACCCCGTGCCAGCGAGGCTGCGCCCACACCCCTGGCCCGCGGGGTTTAACACCGGTGAGCCAAAGTAATTCCTTTCGGCGTAATAATTCCGTCCCCTTCTACCTCAGCTGATGTGTGCGTAGGGTCCTGGCGCAAAATGGCCGCCGCGCAGCGCTTCTCCCAGACGGACGCTGCACAACGGTGGCGGTTGGTGTGAGATGGCGTAAACGCAGTGTGCGTTTGAGCATCCGTGCTTCAGTACGCGCGGCGTTGGCGTTGTTTTGGCGAACTGGTGTTTTGAGAGGAGGAGGATCGTCAGCTTGCCATCGCACATTCACGTGTAGGCAGCTTGTCTTCAGTAAAGGCTTGAATATAACATTGAAAGTTTATAGTTTGAATCCGATACCATTTTAGTACTCGAAAGTGAATTCAGCCCTCTGAATTGTTAAAATTATCATGTGAGATGATGTATATGAACACGCTCACGCACGCAGGCACGCACACACGCATGCATTCTCACACAAACACACTCTCTCTCTCACACACACACACACACACACACACATACACACACCCACTCTCTCTCTCTCTCTCTCTCTCTCTCTCACTCACACACACTCACACTCTTTCTCCCACTGCCACACACACACATCCATAAAGACGCATAAACTCTCACTACATTACATTACAGTCATTTAGCAGGCGCTCTTATCCGGACTGAGGCAGAGACGTGGAGAACATCAGTGCTACTCTCAGGAATACAAAAAGGCAGAGAGGCCCTCAAACGCCCTGACACACAAACAGCAGTCAGCCTATGGGGAGGTACAGTCACGTGCTGTGCACTTATTACACAAATTGCTGTGATTTTAAACATAAATGAGTTACTCATTCTCTTAAGTACGTATCTTTGTGAGCCCCATATTTTCTTTTTTGCACGTCACAAATCGGATTCTTATTTTAGATTCGCTCCTTTCAGGCACGGACCGTTAATGAAATTCGCTGTACTCTGCGGTTATTTTATTCCGCTTTGATGTGTTTTTCGTGGTTATGCGCAATGCGCGGTAACGCCTGCGAGCGGGTGTGGATGCGAGAAGCACACTGTGGGGCGCGGTGACCGGGTCCGATGCTTGGCGACTCTGGGTGGCGCTGGGGAAGCTGGGAGATTTGAGGTGAGGGAGATGGCAGAGGCAAAAAAAAAAAAAAAAAACTGCGGCTAACTGCAGGTACTGCAGCTGTACTGTAGGATACCAGAGAGGAGGAGAGACTGGAAAAGTGTGTGTGTGTGTGTGTGTGTGTGTGTGTGTGTGTGTGTGTGTGTGTGTGTGTGTGTGTGTGTGTGTGTGAAAATGGGAGAGAGTGAGAGAGAAAATCAGAGAAAGAAAATGAGACAGTGTGGGTGTGTTTGTGAAAATGAGAGGGCAGAGAGAGAGAGTGTGTGTGTGTGTGTGTGTATGTGTGTGAAAATGAGAGGACAGAGTGTGTCTGTTTGTGAAAATGAGGAGAGTGTGTGTTTGTAGAAATGAGAGTGTGTGTGTGTGTGTGTGCGCTTCATATTTATGTAATTAATCTCCTTGTGATTATGTTGGTTTCTCTTATTGATTGAGCTGATTATTTATGTCCTTTTGGCTGGAAGCTCTATGTGTTTCCTCCTAATAAAGCTCATCTGATCTGATCTGAAATCAATTGAACTGATTGAACTAAAGGGGAGAGGGAGGGAGAGAGAGATATACAGTGGGGTGGGGGGTGAATAAAGATGGGGTGTGATAGAGATGTATTTATTTAGAGTGACTTTGTCTGGGGAGCCTAATGATCCAGGCGAATAGTTACACTTACATACTTTCTCTCTCCCCTCTTTCGGTCTGTCTCTTTCTCTCTCCCCTCTTTCGGTCCGTCTCTTTCTCTCTCCCCTCTTTCGGTCAGTCTCTTTCTCTCTCCCCTCTTTCGGTCCGTCTCTTTCTCTCTCCCCTCTTTCGGTCCGTCTCTTTCTCTCTCCCCTCTTTCGGTCCGTCTCTTTCTCTCTCCCCTCTTTCGGTCTGTCTCTTTCTCTCTCCCCTCTTTCGGTCTGTCTCTTTCTCTCTCCCCTCTTTCGGTCTGTCTCTTTCTCTCTCCCCTCTTTCGGTCTGTCTCTTTCTCTCCCCTCTTTCGGTCCGTCTCTTTCTCTCTCCCCTCTTTCGGTCCGTCTCTTTCTCTCTCCCCTCTTTCGGTCCGTCTCTTTCTCTCTCCCCTCTTTCGGTCCGTCTCTTTCTCTCTCCCCTCTTTCGGTCCGTCTCTTTCTCTCTCCCCTCTTTCGGTCCGTCTCTTTCTCTCTCCCCTCTTTCGGTCCGTCTCTTTCTCTCTCCCCTCTTTCGGTCCGTCTCTTTCTCTCTCCCCTCTTTCCTTCCTTCATTGCCCTGTTTTCCTGCTGTTCTCACAGTACATCTCTCAAGCGCCTGGGGTAACTCAGACGTTTTAAGGGTACGAGAGCCAAGCACCCCCCTATCCTGGGGTAACTCATTTAGCTGTTTTGACCATGCTGGTCTTTAAGCCCTAGACCCTGAGCCGACCAGAGGAGGATGGGTTCCCCCCTTGAGTCTGGTTCCTCCCAAGGTTTCTTCCTAGTTACACCAGGGAGTTTTTCCTTGCCATTGTTGCCTTTGGCTTGCTCTTGTGGGGGTTTAGGCTGAGTTTTGCTGTGAAGTGCATTGTGACAACTAGTTATTTACAACTAGTAAATAAATATTGATTTGATTTGATTAACTCAGACGTTTTAAGGGTATGAGAGCCAAGCACCCCCCCTATCCTGGGGTAACTCAGATGTTTTTAATGGTAAAACGTCAAAATTGCACCTGTAGTTTTACTTTGCCTTCAACTGCACACAGTTCTACAGGCAGAATTGTGCTCCTTGGCTGCAGACACTACTCTATAAAGTCACTGTGTATAAGATGGCTGTAGACACTACTCTATAAAGTCACTGTGTATAAGATGGCTGTAGACACTACTCTATAAAGTCACTGTGTATAAGATGGCTGCAGACAATACTCTATAAAGTCACTGTGTATAAGATGGCTGCAGACACTACTCTATAAAGTCACTGTGTATAAGATGGCTGTAGACACTACTCTATAAAGTCACTGTGTATAAGATGGCTGCAGACACTACTCTATAAAGTCACTGTGTATAAGATGGCTGTAGACACTACTCTATAAAGTCACTGTGTATAAGATAGCTGCAGACACTACTCTATAAAGTCACTGTGTATAAGATGGCTGTATTGCCACATGCCAGTAAGGTAATGTATAAGGATTTTACTCTGCACTTGTGCTAAGCTGTGTCCAGACTTGGGCCTGTTTCTATCCTGCTCAGGATTTGGATAGGAGAGAGAGATCTACCTCTTCTAGTCGTTCGACTCGTCTGCTGTCGACCTGAAAAGCATCGAGTGGAAAAAATGTGACTCAAACGAAAGTACGCGACGCCAACAGGAAGTGGCGAAAAAAGGCGTGGTTTCAGGCGCGGTTGAGCAGAAGTTGCACGGCCAGTTACAGTCTGCCCAGGATTTTTAGAGAAAACAGGAAGGTATCAGATTGAGTGCTGCAGTGGAAACATAGATATAGTTGTACTAGACTGGGCACCACAGTCTACAATAAAGACTGAACCCGATGTAAACTGCAGGACGATAATGGACAGAAATTATCCTCTCAAGTAGTTTGGAATTCAACCTTTAATAATAATGTATTCTAATACGAGATTGTCCGTGTATTCACCCTTTAACACTAAAAATGTCTACAAGTGCTGTGTGTAGGTGCATGTCTGAGGAATCAAACGATATGAAAGACTGTCAGTCATCAGTGACTTGATGATTGCACAATAGAGTGATGTTCTTAGATTTGCCTCTCATCTTTTCTGCCAAGAGATCGCACTGTATTGTGCAGATCTAGTAACTGAATATCTATGGTAAAAGTGGATTCAGTTCCGCAAGTCACTTTCACTGAGCTACCAATGAACCATGCTCATTGAGTCCAATATTAATGTATGTTGTTTTTAAAAGTAGTAATCCGTAATTTTTCAGTTTTTGGCGGAGTTGGCGACATCTGTGACCATCTGGTGGTCACTCCAAATCCCAGAATTCAATTCAAAAAGAAGCTACAACCCCAAACAAAACGGCATGGTTTTCTTGGGGGGGTTTAGCACTAGGAGCGCATTGAGTGTTTCGTTTTCTCAGAAGATAATCTAGCGGTAGTGTATTTTGGAGAAATAAGACTGCCTCGAGACGATCAACCATGTCGTCTGATGCGGTAATATTGAGTAACATGTCAAACCTAATTTTAGGCGCTTGCTCTTCCTCTTTCAACATTGAAGTTCCTGTGCGTGCATCATCACATTTGAATACTTGGGGGGATTGTTGCATCTGATGGCACCAATGGAAAATAGCATATAGAGGAGCAATTACAGAGCGCAAATACATTGAGTGGATATTGGTTCAAAAATGTCAACGTGAAAAGGTATCAAATAAGGAATTTTTTAAATGGAAAAAGCTTTAAAAAAATGTATTATGCATTTTTAACATATGCCCTTATCCTCAGTGACTTAATGAGTTTACATTATAAATAGTACAATCATTTATGTACCGACACAAAATTTGGGTACCTTGCTCAAGGGTACAACAGCAGTGCCTCATCTGAACCCTGCAACCCCCGGAGGTACAGCAACAGTTCACCTCCAGTAACAGATATAATATCATACTTGTGGTTAATACGGTTAAGGAACTGGCCTTGTAACCGAAAGGTTGCAGGTTCGATTCCCAGGTAGGACACTGCCACTGTACCCTTGAGCAAGGTACCTAACCTGAATCGCTTCAGTATGTATCCAGCTGTATAAATGGATAATATGTAAAAAAAAAAAGAAAAGAAAAATAAACAAAAGTTGTGTAAGTCGCTCTGGATAAGAGCGTCTGCTAAATACCTGTAATGTAATGTAATACCACAAGGTCTTTCACAACATTTTTTTTTCGCGGTCGTTACGTATCAGGCCTTCGTTTCCTGTTTTCGCGTTGTTCCTTTTTTTTGCGAATGGAATGAAATTGTCTGAGCGGAAAGAGCGGGATCATACTCTATAGAACACCTCTGTCCTTCTGTCCTGCTGTCAGGTGATTAGATTATGGTTTCAGCCCAGTGGAAGGTTGTTTTGGGGACCCAGAGAAGCGTCCTTTGTCCTAAAAGAATGTCTCACTGGCACGATTGTTTTGGTATTGGTCACAGAGAAGGAGGAGGAGGAAGAGGAGGAGGAGGAAGGGGTGAGACTTTATGAAGAGGCTTGTTTAAGCAGTAACCGTCTAATTTTGTACTTAATTTTTTTATTTTGAGTTGGAGTTTACACCACACAATGTTGGTTGCTAGAGGCTGCAGACTGCAGCTAGTACATTTCCAGAGAGAAGCTGTAATCGGGTGTTGGGAGGGGGTGTGTGTATGCGTCTCTTCCTGAAACACAGGGGTCGTTGTACTGAAGGCCGTGATGGGGGGGGGGGTGTCAGTGCAGTAGTGTCCAGCCTCCTGCCCCCCCCCCCCCCCCATCGTCAGTGGAGTCACTGGAGGACCTTACTACCACAGAGCAAGCATTGTTCCCCCATCTCTGTCTGTATCTCTCCATTCCTCCCTCCATCTCTCCCTCTCTGTCCATCCCTCCCTCTCTCCATCCCTGCATCTGTTCCTCTCTCTATCCATCCATCCCTCCCCCTCTCCCAGCATCTCTCCCTCTCTCTATTCATCCCTCCCTCCTTTTTAAGCTCCCTCCCTCCCTCCCTCACGCAGCCGGTTAGTAAAAATAGACGCATTGTAATTGCAGCGCAGTCTCCGCCCCCCCCCCCCCCTCAGGCCCTCAGCCTATCAGGAATAGGAAACCATTCTGTTTCTGCATAATTTATTTATTTGGTTTTCACGCCGCCTGTACTGTACAGTCATTTTTGTTGTTGTTGTGAAGCCCTGGCTGTGTTCATGCTCCTCCTCCTCTCTCCCTCTCTCCCGGGGGGGTCTGCTTTAATCACTGCGGTTTCGGAGATGAGATTCCTCAAGCACCACGGTTAGCGTACCAGCTGTTTGGGCGTGGGATCTGTTAGCTTGTGCCTTATCCTCAGCAGCAGCCTAGCTGCTTTCTCTCCATGTGTTCTCTCTCTCTCTTTCTCTCTATTTCTTTCTGTCTCTCTCTCTCTCTCTCTCTCTCTCTCTCTCTCTCTCTCTCTCACTCCTCCTTTCTTGCTTTTTCACCTAAATTATATTCCATTTAAATGTGTCAGCCAAAGCACATAAATAATCACAACAGCACAATCAATGAAGAGAATAAATAACGAAACAATAGAAGGGGGATTAAATAAACACAAATCTCATCTCTCCATCTCTATCTCTATCTCTCTCTCTCTCTCTCACACACACACACACACACACACACACACACACACACACACACACACACACACAATATATATATATATATATATATATATATATCCGTCCATGCTGTGTAAAGATCTCCTCCAGTATTGTTCCTTCCAGCTCATAACACCTCCCCCCAGCCTCACACACTCCTCAGCTCCTCCGGTTAACCCTTTAAGGTGCCAGATCGCAAATATGTGATTAGAATGTTCCTAACTGAACATTCTAATGCTGATGTCACAATCACTACTGGTAACTGAAAGCAACAGAGTTCTAGAACACTGACTGACTGATTTTTAAAGAACATTCCAAAAAAAAAACCTGTTCTTCAAAGGGTTAAAGGAGGCCATTTATAATTTGGCCGGTGATAAAATATAAAAAGAATATTAAATATGTACCATAAGCTTACATCCAGGGTTAGCTCCTCTTCCTCCAATGCAATGTGCAAAAAAGTAGCAAACAGCTCAAAACTAGCCAAAGCCAACGGATTAATAATCCAGAGCAAGAATTCCATTATTACGGTTTTGTCGGTTATTTGGTAATTTACCGTAATGGATAGTTAATGAGAAGGAGGACCAGTTGGATAAACCTCACTCTAGGTGAGAAACTAGGAACTTGTTGGATTATGGTAGTACTGTACTTCACAAAAGCACAGACGTGAACCTGTTTGTCTGGCTGCTATTTATTTGTTTAGCTTCCGCAAGCCAAATAAAAATGCTGATAATTTCACAATTGTTGAAACTGGTTTGTACAGCTGTTTTAAGTGTCAAAGATACATTCACCATCGAGTTGAATAATATTACAGAGAAAGAAAAGCCATTATTTGCAGTTAGCAGCAAACTACTTTTTATTATCCTCAGTTCTGCGATATATGAACACAAGGCCTTTTAGGTTGCAAAACTGTTGCAAAAACTGTGAAACGTGAAAAGAATAAGCATTGCATTTTTAATTGTGAGTGCTGCCTTTTTTACTTGCTACAATTGAGACAAAGTCTGGCAGTGGGCCCCAGGCTGTGGGGGTCCCACCTCTGAGACAGAGTCTGGTAGTGGGCCCCAGGCTGTGGGGGCCCACCTCTGAGACAGAGTCTGGCAGTGGGCCCCAGGTTGTGGGGGCCCACCTCTGAGACAAAGTCTGGCAGTGGGCCCCAGGCTGTGGGGGGCCCCAGGCTGTGGGGGACCCACCTCTGAGACAGAGTCTGGCAGTGGGCCCCAGGCTGTGGGGGACCCACCTCTGAGACAGAGTCTGGCAGTGGGCCCCAGGCTGTGGGGGACCCACCTCTGAGACAGAGTCTGGTAGTGGGCCCCGGGCTGTGGGGGCCCACCTCTGAGACAGAGTCTGGCAGTGGGCCCCAGGCTGTGGGGACCCACCTCTGAGACAGAGTCTGGCAGTGGGCTCCAGGCTGTGGGGGCTCAGCTCTGAGACAGAGTCTGGCAGTGGGCCCCAGGCTGTGGGGGCCCACCTCTGAGACAGAGTCTGGTAGTGGGCCCCAGGCTGTGGGGGCCCACCTCTGAGACAGAGTCTGGCAGTGGGCCCCAGGCTGTGGGGGCCCACCTCTGAGACAGAGTCTGGCAGTGGGCCCCAGGCTGTGGGGGACCACCTCTGAGACAAAGTCTGGCAGTGGGCCCCAGGCTGTGGGGGACCCACCTCTGAGACAGAGTCTGGCAGTGGGCCCCAGGCTGTGGGGGACCCACCTCTGAGACAGAGTCTCGCAGTGGGCCCCAGGCTGTGGGGGACCCACCTCTGAGACAGAGTCTGGTAGTGGGCCCCAGGCTGTGGGGACCCACCTCTGAGACAGAGTCTCGCAGTGGGCCCCAGGCTGTGGGGGACCCACCTCTGAGACAGAGTCTGGCAGTGGGCTCCAGGCTGTGGGGGCCCAGCTCTGAGACAGAGTCTGGTAGTGGGCCCCAGGCTGTGGGGGCCCACCTCTGAGACAGAGTCTGGTAGTGTGCCCCAGGCTGTGGGGGCCCACCTCTGAGACAGAGTCTGGCAGTGGGCCCCAGGCTGTGGGGACCCACCTCTGAGACAGAGTCTCGCTGTGGGCCCCAGGCTGTGGGGGACCCACCTCTGAGACAGAGTCTGGCAGTGGGCTCCAGGCTGTGGGGGCCCAACTCTGAGACAGAGTCTGGCAGTGGGCCCCAGGCTGTGGGGGCCCACCTCTGAGACAGAGTCTGGCAGTGGGCCCCAGGCTGTGGGGGCCCACCTCTGAGACAAAGTCTGGCAGTGGGCCCCAGGCTGTAGGGGACCCACCTCTGAGACAGAGTCTGGCAGTGGGCCCCAGGCTGTAGGGGACCCACCTCTGAGACAGAGTCTGGCAGTGGGCCCCAGGCTGTAGGGGACCCACCTCCGAGACAGAGTCTGGCAGTGGGCTCCAGGCTGTAGGGGACCCACCTCTGAGACAGAGTCTGGCAGTGGGCCCCAGGCTGTAGGGGACCCACCTCTGAGACAGAGTCTGGCAGTGGGCCCCAGGCTGTAGGGGACCCACCTCTGAGACAGAGTCTGGCAGTGGGCCCCAGGCTGTAGGGGACCCACCTCTGAGACAGAGTCTGGCAGTGGGCTCCAGGCTGTAGGGGACCCACCTCTGAGACAGAGTCTGGCAGTGGGCCCCAGGCTGTAGGGGACCCACCTCTGAGACAGAGTCTGGCAGTGGGCCCCAGGCTGTAGGGGACCCACCTCTGAGACAGAGTCTGGCAGTGGGCCCCAGGCTGTAGGGGACCCACCTCTGAGACAGAGTCTGGCAGTGGGCCCCAGGCTGTAGGGGACCCACCTCTGAGACAGAGTCTGGCAGTGGGCCCCAGGCTGTGGGGGACCCACCTCTGAGACAGAGTCTGGCAGTGGGCCCCAGGCTGTAGGGGACCCACCTCTGAGACAGAGTCTGGCAGTGGGCCCCAGGCTGTGGGGGACCCACCTCTGAGACAGAGTCTGGCAGTGGGCTCCAGGCTGTGGGGGCCCAGCTCTGAGACAGAGTCTGGCAGTGGGCCCCAGGCTGTAGGGGACCCACCTCTGAGACAGAGTCTGGCAGTGGGCTCCAGGCTGTGGGGGCCCAGCTCTGAGACAGAGTCTGGCAGTGGGCCCCAGGCTGTAGGGGACCCACCTCTGAGACAGAGTCTGGCAGTGGGCTCCAGGCTGTGGGGGCCCAGCTCTGAGACAGAGTCTGGCAGTGGGCCCCAGGCTGTAGGGGACCCACCTCTGAGACAGAGTCTGGCAGTGGGCCCCAGGCTGTAGGGGACCCACCTCTGAGACAGAGTCTGGTAGTGGGACCCAGGCTGTAGGGGACCCACCTCTGAGACAGAGTCTGGCAGTGGGTCCCAGGCTGTGGGGACCCACCTCTGAGACAGAGTCTGGCAGTGGGTCCCAGGCTGTGGGGACCCACCTCTGAGACAGAGTCTGGCAGTGGGCTCCAGGCTGTAGGGGACCCACCTCTGAGACAGAGTCTGGCAGTGGGCCCCAGGCTGTAGGGGACCCACCTCTGAGACAGAGTCTGGCAGTGGGCCCCAGGCTGTAGGGGACCCACCTCTGAGACAGTCTGGCAGTGGGCTCCAGGCTGTAGGGGACCCACCTCTGAGACAGAGTCTGGCAGTGGGCTCCAGGCTGTAGGGGACCCACCTCTGAGACAGAGTCTGGCAGTGGGCTCCAGGCTGTAGGGGACCCACCTCTGAGACAGAGTCTGGCAGTGGGCTCCAGGCTGTAGGGGACCCACCTCTGAGACAGTCTGGCAGTGGGCTCCAGGCTGTAGGGGACCCACCTCTGAGACAGAGTCTGGCAGTGGGCTCCAGGCTGTAGGGGACCCACCTCTGAGACAGTCTGGCAGTGGGCTCCAGGCTCTTCTGAGGGACATGCCCTCTGAGCTGCGGGCATTTCTGGAAGGGAAACAAACACTTCCTGTTTTTCCCCAGCTGATGTGTTTGTTTTTTTTAAATCCACCCTGGCCGTGTCACAGTGGCCTCAGTGTTATCTTGTCGCTGCTCGCGCAAACAGAACTGGGCTTTGAGTCGTAAAGCTCTCGCTGGCGCAACTGTTTTTTTAATTTATTTTTCCACGAGCCGGCGGCCTCATTAGCATGGTAAGCCGCGAATGCGTACCGCCACAGACACGCTCGCCAGCGACCCCTCCAGCCGCATCGGTGGCGGCGGTAGCGGGTAGCGCGATCGACGCGGAAGTCTCGGGAATGGCGGGATGGAGTGCAATGGGGACGCCGCCCTCCGGGCGTTAGCCACGCCGGCCCCCTTCCTGCTGCCGCCGGACGCCATTGTGTGCGCTAAAGGGTTGTTTGTAACGTCCTCAATGCCGCCCGCGTGTGTGTAATGCGCCAAGGGGCCACAATCGGCTGTCCAGTGCGGCCTTACTGCACTACCCCCCCCATTGGTCTAAGAGGGCAGGACAGGAAAGACAAGTTGGGCTTGGGTGAGCTGTGATGTAATGGAGGAGGTTGGGCTTCCCTACACTAATTTAAAGTGGGCAGTGGGCTTATATTATTATTATTATTATTATTATTATTATTATTATTATCCAGCAAGATTTCCAGCTGGCAGTAACTCAAACACAGTGAAAACTGGAGCCACATCCCACACAGTGGCAGAAAACATAGACGGGGGTGGGGGGGGTGGGGGGGTTCACGAGGTTTGAGAGAAGCTGCTGTTCCTTGTTCTGGTTTTGTCTTGAGAGCACTCGGCGGCCATGTTTATGTAGGCCGAATGAGGTCTAACTCGACCGCCGTACTTCAGATGCATCCGTCTGTCATGCACACGGGCATGTGTGTGTGTCTGTGTGTGTGTGTGTGTGTGTGTGCGTTAGCGTTAGCGTACACTCTAGCAAAGCTCCTCCTAATGTGATGAGAGAAGCTCTGACAGCCATAGTGCTCCCCCTGTTGGGGGTGGAGGGGGGTGCGACGTCCGCTCCACTTTGGCTCGGCAGTGATGGAGGAGGAGGTGGGCGGGAGGGGGGGGGGGGAGCGAGGAGGGGGTGTTGGAGGGGGGGGAGGGGGGGGGGGGGGGGCGAGGAGGGGGTGTCGGAGTGGCGGAAGCAGAAGAAGTGTTGGAGAATGCAGCGTTCATTAAATCAGCACTCAGCAGCCTGGGTTAAAGACGGGTGACAGGGAACTGCCTCCCTCCCCACAGTCACCGCCATACCAAGGCCTTGATAAGCGCCATCGTGTGAGAGCGCAATGAGGGAGGGGAGTGTGTGTGTGTGTGTGTGTGTGTGTGTGCGGGCTGTGGGAGAGTTTGAGCGGAAGAGGCTAGAAGTTTTTGTGTGCGTGCGAGGATTTATGTGTGCGTGACTGTGTATTTGTGTGCGTGACTGTGTATTTGTGTGTGTGTGTATTTGTGTGTGTGTGTGTGTGTGTGTGTGCGTGTGTGTGTGTGTGTGTATTTGTGTGGTTGTGAGTACCACACTGTCACTAGCAGAAGAATAGCAGACCTCCGTAGATAAACTCTTACTCCTCCTCTGACCTTCACCACTCAGGCGTAAAATAAACAGCGATAGCGAGCGTGAAAATCGATCCCTGCGACGGGCCGCGCCGGAGCGCCATTCATCACAGTTAAAGAGCGCTGCGAGTGAAAGCGTTTAAATGGATGCCTCTCTGCACGAGCAGAGAGAACGCCGGTCGCTTTGTATTCGCTCCATGCTAAAGAGCCTGCTGTGATACCGGGTAGACCGAGTCCTTCAGTCTACGAATGTGTCGTTCACTGCCTGTGCGATTAGCAACCCTGAAACCCACTGAAATCACAAACAAACCGAGAGGCACCAGGACATAACAACCCAGCGTTGTGTTGTTATTCCTGATTTCACCTGACATCACTTCCTGTTATTCCTGATTTCACCTGACAGCACTTCCTGTTATTCCTGATTTCACCTGACAGCACTTCCTGTTATTCATGATTTCACCTGACAGCACTTCCTGTTATTCATGATTTCACCTGACAGCAATTCCTGTTATTCATGATTTCACCTGACATCACTTCCTGTTATTCATGATTTCACCTGACTGCACTTCCTGTTATTCCTGATTTCACCTGACAGCACTTCCTGTTATTCCTGAATTCACTTGACACCCAGGGTGTAAAATTAACACCATACACCAGCCACATGCTGGTTTGATTGTGGCTGGTAAAATATTTACTCTAGCAGCCACTTTGGCTGGTAACCAACCAGGTTGTGTTATATTGTAAAAGGTAATGTGGCTGGTAAAGTGTTGAAAATGGCTGGTGATTTTTAGAATCCGCAAGCCACTCTGGCCAGTGGGTGAAAAAGTTGATTTCATACCCTGCTGACGTTACTTCCTGAAGAGCGGCTGTTGTTACGGTTGCCTGGTGAAAGCACTTATCTGTGCTTATGAGCGTTTGGACATGCCGTCCCGATGCTTTTTTCCCCCTCCTTTCACCAACATAAATCCTCCATGTTTTGATTCCTCCTCCATCATTCCTCCTCCATCAATCCTCCTCATTGGCCGATACCCTCTGTGCGCAAACGCGGTAATTAATTATAAACATCTTCATTTGGGTCTCTGCGCAGATTCGGCAGTAAAGGACACCTTGCATGAATGTGTCTACCCCCTTAATCCACTGATGGCCAGGCGACTATAACAATCCTGCTAAATGCGCACATACTGGTTGACGGCATTACCATTTAACCATTTGCAAACGGAACATTAAATACGTTTGAATGTTTTTTTCCCCCCAGAAATAACACTTGAAAGGCTTCAATTTTGGGGACGGTTAATAGCCCTATTTGACATATATTTAAAGTTGTACTCGAGCTCTATGTAGGACCTTGATGAAAACTCCTGCTGATGAACAGTTTTTGCTTCTTCCTGAGAATTCTATTTCTTTGGAGATTCAAGGTTTTTGATGGTTTTCTCCTTCGTGTCGTCCCATATAGGGTGACAGAAGGCTATAATATGTTGGCTGGTAGCCTGATATCCTGTCTGTGAAAATAGATTCACTGCCTTGACTGTTCTGCTCTCCGGCTGGCTGCTACCCTCTGGGACCATTCCGGCTTGGCTGTCTTTGGCCAAGGTGGTCATGGCCTACTTCCGTGGAAGAGCAGCCAATGGCCTTCTCCTGCTAGAGCTCTGTATGCCAGTATGCTACCGCTAACGCTCCGTATCACAGTCCGGTATGCTAATGCTAGCGCTCCATATCACAGTCCAGTATGCTAATGCTAGCACTCCATATCACAGTCCAGTATGCTAATGCTATCGCTATATATCACAGTCCGGTATGCTAATGCTAGCGCTCCATATCACAGTCCGGTATGCTAATGCTAGCGCTCCATATCACAGTCCGGTATGCTAATGCTATCGCTATATATCACAGTCCAGTATGCTAATGCTAGCGCTCCATATCACAGTCCGGTATGCTAATGCTAGCGCTCCATATCACAGTCCAGTATGCTAATGCTATCGCTATATATCACAGTCCGGTATGCTAATGCTAGCGCTCCATATCACAGTCCGGTATGCTAATGCTAGCGCTCCATATCACAGTCCGGTATGCTAATGCTATCGCTATATATCACAGTCCGGTATGCTAATGCTAGCGCTCCATATCACAGTCCAGTATGCTAATGCTAGCGCTCCATATCACAGTTCAGTATGCTACCGCTACCGCTAGCGCTCTGTATCACAGTCCAGTATGCTAATGCTAGCGCTCCATATCACAGTCCGGTATGCTAATGCTAGCGCTCCATATCACAGTTCAGTATGCTAATGCTAGCGCTCCATATCACAGTTCAGTATGCTAATGCTAGCGCTCCATATCACAGTTCAGTATGCTACCGCTAGCGCTCCATATCACAGTTCAGTATGCTAAAGCTAGCGCTCCATATCACAGTTCAGAATGCTAATGCTATCGCTCTATATCACAGTCCAGTATGCTCCTGCTAGCTCTCTATATCACAGTTCAGTATGCTAATGCTAGCACTCCATATCACAGTCCAGTATGCTAATGCTAGCACTCCATATCACAGTTCAGAATGCTAATGCTATCGCTCTATATCACAGTCCAGTATGCTAATGCCAGTGCTCCTGCTGATGAACAGTTTTTGCTTCTTCCTGAGAATTCTATTTCTTTGGAGATTCAAGGTTTTTGATGGTTTTCTCCTTCGTGTCGTCCCATATAGGGTGACAGAAGGCTATAATATGTTGGCTGGTAGCCTGATATCCTGTCTGTGAAAATAGATTCACTGCCTTGACTGTTCTGCTCTCCGGCTGGCTGCTACCCTCTGGGACCATTCCGGCTTGGCTGTCTTTGGCCAAGGTGGTCATGGCCTACTTCCGTGGAAGAGCAGCCAATGGCCTTCTCCTGCTAGAGCTCTGTATGCCAGTATGCTACCGCTAACGCTCCGTATCACAGTCCGGTATGCTAATGCTAGCGCTCCATATCACAGTCCAGTATGCTAATGCTAGCACTCCATATCACAGTCCAGTATGCTAATGCTATCGCTATATATCACAGTCCGGTATGCTAATGCTAGCGCTCCATATCACAGTCCAGTATGCTAATGCTAGCGCTCCATATCACAGTTCAGTATGCTACCGCTACCGCTAGCGCTCTGTATCACAGTCCAGTATGCTAATGCTAGCGCTCCATATCACAGTCCGGTATGCTAATGCTAGCGCTCCATATCACAGTTCAGTATGCTAATGCTAGCGCTCCATATCACAGTTCAGTATGCTAATGCTAGCGCTCCATATCACAGTTCAGTATGCTACCGCTAGCGCTCCATATCACAGTTCAGTATGCTAAAGCTAGCGCTCCATATCACAGTTCAGAATGCTAATGCTATCGCTCTATATCACAGTCCAGTATGCTCCTGCTAGCTCTCTATATCACAGTTCAGTATGCTAATGCTAGCACTCCATATCACAGTCCAGTATGCTAATGCTAGCACTCCATATCACAGTTCAGAATGCTAATGCTATCGCTCTATATCACAGTCCAGTATGCTAATGCCAGTGCTCCATATCACAGTCCAGTATGGTCCTGCTAACGCTCCATATCACAGTCCAGTATGCTAATGCTAGCGCTCCATATCCAGGGGTTTTCCTGGCAGAGAAATGGGTTTTGGCGGTGAAAATTTTTTTGCATTCATTTTTCTGTAAATACAGTTTTTGGAGTAGCCTACAAAGAGCCCATGTAGGCTTTACATGGGTCCGGAAATAATTTCCCAGCATTCTCCACATCGACTCAAAAGGTATTTTTTCCCCTCTGTTTTCATTGCTCCGGAATACATCCACTACAAAGTGATATGTGGCAACCTGTTTAGAAATGGCATTATGGAAAATAAAACTTGATTTAAAAGACTCAATTAGAACAATGAATGCAATGCAAGCTGTTCTCCACTAGGTAATCAAAAAGGTGTAGGCTGGCCCCGCCCCTTGAAGCCCCTCATTGGCTGAGCCGATTCATTGAGTCTCCAATCTGGGTCCATTCTGAAAGAGGGTGGCTGTCACTACGGTTGTGATCACGGTGGCCATGAGCCTCCATTCACAGAAAGCAGAATGGCCATAATCCGATCCGTCCTCGTAAGCTTCAGGGGCGTACTGTCTGCCTCGGGCACGGCTGAGGGAAAATTGGATTGTGGGATAGCTGCTCATCCATGCGGAGTGTATCTCTAGCATTCACACGCTGTGCAAATTGCAGTGTAAAGTCTACAGCGTATCATGCAGAATGTAAAATTAATTTAGCCTGAATATCCACTCCTTGAATTCATCACTGTTTTTGGAAAAGTTCATTTGACATGTAATAGATAACTATATTTACCATTTAATTTGCAGTCCCAGCCATGAAATATAGATTTTAGTGAGGATGTGTATATTTTTAGTGTTAAAAAAAGTATTTGTCTCCACACCCTCTTCCCCAAATCAAGCTTCTTCCTCAAACAGTTCAGCATTTGTCCATGTGAGAACATAAACACTGTTTTCACTGCAGTTAGCAGAACAGATTCTTGAATTTTCCATGACCGTAAACATGATGAAATTCCAGTTTCATGTTGCGGAACAATTAAACCACTCATAATAATAATAATAATAATAATAATAATAACTTTTTATATAGCACCTTTCATATCATAAAATGCAGCTCAAAGTGCTTTACAAGAGAAACAATAGAAATCAATAACACAGATATTAAGATAAGATAAAAAAATAAGATAATAATAGTAATAAATAAGTTGATAATGATAATAGTAGAAATGAGATAGATTAATAAAATAAAAATAATAATAAAAATTTAATAAAATAAAGTAATAAAATAAATTGATAATGATAAAAACTATCCTAAGATATAAAAAGCATAAAACAAGTATAAGAAATATAAAATAATAACAATGGTGTTAAAATAAAAAGGTGGAATTAATTGAGAGCAAAATCATAAAAATGGGTTTTGAGCTGTTTCTTAAAACTATCAACAGAGGTTGCTTGTCTTATTTGTAATAGGAGTTTCTTCCAAACCTTCGGTGCATAAGAACAGAAAGCTGCTTCACCATACTTTTTGTAATTCATTTTTGGGGCATTGAGCAAGCCAGCACTAGACGATCTAAGGGAACGGTTTGGAACATACTTAGATAAGCAATCACAGAGGTATGAAGCTGAGCAGGAAGCACTAGCTCCAACGCTAGCAGCGGTATAGTCAAAAAATGCAAGATATCCCAGATAACACTTGACGTTCTGAGAACGTTGCTTTAGCGTCGCAGTATCGTTAGCATTGTGAGAGCGCAGTTGACACCGCAGAGCGTCCATCTTAAAGGCCCGTGTCGTGGCGGTTGCTGCTGACTCTTAGTTTTGCTCCCTCGAGAGGATTGAGGCAGGCGCTGGGGAACGACAGCAGAATTTCAGAATCACAAGGTGCGTCTCGCTAGTCCGGGTGAAGCACAGGAAGTCCAGGTGAAGCACAGGAAGTGCTCAAAGCTGAGAGGGCGTCGCGAGCGAGTCCGCCAGTCCTCTTCAGTCTGGGCGCAGTGACCGAAGCGTACAGGTTAGGGGAGGGGGGCGGAGCAGCGGAGGGGCAGGGATTCCGATGTTTACCAAACACTTCCTGTTGTCCTGTCGACACTTCCTGCTTCAAACAGAAGCCTTGCGGAGGTGCGATTCATTCTACGCGGGCGACGTGTCACGGCGTGGGGGGGGTCCATGAGGTGGCTCTGTGCGTGCGGAAAAGATCATCAGAACTGGGTCAAAGGACCATCAAAACTGGGTCAAAGGACCATCAGAACTGGGTCAAAGGACCATCAGAACTGGGTCAAAGGACCATCAGAACTGGGTCAAAGGACCATCAGAACTGGGTCAGACTCTAAGGGAGGAACCGGCGGTGTCCTGACCCGCTTAACAACCTCTTACTTCTGAAATATCCACAGCAGGCTTGTAAATGTGATCCCAGAAACGTTTCATATCCTCTAATGTCAATGTAGAATTTAGATTTACACAGTTTCCCGTCATGAATCCTGCCCGGGCCATCTAAATAATTTACAATTTAAAAAAAAAAAATAATCATTTTTTATCTCACTTTAATTCACTTAATTAGTTTGATTAATGCAATGATTATATTGAATGTCTTTGTTTGATATGTTTGTGTGTTGTGGGTCTGCCCCCCACTGTCTATGTCTTTTTTGTTGTTGCTGGGGCTACAACTGGAAGTTCCCTTGCGGGAAAATAAAAGTTATTCTATTCTATTCTCACACACATACTCTGTGGAGTAGCCAATCACGTTCCCGTAAAGCTAGAACACTGTGTGGTTTCCAACCCAATCAATCGAACGAGTCAGACGATCCTTCACCCCCTCCTTGCATGTCCTGTTAGGGCTTTCAACTTAGGCCTGTGGAGTTATCGCAGGGCCTTTATTGCGCCCCCCGTCTGTGGGGGAGTTTTAATTTGAGTAAATTTGGGATGTCCAGCAGATCCTAAGATTCAAACTTACAACCTATGGGTTGTCCAATCCCCTGTGCTAAAAGCCAGATCTCAGACCCGAGCCGAGCCGAGCCAGGTTTCATTGAGACTGCGTGTGGTGCAGGTTTTTGGCTTTTTTTTTTTGTTGGTGCTGCTGGATCAGTACGGCTGTGACTGAAGAACGCATAATTAAGTCTTCTTCTTTAATATCTTTCTTTCCTTCTGTAATATCAAGAAGTCCTCCCACCGGACAGAGCTGCCAGTTACCATACACAAAGATGCCCTGCAATATAGTGCTCTCCAGATCGACCCCCCCCCCCCCCCCGCACCACACTTTCACTGCCAAATAAGGGCCCTGCATCCCACTATAGGTCTGGCACATCGATCTGCACCACGGCGGCTCTGCCAGATAGATTCCCACGCTAGCAGCCCTGCAGAATGCATGCGGCTAAATCGACCCGTACTGTACGTCAGGAATCCTGCCGGATTTAGCCCCCGCCCCGCTCCGCTGTAAGGGGAACTCAGTCAGCAGCCTCTAAACCTCTGATTTCTCTCTGTCTGTTTGAGAAATGCGCTGATCCCCCCCAGCCTGCTTCCTCTTTTGTTATGAATGGCGGGACGCGACTGAATCGCACGCCCTGTAATCTTTTCGCGGGGTGCGGGGAGAAAGCCCGACGGTAGCTGATTTGTTATCGGGTGCGGCCGGCTCTTCAGAGGAGGGCTGCAGAAATGAAGAAAAAACCAACATGGCAGCCCAACCGTACCTGCAGACTACTCTATTCTGTGTGTGTGTGTGTGTGTGTCTGAGCAGTCTCCATGGAAACCGTACAGAGTGCCGCACAGCGCTCTGTGTGCCTCTCCTGTAAGAGGCATGAGAGGGAGGGAGAGAGAGAGAGCGAGGGAGAGAGAGAGAGCGAGGGAGAGAGGGAGAGCGAGAGAGAAAGGGGGAGAGACATGGAGAGAGACAAAGGGGAGAGAGAGAGAGAGGGAGCAAGAGATAGGGAGTGGGGGAGAGAGATAGGGAGGAGAGCAAGATATAGTGAGAGAGATAGGGAGAGCGAGACAGGGAGCGAGTGAGAGAGGGAGAGGAGGAGAGAGAGAGAGAGAAAGAGAGATGGGGGGGGGGGAAATGGGAAGTGCTGACGGAGGCAGTTGTGGCCAATAAGAATGCGGCTCGCTCCCTCTGAAATGGGAGGAGTCAACGGTCACACCCCGTTTTCTTTCGCAGTGTGCATGTGGCTGTGACGCACCCCCCCGATGCCACCACAGCAGCTGTGGAGGTAGGGTTTGGCATGGGACCCCCACCCCCCACCCCCCACCACAGCCACATACCAGCCTAAGCCCCTGAATATATCAGCCAAGCAGTAACATGGAATAAAGTCAAAGTGCTTTCACTACGGCTAGCCCAGTTCCTCCAGGGCTTTACGGGTCTGCTTCCTCATATTATTGCTGTTGTAGTTGTTGTTGTTGTTGTTGTAATAATACTTATAAATAAATACTCATCGTGTTTATATTTCACTTTTTGTCCCAAAATGGCTCCCATTGAAAGGGGAAGCTTACCTCTGCCACCACCAACGTGTAGCCTGCACCTGAGCGTTCTCTGGTTGGGATGGCAACGGTAGCCATGGGTGCACCACAGACCTTCTGTAGGGCATCCCACAATGATGGGGGCGGGATCCAGCCCAGCCACAAGCCCCTGTGACCTACTAACGCTGACAACTGGAGCAGGGTCTCCCTCTTGCTCTCTGTCCACCTCTCTCTGTTTCTATTTCTCTCTCTCCCTCTCTGCTAATCCTCTCATCTGTCAGCCGGCAGGAAACTCACACATACCTCCCTGCAACATCTGGCCCCTGTGTCTGTATCCCAGAATTCTTTGCGGCAGCTGCTTGCATCCATGGGATCAGTGGAGAGAATGAGAGAGCTGCCTGAGAATTAAGTAAACAATCACAGGGCATTGCACGCTGGCCATCTTTCACAGACACAGGGCTTTGCACGTGAGATGTCTTTCACAGACACAAGGCTTTGCACACGAGACATCTTTCACAGACACAAGGCTTTGCACACAAGACGTCTTTTACAAACACACGGCTTTGCACACGAGACATCTTTCACAAACACAGGGCATTGCATGCTTGGACATCTTTCACAAATGCATGGCTTTGCCCGTCAGACATCTTTCACAGACACACGGCTTTGCACACAAGACAGCTTTCACAGGCACAGGGCTTTGCACACGAGACATCTTTCACAAACACAGGGCATTGCA
The DNA here is from genome assembly GCA_029718625.1 of Synaphobranchus kaupii. Classification (NCBI taxonomy): domain Eukaryota; kingdom Metazoa; phylum Chordata; class Actinopteri; order Anguilliformes; family Synaphobranchidae; genus Synaphobranchus; species Synaphobranchus kaupii. Next base: position 25,628,395 of record CM056387.1, read on the forward strand.
CACTTGGACATCTTTCACAAACGCATGGCTTTGCCCGTCAGACATCTTTCACAGACACACGGCTTTGCACGCTGGACATCTTTCACAAACACACAGCTTTGCCCGTCAGAAATCTTTCACAGACATTAAAGCTTTGCCTGTCAGAAATCTTTCACAGACATTAAAGCTTTGCCTGTCAGAAATCTTTCACAGACATTAAAGCTTTGCCTGTCAGAAATCTTTTACAGACACACAGCTTTGCACACGAGCCCTCTTTTCTGTATGGGTGGCAGGGCTCAAAATCCATAATTTTCAGGCCAAGACCCATTAGGACATAACCCTGAATTAAAATGGACTACAAAAGGGGCCGTCGCGTGGTACAACGGTAAGAGCGCCGACTTTCAGTCGGTGCAGTTGTGCTGCGAGGATTGGGGTTCGCGCCCCGGTCCTGCCAGATCCGAGCATGGCCGGCGCCCTGTGGGAGCAGCAATTGGCGGCTGCTTCCGGGTGGGGGGAGGGGCTCGGAGAGAATCGCTGCACGCATAGCGGCCCTGGGCGAGCTGGATTCACGGTCAGGGGCTCGAGGAGTCGCGCCCTGTAGAGGACGTGGCGACCTCCTTCCTACTACCGGCTGACAGGGTTGTGTTGCGGTGGTTCTCTAGCGGTTGCTACACGGGGGGGAATTGAATTAGAATAGGGGTTCAATTGGGTACTAAATTGGGAGAAAATGGGGAAAAATCAGAAATAAAAAAAAATAAAAAAATGGACTACAAAAATAAACTACACACAGCAAGAATGTGTAATGGTGGCTTCAGCATTCCTGTTATCTAAACTCCCTGTCTCTGTTTTCCAGCTCTGCGAATAGCACTAACAACACTCCATGGGTTACGGCATGTCACATCCGGTCCTAGCCAATAGCATCGCAGCAGCCCTGTCCTCTGTACTATGCCTGGGGGCATGTTTCTTACTACTGTGTAATAATATATTATCAACCTGTTTATAACCTACCTTGTGTTTAAAAACAGAAAACAGGGAATGTATAAAAATGTGGTCCAAGAACTATCATTGTGGACACAGTGGAGGCCTTATGTACCCTGCGGTAGCCTGGCTAGTTAGCCTTAATAGAGATTCTTTTTCATAAATGTTTAGCTCTTTATTATTTAGCTGCATTTATACATTAAATACATAAACATGGGTCTGTGCTATGTTTACTTGACTGTGACATTAGGATTGGCCTCCCGTCCCCTGTGTGTATAACAGGGAGAGAGAGGTCCCTGTGCTGCGTTTACATGACTGTGACATTAGGATTGGCCTCCTGTCCCGTGTGTATAACAGGGAGAGAGGGGTCTGTGTGCTTTAATCAGTCACGTCTCTGGGACTGTCAGACTCATAATTATTCTTAGAGAGCAGATGACATCTGCCTGTGGTATAATTATGATGAAAATGGTTCAAAATAATAATAATTATTATTATAATATAAGTTATTATTATTGTTATAACAACAACAGTTATTATTACTATTATTATTATGACAACAGTTATTATAATTATGGATTGCATTTGTATAGTACCTGTATGGTTCTGAAAGTGCTTCACAGTGAAGGAGGCCAGACTCTCCTCAGGCGCACATTACGAGGCAGATTTACAAATACATTCATAAAACCTCAGAGAGAGAGGAGGGACCACAGACACCGTCCTCATTCTGTCACCTCCTCTGTCTATCTGTCTGACCGCTGACGGACATCGTGTTGACGGCTGGCTGAATCCAGCCAGCGAATCATCCGTATCCACAGCAGGGCGAATACCAAGGAACGTTACATTTACACTTTTCCTGCCTATGGACCATCGTACCACAGTTACCCAATTACCGTGATGCCACTAACAATGTTCTGTAACTAATGGAACTATTTTCAAACTACAAGAACAATTAAGGAGAATATTGGGCGCTGATCACAGTCAGGCCTTGTGGCTGCTCTATTGGGAGCTGATCGCAGTCAGGCCTTGTGGCTGCTCTATTGGGAGCTGATCGCAGTCAGGCCTTGTGGCTGCTCTATTTTCTGCTGATCGCAGTCAGGCCTTATGGCTGCTCTATTGGGAGCTGATCGCAGTCAGGCCTTGTGGCTGCTCTATTTTCTGCTGATCGCAGTCAGGCCTTGTGGCTGTTCTATTGGGCGCTGATCACAGTCAGGCCTTGTGGCTGTTCTATTGGGCGCTGATCACAGTCAGGCCTTGTGGCTGTTCTATTTTCTGCTGATCGCAGTCAGGCCTTGTGGCTGTTCTATTCGGTGCTGATCATTGTGGCTGCTCTATTTGCTGCTGATCATGGTGGCTGCTCTATTGAGCGTTGATCGCAGTCAGTCCTGCTTTCCTAGAGGTGCCAGTGCATTTGTGATGTGTTTCACACCTGCGAGACGTGGAAAAGAAACGCTGCAGATTGGATGTTACGCTGCTGATCTTGAGATAGCTGATGAAGCTGTGGTTTGGCAGGGCTCGTCTCTGACTCGCTTGTTCTGCCAGTTCCTGTTTGAGTGGCAGCGTGTTGCCCTGTGAGATCACATGAACTATTGAAGACTCCACGGCAGAGGAAACCTACTTTCTGTGGCTGTCAGTACCAGTTCTGTCACAATGCACTTCTACTGCAGCCAGAGAGAGACAGATCATACGTCAGGATAGAAGACTAGACCGGCATACATGACCAAATCTTCAGCAGGAATGTCAAGCCTGGGAGAAATGGGCACATTATTTGACACAGTATTACTGTACGCTTGCATATACATTTAAATTCTTACTATTTTATACATCAAATAATCAATCCACAGACGCTGCTTTGAAACCAGTCAGGTCATCTTAAGAACCTGTTTGTAATGTTTGGGGAAGAGAATTAATGTGTTCATATTTGCTTTTTAACAGCTTAAATGGACAGTAAGCAGGCAGTAAGCACTAAATGATATTTCTCCTTTGAGGTTAATGTCAATTTTGTCAAACCTAGAATTTAAGTGTTAATGTTACTATGCTCATAAATACCAGAGAGAGAGAGAGAGAGAGAGAGAGAGAGAGGCAGAGAGAGAGAGTGAGTGTGAGTGAGAGAGAGAGAGAGAGCCTGGTGTCAAACACAATCATCAAGCCGGGTGGTTGCTATGGAGACGACGGTATTCAGTGGCAAAGACATGCCCGCTGTTTAAATGTAGAGAGAGAGAGAGAGATGGGGGAATGTGTGAAAGACAAGAATGCTAGATAGAGAGGGGGGGGGCATGTGACAGACAGAGCAAAAGAGAGAGATACGGACGGAGAGAATGTGTGAAAGGCGAAGCGCTACAAAGACAGAGGGAGGGAGGCGGGGAGAGGGAGGGAGGCAGGGAGGGAGGGAGGGAGGGAGGCGGGGAGAGGGAGGGAGGGAGGGAGGCGGGGAGAGGGAGGGAGGCGGGGAGAGGGAGGGAGAGGTGGCGGTAAAGGTGGGGCTAATTGCGGCGATCGGCTCACTCTGGAGTAGGGATGTAACGGTTTGAAATTTCACAATACGGTACGGTATCTACCAAAATACCACGGTATACGGTATGACGTTTTCCCCCCTTTTAATTAAACGTACTAGTATGGCCCATCAAAAAAACAAACACGCAAGTATTTTGCTTTGAAGGAAAATATTGCTTTATTGAACTGAAATGTGCGTGCGTGTGTGCGTGCGTGTGTGTGTCTGTGCGTCTGTGTGTATTTAGCTGAAACTCTCATGCATTAGCATTGTAACATTTACATTAAAATATTTAACGCAAGGGTCCTCCTTATGACCTAATATGAGAACGTTTACACAAGGGTCCTCCATTATGAACTTATTTGTTTAGGTCAGGTTGTTATGCAAGAAGGACAGCATTAAAGACGGAAAATACACGCAACAATCTTGTGCAGTTTAATAATGTATATTAATTTACAAAGTCCACTGGTGCAATTCAATATTGCTAGCAACTTGAAGTGTGATGCTTCATTTTTTCCCCTGGCTGTCACGAGCAGAGCTGTGGACAGGTAACCCTCCATTGTAGTGAGCAGAGCTGTGGACAGGTAACCCTCCATTGTAGTGAGCAGAGCTGTGGACAGGTAACCCTGCATTGTAGTGGCGTGCGGTGCCTTCCACGTGCACATTGCGCAACATACATTTATACCGTGGGCACAGTATTACAGGGAAAGGCTTACGGTTCAGAACCGTGATCGCTTGATACGGCAGTATACCGTCACATCCCTACTGTGGATCAGTGCGGAGAAGGCCTGTCGGTGAAATACTGACGCTGACGAGCAGAGGAGAGGAAGAGGGAGAGGGAGAGGAAGAGGTAGGGTCGGTGGCGGTTCTCCTGCTCTTCGTCTTCCTCTTCGCGTCCTCAGCCCGAAAACCGCCGTTCCTCCAGCGGCAGGAGAACGCACGTAGCGCGATACGCTAGCCTTTAAATCGCCGTAAATAGTCAGACGTGCCACAGGAAGCAAAGTCTCCGCAGAGAAACCGCCATCGCCAAAAGGCATCTTTTCTCTGGAGCAGTGGTTCATCACTGAGTTGCTATTTCGTAGGTCACGGTTTCTGCCAGTCGAACTCAATAGACCTGTCTCTTCCATGTACCGTAATCCTGCGCATGTGTCAAAGCTATTATAGACTGTAAAATGACATATACTGGAATATATTAATTACAGGGTATATTTATTTATACAATATAGAATATTCTATAACAATATGGAATAACTATTTATTCTACAATATAGAACAACTATAAACTGGAGTTGAGTGTTAGGTTAAAGGGACAATAGTTGATATAGGTTTCGAATTTCATATTTTCGCTGCGCTGACCAAACGGTGGTAATAGGAGGGTCTTGTGTGTAATTACAGGTTGGGAGATTACAGGCAAAACCGCTGCAGATCACACTGCTAAATGCTTCCAGTCTAAACTGAGGGTTTAATTAAGTTTAATCATGCAGGATTGCTCTATGGGATTTTGAGCAGATTAATTTCTCTAAGCTCTGAAGTGTACATCCTGTTGTTATTCATGTTGTTGGAGCTGGCTTTGATCCTTTCATAGGTACAGCTATTGTGGACTCACACAGTAAAAGAACAGTGTTTTCAGACTGTTTGTGGATCAGTGTTCAGCTTCTTACAAACAATGGTCAGGATTTGGCTGATCGTGGATCAGGGGAGCCACACACACACACACACACACACACACACACACACACACACACACACACACACACACACACACACACACACACACACACACACACACACACACACACACACACACACACACACACACACACACACACACACACACACACACACACACACACACACACACACACACACACACACACACACACACACACACACACACACAGATAGCAGTATAACTCCAACAGAGTGAAAATGGATTAGTTTGTGAATATTGTTTTAACAAAGCTTTAAAAAACACAGAAGTGGCATCAATAGCCCCTCCCCCGAGGTGTTGCGTGTTGCGTTTGAGAGCTGTGACATCACTGAGAGGCACTGCTGGAGAGAAACAGAGAGAAAGTGAGTCTGTTTTACTGCAGATCTGAGGTCCGTCTCTGGATTTTCTCCCTTGGCTGCATTTTCAGCTGCTGTCTCAGCATTAGCTGGCATGAGCACAGGATATGTACCCCACTCCACACACACACACTCCACACACACACACACACACACACACACACACACACACACACACACACACACACACACACACACACACACACACACACACACACAGTACACACTACACAGAAACACACACACACACACACACACACACACTACACAGAAACCCACACACACGTGCACCCACACACACACACACACACACACACACACACACACACACACACACACAGAGTGAGGCTCTTATTCCATTCATCATGAGGCCAAACCCTCAGACCTGTTTGTACTCAAATTGCCCATTATGAGTAATTTCTCACTTCTGTTTTCTTCTCTCTGATAAAGCAGCAGAAAGCTTTACCACCCCCCCCCCCCCATCTTCCCATTTCTGTGTTCTACAGTAAAACGCACTTGGCTTCCAGTAACCATACCACTCCAGACTGCAGCTGTTACAGTGTTAGATTTATTCTGTGGTTTACATTCATTTTGTATCCTAATTTCGCTAAGGAAAATATCGCACAGAACATTCCTTACGATGAATCACTTCTGAGCCCAGCGTGTGGATCTGTTGAGGGCTGAAACATTTTGTCAGCTCTCCGTACTGCGGGTAAAGCGCTAATTAATATCTGACTCCACGTTGACGCCGCACTTACGCTCTAAGCTTTACGCTGTTAGGAGCTGTCGTTCCGCGCGCATCACACAGAGCTAAAATTAACACGCGCACACACCCTTCGACCGTCAAAGTACCACGGACTGCCTGACAGGTTCCCATGCGGTCGTCCATTTTTTTCCATTTTTATAAATAACTGATGATGTACTGAATATCTTTAACAAACCTTGAACAATGGGGGCTGTGCTGGAGTCTCTGTGGTCCACAGATATCCACATTTCTGCCACGTGAAGCGGAGGAATTACTCCCCGTGGACGGAAACGCGAGTCCACTGCAGGGTAATAAATAATGAATCTTACACTCGGTGGACCTCATAAGTACAGAAATATCTCATTGCCCCCCACGTAGCGCAGTCCCAGGTACCTAGCATTAGCCTGTTAGCTGGCCGAGAAACGCTGCCGCTCTCAAACCCCTGCTAACGGAAAGATTAAATCTGCGGCCCGCCCGTCACAAGCGTGGAGGGAACCTCGCTCGCTCTGATTAGAGAGATTCCCGGCTTTGGCATTCCCGGCTTTGGCATTCCCGGACATCCGTTACCCGTCTGTTGGAGCGTTAGCCGACTCTGATGTGGCGCGTAATGCCCGTCTAATTGATCCCGTCTCCATCCGTCCGATCGCTCCTGGTCCGTGGCCAGCTAACGTCCAGAGCAGAGGAGCCACGCCAGCGGGACAGTCTGGGAAAACACCATTTCCCAGAATGCACCACTGGCGATCGAAGCAGTGTGGGCCCTCTGCTTTGCTCTTGGAGAGAAGCCTGCTGCATTGAACAGATGCTTTGCTTTGCTTTGGTCTCTAGTGGTGCATTCTGGGAAGTGGGAATCTGCGTCGACAGTTTACAAAGGGTATGGAAAACTGCGGTAGAAGCTGACAGGACTGGATACCTTTGGCTGGGATTCGCACATGTTCAGTCACACGCATGACTACTGTACCATCTCTCTGTGCTCAGCAATGCACTGCAGCTGTTTTCTGACCCATACAAACAGCAGTACCACTGAGTACAGTGGGCCCATTGGACACCATCATTACTGCGCTATGGAGCCAGACACTGTGCAGAGCGCATTACACACTACATTGTGATGTTCTCTACAAAGCCAGGGTCTTCGTGAGGTCCAGACTGTTTAACTCTTTTTTATTTTTTTTATTATTAAAATATGGGACTGTTATTAATTCTCTCTGTCTCTCCCTCACTCCCGCTCTCCCTCTCTTTCTATATCCCTCTCTTTCCCTCTCCACCCCCCCTTCTCCAACTCCCCCCTTCTCCCTCTTTCTCTATCCCTCGCAGGTGTTCACCACCTACTCCAACGAGGACTATGACCGGCGCAACGACGACGTGGACCCCATGGCAGCCTCGGCCGAGTACGAGCTGGAGAAGAGGGTGGAGCGGCTGGACCTTTTCCCCGTGGAGCTGGAGAAAGGTGGAGCGCTCCTCCTTTTCCCTCAACGCCTTTTCCTAAATCCTGCCCGTGAGGGCTTCCACGTACCGCCGTTACATACCTATGGCCTTCCACGTACCGCCGTTACATACCTATGGCCTTCCACGTACCGCCGTTACATACCTATGGCCTTCCACGTACCGCCGTTACATACCTATGGCCTTCCACGTACCACCGTTACATACCTATGGCCTTCCACGTACCGCCGTTACATACCTATGGCCTTTATTTTAGTTTCATGCGACCAAATGTTCAATACAAATACAAGTGCAAGCTAATTTAACTACTCTTTCTATTGTGTGTGAAATTTGTCACACATTGAAAGTTGGTGTGTGTGTGTGTGTGTGTGTATAATCATGAACATTGACGGAGTAATATGTTGTTGTGGGATGGCGTGGCAGTGGTTAGCACCGTCGCCTCACAGCAAGAAGGTACCGAGTTTGAATCCCGGCCGAGGGCCTTTCTGTGTGGAGTTCTCCCCGTGTCCACGTGGGTTTCCTCCCAGCCCTCCGGTTTCCTCCCAAAGTCCAAAGTTATGCAGGTTGGGCTACGTGCTGACTGTCTGCTCCCCCCTCCCCCCCCCCCTCTGCAGACGGAGACGGGCTAGGCATCAGCATCATAGGCATGGGGGCCGGCGCTGACATGGGCCTGGAGAAGCTTGGCATCTTCGTCAAGACGGTCACCGACGGAGGGGCCGCGCACCGGGATGGCAGGTATGGAGGCGGGGTCAGAGGGGTGGGGCAGGGCGGGGCAGGGTGGGGCGGGAGGCGGGAAGGGGGAGGAGATTTTGGTGTGCTTCCTCTACAAAGGCAGATTAAAACAGGGGCTGTGTCCGAATCAGAGCCATATCTAAGGTATCCTGTTTACTAGCATACTGTATACTACTTACTGCATACTGTTTAGTGACATGCCGTAAGAGAAAAATATCCTCCATACTATTATCAGCGAAAACCGGGAAATAAGTATATCCCCCGGGGATATTAAGAGCACTCAATTTTCAGAATGGTCACATACTTAAGTTTTTTTTTTTTGTTGAGTATACTCAACTGGCACACTCAATAGTAGGCAAGACCTCTTGACCTCCCCACCCTCTCCTCTTCCGCCAGGATCCAGGTGAATGACCTCATCGTGGAGGTGGACGGCACCAGCCTGGTGGGTGTGACCCAGAGCTTCGCCGCCTCCGTCCTGAGGAACACCACCGGCACTGTCAGGTGAGGCCGGGCGCCGGCGCCACGACTTTAGCGCGTCCCGCGGGGTTAGCGTTAGCGTAACCGTAACATCTGCACTGCAGCTTTACAGAGTCCCGCGGGGTTAGCGTTAGCGTAACCGCAAAATCTGCACTGCAGCTTTACAGAGTCCCGCGGGGTTAGCGTTAGCGTAACCGCAAGATCTGCACTGCAGCTTTACAGAGTCCCGCGGGGTTAGCGTTAGCGTAACTTCAGCCACACACATATGGATCAGGAGATGGAACTCAATCAACGTAGAGCCACACACACACACATACACACACTAATGTACATGTACAGACAACCGTACACACGCATGCTAATGTACATGTACAGATAGCAGTCTGCACATGTTAAATCAGATTATTTCATGAATTCGGTTAGCCTTTAGTCAGATGTATAAAATATACCATCCATCCATCAACGAACCAGCTTATTCCTGGTCAGGGTTACAGGGGGGCTGGAGCCTATCCCAGCATGCATTGGGCGAGAGGCAGGAATACACCCTGGACAGGACGCCAATCCATCGCACGGCACACACGCCATTCACTCACGCACTCATACCTATGGGCAATTTAGAGTCTCCAATTAACCTAACCTGCATGTCTTTGGACTGTGGGAGGAAACCGGAGTACTTGGAGGCAATGCCGGAGTGGCTAATCGGGAGAATCGGGAAGGGGGTTAATTGTGTTGGAAATTATTATTCTTGTTTATTATTATTAGGCCATGAAAGGTAGGCTATTATATTAATAAGTAAATTATTAAGTAACACTGTTTTAGATGTAGCAAACTTAGCTAACGTTAGCTAACATAGCCTACTTGCTGTATCTTGCTGTCGCTTCTTGTTGGTTTTGTTAGCTAACGTTATTAACTTTTCATTTATTTGACGTTTAATGTCACCCTTCAACCGTGAGGTAACGTTAGCTATCTAGCAAAAGTTAACAGCCAAATGAAGTTAATTTAACTTGATAACTTACTGGAGATTTAAATGTTACATTCAGAGCTAACGTTAGTTAATCGTCATGAATAGCCGTTTTATATCTTTCTGGGCATTATCACGAAAGTGAACATCTGCCAAGTTAAGAGTGTTATTTACTAAATTAGAAACACGATGACTAAAACAGCAATTAAAGGTCTTATGATAACGGTGAATTCTTAACGTTCAAAAACAATAGTTAACAGTAGTTTTTATTAATAGTCAGTGTTAACATTATTCCAGTGAGTCTATATTGTACGTGATTCAATAACGATTTCATATTGAGGACACCTGAAAAATGTGGCTGTATTATTTTCCCAGACATTAAATACCTAACGTTAGCGCAATATGCTTTATTTGCACAGCATTAGCCAACTTATTGAAGTTGTACATTAGTATTAGACCATGAAAGGTATTATTCTTTATTATTATTGTTATTATTACTATGTTTTAAGTGACAGAGCAGAGTCTGCTGTTAGGCCAAGTCATTGATGAGGCAGTGCCAGGACCAAGCCATGAGCCCAGAAGGATCCCTGCTGTGGACAGCACAGGTAGAGCTGTACCACAGTGTGTGCAAAATCTAAAAAGTCCAGACAATTAGTTCCAATATCACCACTATTAGGGATGGGGTCGTGTACACGAAAATTAATCACTATCCGTTTAGGACTGATTAACCGAAATCTTAAAATAATTTTTAAAATATTTTTTAAATCATATTAATTATTTAAATGTTGCGTAGGCTATAATTGTTCCTCGTACAATATTATGTATATATCTAAAGCATTTAAATATATCTATATCGTAAATCACGTCAACATAACTAACGTTGATGGAAAAAATGCGGGAGTGAGTCAGTGAATTTGAGTGAAAGCATCAAAATGAGCGGCGGGAAAAGCTAAAGCCCGGAATTATTTTACAAAACAAGTCGACGGCAACTCGGTAACATTGTTTTAAGTGTGAAAGGGGGGAGTACCAGCTCAATGAACAATCATCTGCGATTAAAACACGCGAACGTAGATTTTGAACAAGATGCCGCGGTGGTAATGCTAGCACCCAACCCCGAATAGGCTCCGTCTTCTACAAATGCACTCCAGAGAGAGCTGCGAAAATCACCCAGCTGATCGCGGATATGATTGTGAAAGACACAAGACCGTTAAGCGAACAGGCTTTCAGGCTTTCGGTCTCTGATGGAGTATGTTGAGCCATACTCAGTCCAAAGCCGGTGGACAATAACAAAAACACTCCTTTATTTTAGGAAAACATTTTGAAACAGTAAAGTATATTCTAACCTATATTTACCTCCTAACGTTAATCTTTCATAACTGCTTGCTTACTAGCAGCTACCCGAGTTTCCGACCAGTATCGTTGGCCTCTATGGCTATGACGTCATCGCTTACGCGCTATGACGTAATGTTACGGTTAACCGCGGATACACGCCAACATTCTAAGTTTAAGCGTGTACAAAAAAAAGCCAAAACCCCCATCCCTAACCACTATACATACATATTTTACTATTTATCTCTTGTATATATCTTATAATTGTTCTATATTAAAAAGTTAATCAAAGTGCTAAAATGGTCTATTTTTCATTGTGGAACCCCCCCCCACCCCCGGTCCAAAGTGGGCTGCTCTGAGACATGAAACTCCCGGGCTGAAAATGAGTCCCACTCCGGCCCTGCTCAGAGGAAACATACGTGGACACGGGGAGAACATGCAAATATGCTATGAGGCAACAATGCTATCCACTGCACCACCGTGCTGCCCAAAATAAATAGTCCTATTTGTGAATTGATAGTACTTATTGCTGTTAAATACAGAGCAGGTTTACCAGTGCGAGATAATAATGTGGAGGGATTCTTTCTCCTGAATGGATTCCCTGGAGGAAAGAAGGTGTTTCCCAATAAAGAAGGCAATTTCAGGAGTAAAATGGAGGGCGCCGTGTCTATTAATAAAAACCTGCTGCCATCGGAGTCCGCTCCTCTGGGCACAGTCTCCATGCAGACTGTGCAGATGAGCATTAACGGGGGGGAAATGGGGCGTCGACCGGGGGTGTGACAGCACGCCCCTGCAAATTCTGTAATCGGACAAAACCCCACATTTCCCTGCGGGCAAGAGTGCGAGAGCACCTGCTCAATCTCCCAGCACATTCCGTCAGAAATTAACACTTTATAACAAATTGTATTACTTTAAGGCCCGCTTTGTAGTATTGTCTCATATTATATGTGTTAGTTTTAACATGCAAACAAAATAAGTATTTTCAGGTGTTTGTAGAAGGAGACACAAGAAAGAACATCCACATAATAACAGTTGCTCTGACGCTCTGCGGACGGCTCGATGCCAGGGGAGGTGATATTACTTAGCTCCAGCAGTTTGCAGAAACCTCCGTGTTTAGATCTTGCAAACGTGTGCTCAAGCGTTCACAGGAAGTTCATGTTCAGGTCTGTTTCCCAGGAAGTTATTTAATTACTACCCATTTTTTTTATTGCTTGGCTCAGCCCAACCAATTCACAGCTTCCTTCTTTCGTAGGAAGGGTGAGTCACACACCATTGACCAATGAGGATAGAGCGCTGGTGTCTGTTAACCCACACTAAGCGCAGTACTGGTGTCCCACCCTTACACATTAATAAGAAATATATTTACAGTACAACTCAATCTACATTGTTGCTACTATACTGTGTTTGTTTTATTTTGTAACAAATGCAACATATTTTGCTCTATAGTCCACAATGAATTTATGAAATTACAAATATGTTACCTTGTCAATAATAAATTTTATAATACGTGTTTTCTGGCAAAGTAAAAATATATCCCTCAAATTTTATATCTTAACATAAATAGCTTTACCCTCTATAAATAGGATTACACTCCCGTCTGTGATTTGGCTCTACCTGACCTCATTTGAAAGTGATCACTCTTGGGACGTTTCGCTAAACGATATAATTCACAGGCCGAGGAAAACGATCACAATTAAGTGAAGTGCAGTTAACCAGGGTGTGTTGCGTGCAGGTAAATGAGTCTGTCTCTCAGTTTGGATCTGGCGGTTAGAGAGGCTGGTCCAATGACAGTCAACGTCAGCAGCACATCACGCTGGTTTTAGGTCTTTGTTGGAAGGCTGCTGCAGGGGAATCTCTCCCTACTGTTACACAACCAGTACAATCTGTCCTCACATTCACCCAGTTAACCATTCACTCAGTCATCCAATCATCCAGTCACCCAATCACACATTCACCCAGTCACCCATTCACCCAATCACTCAGTCATCCATTCACCCAATGACCCAATCACCCATTCACCCAATGACCCAATAACCCATTCACCCAATGACCCAATAACCCATTCACCCAGTCACCCAATGACCCAATAACCCATTCACCCAATCACTCAATGATCCATTCACCCAATCACCCATTCCAGCAATGACCAAGTCACCCAATCACTCAGTGATCCATTCACCCAGTCACCCATTCCAGCAATGACCCAAGGTTTCCCTGCCTTAAACCTGCCGCCTCAGCAGCTCGTCTTTGAACCTCTCCCTCCCCTCCCTGTTTGGCTCTCTTAGTTGCTACGAGCTCAAGCGCCATGGCGATGGGTGGGTAGATGGGAGACGTGGGGCACCGTGGCGATGGGTGGGTGGATGGGAGACATGGGGCGCCATGGCGATGGGTGTGTGTTGTGGGAGACGTGGGGCGCCGTGGCGATGGGTGGATGGGGTGGAGACCTGGGCTGTGACTGACAGGGCGGTCTGCGCCTGCAGGTTCATGATTGGGCGGGAGAAGCCGGGCGAGCAGAGCGAGGTGGCCCAGCTCATCCAGCAAACCCTGGAGCAGGAGCGCTGGCAGCGGGAGATGATGGAGCAGCGGTACTCTCAGTACATGGACGACGAGGACGAGGTGAGCAGCCGTCTCTACTGCTCACTCTCTCTACTGCTCACTCTCTCTACAGCTCACTCTCTCTACAGCTCACTCTCTCGCTGCTCACTCTCTCTACAGCTCACTCTCTCTCTACTGCTCTTTCTCTCTCTACTGCTCACTCTCTCTCTACTGCTCACTCTCTCTACAGCTCACTCTCTCTCTACTGCTCTTTCTCTCTCTACTGCTCACTCTCTACTGCTCACTCTCTACTGCTCACTCTCTACTGCTCACTCTCTACTGCTCACTCTCTCTACTGCTCACTCTCTACTGCTCACTCTCTCTCTACTGCTCACTCTCTCGCTGCTCACTCTCTCTACAGCTCACTCTCCTACTGCTCACTCTCTCTACTGCTCACTCTCTCTACTGCTCACTATCTCTACTGCTCACTCTCTCTACTGCTCACTCTCTCTACTGCTCACTCTCTCTACTGCTCACTCTCCTACTGCTCACTATCTCTACTGCTCACTCTCCTGACAGGCATAATAAATTAGGGATGAGATGGCTGTCGTCACCTTGCATATTAGGTTTATATTTTCCAAAATACATAATAAACATCTCCATTCGTCGTACAGTCCTGTTCACAGGATTTGCCATAATCATTTGAGGGCATGGGAGGGACCTTCTCCGATTGGCTGGGCCTCTGTTGGGAATCCCTTCTCCATTGAGGAGCGAGATGATGTCATACCAGTTCCACACCAAGCTCCCATCATGCACCCTGGCTGCCCTCATTACCAGGCCACGGGTGCAAGCCAGAAATCCGCTGAACTGTTCTGTGGTGGCAGATTGGGCTGTGCTGGTCATTTCCAGTCAAGAAAGAACAGATCTTTCTCAATAAATTAATAAATTAAAACTGCATATCCCACCTCTCGCTAACATTAAATGCAGTGATAACGGAAATCCAGGGGTTACAGTTTGTATCGTCTGCGACGGAGTTGCAGATTTTTTTTTCTTCCGTCTTGACAGATTTGAACTTCACCAATTTGTCCATTGGATAATGAATCCCACGTGCTTCACAAAGCCAAATGTAAGGCGCTCCAGCTGAAGCAGTTGGAATGTGCTATGACGATATTCCCTCTAGAGTTTTCCAGTGTGACTTCTGTGGGTCCAGTGCTTTATAATCAGGGCCATTTCACTGGCATGCAGTCATGTGCTGGTAAAATTTTGCCAGTCCAGATCCAATGGAGGATAGGATTGGCGCTCCAATGTAATGCCGGCCCGCGCCCCCCCCTACACCAGGGCCTATGATTTGGTTTCCACAGCAACAGTATGCCACTCGCAGGCATCAAAATGAGCAGGCTCTGGGGACTAGCATAGCCTGGACGGTCTGGAGCGCGCGGTGGAATCCCGACTGCCTGCCTCTTCCTGTTTTCAATTCTGGGCGCTTCAGTAATCGGATCCACCGTGATGCACCATGTCAAAATACCACTTATAACCGACACGCTAGAGGGACGTTCTTCCTCCTGAAGTGGCGAGCGCAGCCCGTGTCCCAGAACGAACCTCGTTTCGGGGCTTTGAGTGGGTTGGAAAGGGTCATGAGTGAAAGGCCTTCCTGTCGTACGTGCAGACTGAGACCTGAGCAAATAGCAAGTGTTATTCTCGCAGAACGAACCTCGTTTCAGGGCTTTGAGAGGGTTGGAAAGCGCCACTACCGACATGCCTTCCTGTAATAACGATTCAGCGGGCCGTCGCCCTGAGAAGGCGTAAATAAAACGCAGGCAGAGGTGTTTAGAGAGGGCAGGGCAGCAGGCGTGACGGAGGCGTGTTCGGCACAGGTTGACGGCGCAGCGTGGGAGAAGCCGGGGGATGATTCGCCGGGGCGACTGGCCTCCTGCCAAGCGGAGCTTCGCGGGGTCGACTCTCAGGGTTCCTGCTGTGCAGCTCACTGCTGTAAATTCAGTGTTCCTCACAAGCTGAAAGACAACCAGCTGCTTTAAAAAAGCTGTGCTAACCGCACTACAAAGATCCTGCCCTGTCCCACATTCCACCCACACTCATACACACACTCGCTCACACTCACATACACCCACATTCCACACACTCCCATTCACACTCA
The DNA here is from genome assembly GCA_029718625.1 of Synaphobranchus kaupii. Taxonomy (NCBI): domain Eukaryota; kingdom Metazoa; phylum Chordata; class Actinopteri; order Anguilliformes; family Synaphobranchidae; genus Synaphobranchus; species Synaphobranchus kaupii. The sequence continues at coordinate 25,644,281 of CM056387.1, forward strand.
CTCACACCAACACTAACACACACATATACCCACACTCCCATTCACACTCACACTCACTCACACCCACACACTCACTCACACTCGACACATCCAGTGAACTGTTATACGAGTCACTGTTATAAATTAAATCTTTTTTAACAAGACCCACTGAGGCCCAAGTGTTTGTCTGTTAGCACTGTTTTGCAGTTGTGTGCATTAAGCCTGTCATCTGCTCGGCTAATTAAAATTTAGATAATACGGGTGGATGGATACGCGATTATTGATATTATCGACACAACACCAAGTGCCCTCGTGTTAATGTGTGAGTTTACCCTTAACGTTTACCCTTCGGCATTACTGCAAACATCGATCGCCTCACAGCCAACAGTTTTCCCTCATCAGCGTTAATGGAACTATGAGTAAATATAAAATGGTGGCAAATCCAGTCTGTGGTGTTTTCTGTTGCCCCGTTATCATTCCCTCATGGTTTGTAGTGTCGGCATGCTCGACTCAATGTTGCCACCCAGTGGCCAAACCTCGGTAAAACAAGGAAACTGAATAAACATATCTGACTCACGATTGCACCATGAAACCTGCTCTGGGTTTCAGATCCAGCACAGTGGCTATCCACCACGGCTTGGGGAGAAACTAATGAACACTAAGTTCAGTGTGTAATACAAGATGATACATAGAACCGGAAATCCTCTTTTTAGACCTGCTAGAAATGAGTGATCGATAATTCTGTGCAAATGGCTCCCATTTATTTTCTAACTGTTATTGGCAGAGCGGTATCAATTCCCCGAGTTCTACATCCACTTTCAGCTCAACACAATCTCCTCACTAACCGGGTTTGAGATCAATTATCTGCTGGGAAGCCTTTCATTTTATTTTTATTTTTTGCAGTGCATTGTGGGTAGACTGATCACATAGCTCTGGTTCTCTTATATAAAGGGGAAAATGCTTTGTCAGCATGTGGTGAATATTGCTAACATAGCTGTCACATACAGAAGTAAAGCACAGAATGAGATGAATAAGCTGAATGCCGCTACGGCTTTAAACAAGTTTAATATCATTTGAGCACCTCTCAGGCTTTTATGGTTATGCAGCGGTGACGTCACAGTGGCTTTGTCCATATTTCTATACAGTCTGGTTAAGTTGCATAAATATATTATGAGAGCTCACAAGTTTATGAGTTGTTTTCTTTGACTTCCACCAATTTGGAATGCTTTTTGACTCCCAGTTGCACATTATTTATCCACCTTGTAGAACTCGGTGTCACTGAAAACTGAGTTCAGAGTGTGACACTCAGTCTAAAACATTAATTCTCTGAAATAACTGAAGTAAATGCTGATTTTCGACACACTATTCTAATTTCTTGAAATACTGTTTTGGGGGTTTTCTGGAGCTGTAAGCCAAAATTATGAAAAATGAAACAAATAAAGGCTAGAAATATTTCACTTTGTGTGTAATGAATCTATAATCTATGAAAGTTTCACTTTTTGAATGGAATTATGGAAAGAAAACAACTTTTCCATGATATTCTAATTTTTTGGAAAGGATCTGTATATTAAAATTCAGTCAGCTTTGAAAATTAGGCTAATTGAAATTCAAGTCATTAACCGAAAAATCCTTAGACAGTGTATGAAATTAACACCAGCCACCAGCCAAAGGCTGGTAACATTTTGATTGTGGCTGGTAAGATTCCGCTTTGACAGGTAACCAACCAGGTTGTGTTATATTTTAAAAAGGTAATGTGGCTGGTAAAATGTTGACAATGGCTGGACATTTCTAGAGCCTACAAGCCACTCTGGCCAGTGGGTGAAAAAGTTAATTTCATGCCCTGCTCATAGAACATGATGGGTATTTTTCCAATTTGTTTCCTGAATTGACTGAATTGAAAGGGAAGTGACCCACTGAGCAGTGACCAAGCCTTGCCCTGTGCCCCCGCCCCCGCCCCCCCCAGACTGGAGAGTACGCCACCGACGAGGAGGAGGAGATGAGCCCCATGTTCCCAAACGCCATCGAGGTCTTCGACCTGGCGGAGAACGAGGACATGCTCTCCCCCGTGGAGATGGACCCCGAGAAGCTGGCGCACAAGTTCAAAGAGGTGAATGAGTGGTCGGCAGCGCTAGTCGCTAATGCTAACCCAATGCTAACCGCCATTTTGTTTTTGTGAAGACGCATATGATATACGAAAAAAATTAATAAGCAGCACTTATAGACAATAACAGTAATGTTAACAAAGGGACCGCAGTGATGGTATCCCAACAGAGCAAAGTCATGATTCAAAATAATAATTTGAAGTAATAATTTTTCGTCAGGTTAAGTTCAAACAGTCTTTCAGTTACGGGTGAGGAGTTCATGTAGAACAAGTATTCTAAGGAATTAAAAACCAGTAAAATAACTGAAGTTACTGAGTCACACTAAGAAACAGTGTAAAAGTGTGTACACACCTGGGTCGTGTGAGTATCAGCAGTTTTAATTGCAGCTTCATCACGCCTTCAAGCTCAGATTTCTGCAAGGTTTTTTTTTTTTTTTTTTACATTTTATAAAGCTGTTAAAAAAACTGATTATGTAAGCCGTCGGCAGAACACCAGGGCATAACGGTGGAAAACGGCTAAAGGCAAATTTTACACTGGTGCTAGAAATGTATAGCATAGCATAGCATAGCAGGACTGATCTTATGAGTAGAGACCTCCAGAGTGTTCAAGACCAGACTAGACTACTCTGTTTAGTCACAAACATAAGATGAGGCTCGATGGGCTAAATAGACAGGGCAGCAGGAGTTATCTTTCAGTGCAACACTACAGTAACACTGGGTGCAGTAATAAACAGTGTAGGATAGGAGCTCTTACAGGAGCTAGCGTTTAGCATGCTAATTGTGCTGCAACAGAATGTAAAAACGTGTAAAAAATAAAATAAAATAAAAAAGGAAAAACAGGAGCGTATACAGTATACAGTCAAGCCGGAAAGTCTGCACACCCCTTTCACCTTCTCCACGTTTTATTACGTTACAGACTTATACTACAATAGATTGAGTTCATTTTTTGCCTCAAACATCTACACACAATAGCCAATAATGACGAAGTGAAAACAGGTTTTTAGAAAATATGCAATTTTATTTTACTGACAAAAATAGGTTATTTAGGGGTTACATATCTGTACACACCCTTAGCCTAATACTTGGTTGCTGCACCTTTGGCAGCGATTACAGCCTCAAGGCGTCTTGGGAAAGAAGCTACGAGCTTGGCACACTTGTTTCTGGACATTTTTGCCCATTCCTCTTGGCATATCCTTGCAAGCTCCGTCAGGTTGGATGGGGAGCGTCGGTACACAGCCATTTTCAGCTCTTTCCACAGATGTTCAATTGGATTCAGGTCTGGGCTCTGGCTGGGCCACTCAAGGACATGCACAGACTTTCTCCGAAGCCACTCCTTTGTTCTCTTGGCTGTGTGCTTCGGGTCGTTGTCATGTTGGAAGGTAAACCTTCGCCCCAGTCTGAGGTCCAGAGCGCTCTGGAGCAGGTTTTCTTCAAGGATCTCGGTGTACTTAGCTGCATTCATCTTTCCCTCTATCACGACTAGTCGCCCCGTTCCCGCTGCTGAAAAACATCCCCACATCATGATGCTGCCACCGCCATGCTTCACTGTAGGGATGGTATTAGCCAGGTGATGAGAGGTGCCTGGTTTCCTCCAGACGTGACGCTTGGTATTCAGGCCAAAAAGTTCCATTTTGGTTTCATCAGACCACAGAATCTTGATTCTCATGGTTTGAGAGTCCTCTAGGTGCCTTTTGGCAAACTCCAAGCGGGCTGTGATGTGCCATTTACTAAGGAGGGGCTTCCGTCTGGCCACTCTACCATAAAGGCCTGATTGGTGGAGTGCTGTCTGGATGGTTGATCTTCTGAAAGGTTCTCCCATCTCCACAAGGATACGCTGGAGCTCTGTCAGAGTGACCCTCGGGTTCCTGCTCACCTCCCTGGCCAAGGCCCGTCTTCCCCGATTGCTCAGTTTGGCCGGGCGGCCAGGTCTAGGAAGATTCTTGGTGGTTCCAAACTTCTTCCATTTGCGAATGATGGTGGCCACGGTGCTCTTTGGGACCTGTAAAGCTGCAGAGATTTTTCCGTACCCTTCTCTATGCCTTGACACAATCCTGTTTCTGAGGTCTGCAGATAATTCCTTTGACCCCATGGCTTGGAGTTTGCTCTGACAGACACTGTCAACTGTGGGACATTACATTACATTACATTTTACATTATAGGCATTTAGCAGACGCTCTTATCCAGAGCGACTTACACAACTTCTTATTACATTTATCCATTCATACAGCTGGATATATACTGAAGCAATTCAGGTTAAGTACCTTGCTCAAGGGTACAACGGCAGTATCCTACCTGGGAATCGAACCTGCTACCTTTCAGTTACAAGTCCAGTTCCTTAACCATTATACTACACTGCCGCCCCCGGGACCTTATATAGGCAGGTGTTGGCAATCCCCAATCATGTCCAATCAATTGAATTTATCACAGGTGGACTCCAATTAAGTTGTAGAAACATCTCAAGCAGTATCAGTGGAAACAAAATGCACCTCAGCTCACTTTTGGGTGTCATATCAAAGGGTGTGCACACTTGTGTACATATATTTTACATTTTGATTTTTAATAAATTAGCACAAATGTCTAAAAACCTGTTTTCACTTTGTCATTATGGGCTATTTTGTGTAGAATTTTGAGACAAAAAATTAACTCAATCTATTGTAGAATATGTCTGTAACGTAATAAAACGTGGAGAAGGTGAAAGGGGTGTGCAGACTTTCCGGCTTGACTGTATATATAAGGTGCTCTATTCAATTAGTTGACAATAAGAAAAAGAATCAAGGCACTCTTTAGTGTAAATGTTAAAAATGCCTTTATTAATACGACATGTCCATGAAGGAGATCATTTAAAAAGCATGTTGTACCTGCTACCTACGCGTTTCGGCTTACTACCCTTCGTCAGTGTATGACACAACGCGTGTCGGCCTAACTGGTGCTTCTAGGCTACGGACAATTAAAATCTATGTAAACCAGGGATCTCAAACTCAAATCCTGGAGGGCCGCTGTGTCTGCTGGTTTTCGATGTGTTCCTGCACTTAAGTGTTTAATTTAAGTCATTGATTGGCTAAAGAGTCTGCACACCTTGTTTCCAAGGCCTAAATTGGCTGCTGATTGAAAGGAAATCACAAAAACCAGCAGACACAGCGGCCCTCCAGGACTGGAGTTTGAGATCCCTGATGTAAACGATGCGTGTTGGGACACGGATTAGTGGCGTGTGAGTGTGTGTGTATGCATGTGGCCCTCTCAGGCTTGTTGTGGCCCTGAGCTACGTGTGGTTTTAACCCCTCGATGGCCATCCTTCTCCCCAGCTCCAGATAAAGCACGCCGTCACGGAGGCCGAGATCCAACAGCTGAAGAGGAAGGTAAGAGCAGCCGTGAGGCTGATCATGGCAGACTGCTCATGGGATCAGCAGCGCAGTTATAGCCTCGTTCACTGGGCAGCGCTGAACAGGAAGTGCACACACGACTGCTGAAAGCCTAAATATTCCCATTATTCCCAATTATTCCCTTATTCCCATTAATCACTGGGACAGTGGTGGTGTATAATGAATTGGGAAATGCCCATGTGACTCAGAGGTTGCTGGCTCAAATCCCTGGGGGGAGGAAGGGGGGGGGGGGCATTGCGGTTGTACTCTTGTGCAAAAAGGTACTTAACTTTTGCACAACTTCTTCTGGAAATACCCTGCTGTGTAAATAAACATTGTAAAAATGTGTCACGTAAGTCATTCTCGGGAAAAAAAAAAAAAAAAAAAGGTTGTATATTTGGCTAATAAAATAGTCACCACCGTTTGAGTGGTTTTCTTCCCACCGGGGAGTTTTCACCTCGTTTGCTGTTGGGGGGGGGTTCAGGCCTGGTTTTCCCCCCCAATTCTCCTTCTGTTTCTCTGTACAGCGTCTTTGTGACAGTTCTCCGTAAAAAAAAGCGCTATACAAAATAAATGTAATTTAAGTTAAATTGAATAGATCGTAAATGAATCTCACCGCTTTTCTCCGTCTGCGCATGTGCAGCTGTCGCATGCCGAACAAGACAAGCTGCGCTGGCGCATGGAGAAGGCGCAGCTGGAGCAGAGCGTGCAGGAGAACAAGGAGCGCATGGAGAAGCTGGAGGGCTATTGGATGGAGGCGCAGAGCCTGTGCCAGGCGGTGGACGAGCACCTGAAGGAGACGCAGGCCCAGTACCAGACCCTGGAGCGCAAGTACTGCAAGGCCAAACGCCTCATCAAGGAGTATCAGCAGAAGTAAGGGCCCCCCCGAGAAGGCAGGGCATTCTGGGATATGTAGTTCTGAAGGCAGCCTGGAGAAGACTGGTTTTCGTTCTTTTATGTTTTAATCTGGTTCTCGGGCATGGAAAAAATATTTTGCGAAAACAGTAAAAAGTTAAATTTTTGTCAAGTGTGGGCCAGGATAAATTCTATTTGGGTAATATAAACCCATTAGAAATGACCATAAAATGAGATTCTTGCAGGAAGATGTGCATGATGGTCTCCTCAGTTTTCAGTTGGTGTGGTTGAATTTGATCAGAAAGGTGACAAACTGAAGAGTTGATGATGTCACAGGAGTACCTGTGATTGTAGCGCTTATGTTTCCCGTTGATCCCAGAGTTATGAAGAAGTTCTGTGTGTCAGTCTGACCTCTCGGCCCGGTTCTGTGTGTCAGTCTGACCTCTCGGCCCGGTTCTGTGCGTCAGACTGACCTCTCGGCCCGGTTCTGTGTGTCAGTCTGACCTCTCGGCCCGGTTCTGTTCCAGGGAGATTGAGTACCTGAAGAAGGAGACGGCCCAGCGCCGAGCGCACGAGGAAACAGAAGCGACCCACAAAGAAGAGACTGATAACCTGCAGGACAAGGTAACGGGGGACGCACACGCGTGTGGGCCGGTAAGGACGTTAAGCAGGATGTTAGCATGCGTGTAAACGTGTTAGCATGGTAGGCAGCGTGGCTGTCTGGGGTCGTGTGTGAGCCATCCCCTTATGCTACCCAAAACACCGGCCCAATCCGGCCACGGACCTTCTCGGTCCTGTCGTCCCCTAGCGCCTAATTTCTGCTGGTATGGAGCAGAGCATTATGGGACAGCACAGGTGCCGGAATCCCTGACTCATCGCACTGCGGAAAAACACGCGCACACACACACACACACACACAACGCTCCCCCTTTAACGCGCCACCCTGTGTCTTTGGTAGTGCATTTCAGAGGGAATCTGAGTAACTCTGTGGGAGTTTGTGTGTCTTGGAACGTGGAGACATTATGTGTTTTTGTAATGGCTGCTTCTGTGGAGTGTTTAACAGTGGGGGGGGGGAGTTTTTGGCTGGGCTCACTCTGTTCTCCGCATAACACTTTGGGTTATTCCTGTCCCGCCGGGCTGTCCCGCACACGACGCCGTTTTTTTTGAGAGCAGGAATCAGCACTTTCATCCCCTCTGATTGGGGAACTCATCCGCGACATACCGTCCTTACAGGAACTCCCAAACGGCATTTTATTGTGTAGGTAGGCAAAATAGAGTGTCCCTCTCGCCCAATTACCCGCTGAGCGCATCGCCAAGCACTTAACACAGCAGAGCCTGTTATATAATGAGATTAAGGATTATACAGCGCCTTCGCTTGTTTGAGAATGAATGGGACGACTCCAGCCAGGTTTTTCTTCTTCCAGGAAGTAAATAAGAACCCCCTTTACATTTAATCTACTCTGTTTTCCATAATAGTTATCCAAATCCATATCCAATTCCAAATTCAAAATCCAATTCAATCAATCCAATTCAAATCCAAATACAATTCCAATTCAAAAAAATCCGTCCATCGATAGATGGCTTCAATCAGTGCAATATCACGTCCTCCGCCGTTCTCTGTTTGTGGGGGTCAAGGCCTGGTTTTTGCCCAAATCTCCTTCTGTTTCTCTGTACAGCGTCTTTGTGACAGTTCTCTGTAAAATGCGCTATGCAAAATAAATTGAACTGAATTGTGTGTGGACAGCGTCTCATCCTGGTCTTCTTCTTCTTCTTCCTCCTCCTCCTCCAGATCACAGACCTGGAGACCAAGGTGGACACTCTGAAGACCTCTGACCCCTCATAGGTGCCCCTTGGCTGAGAGGACAACAGATTTCCACCCAAGGCCCTCCTTTAAACCCTCCTTTCCCCAGACCGAGCGTGCGTCAGAACGTCAAAGAGAAAAAACATTTACTACAACAACAACAACAAAAAAAAAAGAAAAAGAAAAAAAAGTAAAATACAAGACATTCCTGAAAGAGAGACTGAATGGAGCCGGGTGGGTGGGGTGGTCAGAAATTAATAAGAAAAAAATAGTCATCTGAGGTCTTTTTTAGCTGTGGTTCTTCTCCCGAAGGCCCCCTGGTTTTGAGTTAGGCAGGCAAACACACATGTGCACTGTGTACCTTTCAGGGTTTAACGGCTGGTTATAGCTTCTATGTAGGCCTACACAATATAGGCGGCCGGAGGTCGTTCGTGTTGTAATGGTCCTCTCTTCGACTCCCTGTCACTTACTAGCTAGTAATACTGCCACTGCCTGCCGGAAAATGACCTTGCAGAACCACTCCAACGTGATTATTATTTTTTTTTTTTTCCTTAGACTTGCATATCTGGGGGGCGTCTTGTCTGTCCTACACACGTTGTGAATGCTCGGACTAACAAAAACGTATGACCCCCTTTCACCTCTCTGCAGAAGTTGTAGGGCTTCGTCAAGGTTTGTACAGAGTTGATGCGGTGTAGAGTTTGGAGGAAAGGCTTGGTTTGTATATATTCTTTATATATATATATTTAAAATTGTGGAAAAGCTTAAAGCAAATAGGGGAGGGGCTGGTGAGGTGGAAGGGGTCCGGGGATTCCGAAATTCAAAGGCCTGGATGTGAGCAGGCCGAAGTGCCTGTGTGCATTTTTAGCGAATGGAAAACAGGGTGTGAAGTTTCCGGTTAATTTGTGGGCCGTTTTCTCCCTCGGTTAGTGACAGTTCCCCCCCACATCCCCGTTTGGGTTGGGCAGTGCTCCGTTTTTTTGTTTTTTTTGCCCACATTATGATGAAAGGTCTGGCCCTCAGACGATCAGGGCCTGCAAGGATTAAGTGGGTTTAAAAACCCTCTCACGTGAACTTTCGTGTTTGTGTTCGGTCGAAGGGAAGCGCTGAATGGGGGAACGGCAACAGTGGTTGTGGGGAAGGAGGGAAGAGCGAAGGAACGTTCTGGACCCCTCCCCGAAAAAACGTTGAGGAGAACCTGCCGTTTGAGCGCGGCCTTTCCTCTCAAAACCTGTTCACTTGAACCTCAGAACCCGACGGCTGCCTTTTCCCGGGCGTACGGTTCATGCGAGTCGCGCGCGACTGTCCCCCTCCCCCACCCCCAGCCGGGCTTTACCGCGTTCCGTTTGTGGGCACGGCTGTTTGACAGAACGCAGACTCCGCTGTACCCCGCAAGTCCCTATCACAGCTGTACCCACGTACCTTTAACACGACTGCAGTGCGTTTGACCACGCTAACGCTTTAAGCCCGTTAAGGCCTTATAGACTGGTGATATGCACAAACCTCCAAGAATCTACTTGTTGGACATCTAGTGTACAATCCTGTTGTACATTACGTACATTATCCCCAGTTGCTAGACACATGACTTTTAATATTGACTATCATTTCATTTTGTAAGTGCTCAAGAACACCCTTGTTAAGCATGTAACATTTAACACTTTTGTGTTGTGTAGGGGAAGACGGGCGTGAATTAACTAGTGATGACTTATAAATTAAAGCTATGGGCAATAAGTAGCAAAAAACCCTTCATTTGTAACATACGCAAATCATTCATCAGTGCCAATGTGGTTGTAATAATCCCTTAAAGAGTGATTTCTTTTTTAAATGATAATTTAAGATAGTGCATGAGGCATTGTTTGCGGTTTTAGCTCGTAATTCAGAACGATCGTTTCCAGGTGACATTTTGGATTTCGTCCAAGGTCTTCAATGGCCGTGATTGGTGGAAGTGTACGTGCAGTGACTCGAGGCGTAAAAAAAAGTGTCGCATACCAATGTGTGTGACCCATTTTTGAATCTGACATCCTTCAACCGTTTTCAAAATGGCGACGCACTCCATTTCCAATAGCGTTATTAACATGCTCACTGCATTCTGCGGCCAGCATTTCAGCTTCACCTCGTATGGACACTTACAGTGCTTATAAAGGCACTTATAGTGCTTATAGAGGCTCTTATGATGCTTATAGAGGCACTTATGATGGTTATATAGGCACTTATAATGCTTATAAAGGGGTGGTTCGAGAAGAGAAGGGAGCTTCAGAAATGCCCCCGCCCCGGCGGTAAGATAATTAAAGTAATACGCAAGAGGGTACGGGTCCGTTTTACAAAACATCCCCCTTAATTTTCATTTTCCTAATAGCTCGGGTGTACTGGGGCGTAGGCTACTGTATTCCCCTCCCCTAATGTAAGAGAACGTCTTTCTGAATAAGGCCAGTAGCTAACTACGCAAACCTTGCTCTCTTGCCCGTTTAGCTACTTGCTTATTGTAGCCACTTGAGGATTTCCTCGTAGACGCATTGCCAAGATTGCCGCGAGCGATTTTAAACTCATTAGAAGCCTCAGTAACGCGTTAAGATGTTTCGCCTAAACCGATTTCCTTTGCTTTCATACGAGATCAAACTGTACATGTGTCCTATTAGGCTGCGTTCGTCCCCCCACAATTCCATTACGCGCTGCATATGTACATATATTTATATTCGAGCTTTAATGTATTAAGCCTGCCATCGCCATCAGTATTTCTTTTTTTTTAACACCAGTATTGAATCGTTACTTACTTGCTGTACTTTGTGAGCTTAATGGACAGATACCAATCTTCCTCCTGACTGGATTTCATTGTCTGCTGCTAACCAGCGCTTTCGCACTGACAAAAACGAACACGCTAAAACGAACAAGACGGGGGGGGCTTTATTATTTTTTTTACACATTTGCTGTCGTTTTCCCTTTTAAATGCATTGCAACCGTATATTTTAGTGCAAGCGCCTGCGCACTGTAGCTTGTAAGTTTACGTTCTCTTACATGACCTTCGTACTGCCCAGCTGTGCTGTCAGGGGTTTTTAAATGCCGTGCCTCGAGTACTCACCTCCTATACGTCCAATGCCCAGAGTACATTATTGCTGTTTTTGTGCATTTTTTATATACAGTATATTTATCTTTCTATTATTGGACGCTTCCATCGTTGTGTCAGATTTTCTGTTACCACTGAATGGGAAAAAAAATGTATGAAGTCCTTTGCTTATGAGAAGAATCAAAAAAGGCCAACAATAACCAATGGTAAGTAGGCTACGAGCTGTCATTGGCGTAGCCTACATTGAGGGCAGTAACAATGGACTAAGCAGAGGAACTTACCAGTAAAGTTGTTGTCCTCTGGACAGATTTGTTACTTCCCGGTTTTGTAGATTCTCCGGTCGTTTCCCAGGGGAACAGGGACTCGCCGACACTGGAACACCAACCACGGGGAAACGCGTCGTTACTCACAGCTGGACATCGCAAAACACCTCACACACACTCATCTGTGCATACCGTATACCTCCGTTACCCACCATGTCACTGTCGTGCGCTAACTTCCCATTACAAATGTACCAACAACTCTTATTTGACGGCCTGTGGAAACCATTGTTATGATCTCAGAAGTGTCACTAAAAAGAGGAGAACATGACTTTGAGAGCGGATGTAAACCGTTTTTCTGCGGTTTCACGAATGTGTTTTTTATAAACAAGCGAAAGAAATAACTCGCCGCGAGAGTTTTGCGTAGAAATTCTCGATACAATGGATTCAGTGTAACTACAAGGATAGGTCACATAAACAGACACAATACGTGTATATAAAGAACATTGGTGCAATTATGTTATAGATGGCAGTAAAATAAGTCTTTTTTTATTGTAAATTATTTTTTGTTCGTTGGCAAGGTATAGGTACGAGTGCAGTACGTAGAATATATTCTTCCTACCCTGGTATTAAATGCGATTAGGTTGCAGGACCCGATTGCAGAACTCTGAGGCACTAAGGCAAACCATGTTTTTGATATATCGGTGTTACAATTTCCGATGAAAAAAATGTTAATATTTTTTATCTCACCCCTGCCGTGTAACATACAAAAGAACGATAATTATTTGTTCCATTCTAAAAATGCTTCAATCATCATGTTCATCATGCATAATTTTATTATCATTATTAATAAATAGGGATGTGTTGAAAAAACTGAGAAAACATGTCTTCTTTCATTCCTGTGTGTGTTTAATACTGTTATGAACAAATGTGTGTGCAGTGGATTGATTACATTACAACTGGCAAATCTGACCGTTATGCCGTTCTTATGTATTTATTTTTTTTAAGAGAAAGATTTCAGATGTTCCCCTTGTGAATAGCTTGTGTAGAGATATTAAGAACAATTAATATATAGTTAAAAATGATGTTCTGCTTTGAATGTTGTTGAGATTTCATCAGGAGTCCACAGCCCTCTCTAGTGTGTTTATTACTCGAGACATAAGGTGTGGTCCAGTATCACACTTTAATTTGTATTTACCCAGCACACAAGGGCATTTTATTGCATATGAACTCAGAAAACCTGACCTAACCATGGGACTACAGCATCAGAAAGCTGAATTAGCCGGTTCCCAGAAAGGTTTGTGAAACAGCGGGAATTGCAACAACGACGACTCATTTACATCTGCAGACATCTGTAACCATACCTCTAATATATTACTTGTAAGAGTAAAACATTCACTCCCAATAACCACAAACACTAAAGCCTAGTTCATTTATAGACATGAATAGGCACTACATTTATTGCAGAAACTGAATTGATTTGCATAGAGAGCCGATTCCACACCTCAGTATATTAGCACGAGATGTCTTCAGTTAAAGAATGCCATGACCTGATGCTTGCTGATGAGAATGTGGAAGCCACGAAAATTCCAAAAGATTAAAAATAGAACACAGAATTGGGCAGACGTCTCGTACATGAAGATGAAAACGAATCCCCATATTTAGGCAGTAACCAAGGATTATTTCCAGTCTGGCACAAGCTCGACCATCTCTCTGGCAGTGAGAGTCAGATTGAGGATGTGGGGTCAGTGTAGTATAATGGTTAAGGAAGGTCAAGTAGGGCACAGCTTATTGCACTGTTGAGCAAGGTATTAAACCTGACCTGCTTCAGCGTATATCCAGCTGTGTAAATTGATAGTATATTAAAATGTAAGTTGCTCCGGACAAGGTTATGACTAAGCCATAAATAATACGATGTAATATAATAAAGGTCAAATCCAGTGGCAAAGAAAAATCCCTGGGAATGGGTGTAGTTACATTTCCGTCCACAGGGTGGTGATAGAGCCTCAGCAGAAAGGTTGGTTCATATTGTGTGTGCGTGTAGAAGCGGATACATTCTACACAACATTCTGCACAGAACGTGCCAGACGCGGCTACGCTTGTGTATCTCACGCTATGTGAACATCACGGGAGGTTACGTGCCAAGGTCACGTCGAGGTCAGCTCAGCACTGCAGCCGAATCTGCACCATGAAATAACGCGCTACGGACTGCCTGGCACGCCGTGTCCAATAACAGCAATACAACCACCATACAATTCGCTCACTGCAAGCGACACAACGGGTAACAATATACTGCACTTTAAATTATAATAATCTGTGCTACTGTATAACAATCTTCTGACCTTTGTCAATAGAGATTTTTAGCGGGCTCTGAACACGATTCTCCAAAATGAAGGTGTTTTAAGGAAGCAGCAGCGCTGGTTACAGACGGTGATGAGTGAGGGGGGAGGGTCAGATTTTCATGAAGGGGCGAACGATGCTACATTTATAGTTATATAGAAATATATGAAACATATCCAACAAATCCTCCACTGACAGACCTCTGTGGTAGAGCACAACATAACCAATAAGTAACCATAACCGATAAGCAAAACAGTGCAGTGAAATAGATTATTGTCAATCTCGACAAACTAATTATATCCCTACATTATACCCAGTAGGACTGCAGTAGTCTTGGCTATAGGCTTACTGTAATACACAATCACTAGATCATCACAACCCTGCTTTTATAATCTGGTTTTAACCCATTCCTTTGATGATTTTATATATAAAGTGTTTATGTGTGTGTGTTATATTATAATTATAACTGTTGGAATGTTTTTTTGGGGGGGGGGGGGGGGGGCACAAGAGAGACACAAAATGGATGACTGTTGTGAGTTTCTGCATAACAGTGGGTTCTACTCATCCCAAGTGTTTTGGGGTAACCCTCTAAATGATCATCCTGTTCTCTCATTCAATTAAATGGGCCATGTTTATTAATGTTTTTTTGTTTTTTAAAAACCTTCAGTGCCGACTGAGCTACAATGCAGTGCCTGCAGTGTAGTGCATCCAACACACGAGACTATGTGAGCATGTCCACATCACAATATCATCGTACTACGGCTCCATATCAGACATGCAGCTATTTACTACAGAATAAATATTTATTATAAATAAATAAATCAACAGTATTAGAGGATGTGGAAACAAGACATGGTCCATCTAAAAGTATGAAATAATATAATTTATGGAAACATATAAGGGCCTCCTGGAACTCCCCTGCAGTGGCTTTGGGGGCCCCTGGACCCCAGGCTGGGAGACCCCGTTATGTGGATGTGACTCAGGGCCATTAAACCACATAAATGAGCTGGCTCTGTTATAGTGATGATTTATGCCGCCTCCGGTAAAACACAATATACTACCACCACGTTCCATGGCTGCGTGAGTGAACGGATATGATTTATCACTACTGTCAGTTGTGATGTGTACACATTTTAAGAAGATATCCGGGTGACCCAGAACATTCATTTCACACCTGTACCTAAGCGGAAACGCCAACTGCGGGTTGGAAAGATGGGATTTTGCCAACCAACAGAGAAAACAAGAGAAAAAGTAATAGTTTTCAGTCTTGTGTGGGGCACATTTCCAGTTTCCAGCATTAATTATATTAAAATTGAGATTGCCAGGAATGTAAATAAGGAAAGAAAATCTAAACCGAAGGTTTTCCTGTGGTTGTGAGGTAAAATGCAGTGCGGCAGTGTAGTATAATGGTTAAGGAACAGGACTTGTAACCGAAAGGTTGCAGGTTCGATTCCCAGGTAGGACACTGCCGTTGTACCCTTGAGCAAGGTACTTAACCTGAATTGCTTCAGTATATATCCAGCTGTATAAATGGATAAATGTAATAAGAAGTTGTGTAAGTCGCTCTGGATAAGAGCGTCTGCTAAATGCCTGTAATGTAATGTAATGTAAAAAATGTCCCCATTTTAGTATCCAGCAGAGATAAGAAGAGAAAAGGGGGGCATTTTTCAGTAGAGAAGTGGGGTTTGCATGGTTAGGCAGAGAAGAATCTCTCATATCCAGAACAGACAGTGAGATGCGCTTGATAAGTTTATTCCTGGAGAAAGAGTCCAGCACAGTCCCACCGGAATGTTCAATACCGCCATGAAACTCAGGGAAACACCATTTTCATAGTCGCCAAAAAAGTACGCGTACGGACGTCCGCAGGGTCCGTGTGGACCTAAATGACATCATAGCAGACCCAAAATGGCCCCTGAGCAGACGCCCGTCGCGGCAATATACGCACAGCAGGTGTTTTTTTTGGGTCCGCACAGACCTGTCGTTTCACCGACATGTGCACCTTCTGCATACCTTAATCTTCTTCCAAGAAGGACACCATTGTTGTTTAAGAATGATGGGAAATGTAGTCTACAATGGGGGTTTGGTATTCTTGACTATGAAAGGCAAAGGTCTGGGGTACGTGTCTGCTCCCTGTTTTAAACACTCTGTAACCACCTTAACAAAACTTACAGGGCCTATACACCCTTTTACAAGACATCCATTGGATTGTAGTTCCTACTACATGAATAATAGTAAGACAGTGGTTGTGTCTTCATTTGGAACTTGAGTTGCGGCGGCTTTGCTATTGGCTGGTTTAGAACCTTCATCCTTTCATGGTAGCAGAGAGCCCAGGTCCCGTCATCTGGTCGTACAGAGCACAGGAAATGACCAGCCTACCCCCACCTGGAAGACGCATGACTCCGCAACTTGTATTTTCCCACCCAAAAAAGTACATTAGAAAAATCACAGCATTACACTAATTTGTTTGAATCCACGGGCGTTGCCTCTCAGCGCGAACTGCGCACGATGCGTGGGCGAACCACCGGAAGTGGTTTTGGAAGCCGATGACTTGAAACGGGACGGATTCCAAATGGATTCCTTCCAGTAGAGAGGTCTGACGAATCCTGCACCTGCTGACTGATTGATTCAGTGGCTCTGCGAAAGCTCGGCGAGACAACAGTTTAAAAGAAACGTGAGAAACATCACGACTGTGACTGTGACTGCTGACTGTGACTAAGAATCTTTAGTGCTGGGACAGAACATGCCTGCCCTACCCTGGGTAGTAAGTTATAAGTCGGAGAGAGGACCTCAGGTTACCAGTTAGGTCCTCCAAACAACATACAAATGACTTTACTTCAGGCCAGTGCAAGTGTATTTAGTTACTGTAGAGAAACGACTTGCGCCATCGTTAGTTTAACAAATTAACTCAGATTTCAAGCAAATGTTATGGTAATGTGTAGCACTTTGTTTTTTTGGATAACCAAATACACATGTAAGATCAACACAAGAGAGTTGGAGACTGCACTCTCAAACAGGATGTGTTGACATCCAACACAGTTTTTGTGTTACTGCTTTTGTGATACTTTCAACACATTTTGTGTCAATGTTACTGCTTTTATATTACTTTTCAACACATTTTGTGTTGTGTCTGTGTCAAATCACACAATGGGAGGCTGTGTGCTAAATGGGAGACTTTTAACACACATTTGACTCTATTGAAAAGTAACACTAAATGTGTTGTTCTTAAAACCTTAAGTCGACATGGAGACGTGCTAAAACAATGACACGTTATATGTTGTATTTAACACATCTGTTTTGAGAGTATGAGCTATCCACCTGGTTTTGTCCAGGATGTGGATTGAGGGCAGGACGCTGTGCCGAAGAGCCAAAGCCAGCTCCTCCCGTGGGAATCACACGCACATGGCAGAAATCAACTCCGCAGCAATATTAAGGGCTGTGTGGCGAATGCTGGTACAAGGACCGGAAAATTCCATTACTGCCGCCCTGACACCATTGCCGCGAACTAGCCGGCAGACAAACGCCGGTATTCCAAGGTTGTGACTCCAGCCGTGGCGCGAAACCATTCCGTGTTCAGCATATAGGCCTAGGCTACAGCCTTGCATTCGCGCGCTCAATATGCCAAAACCGTTTCAAAATAAACAGGGAGGACGTGCGCACTGTGGCTGATTCTCTTCAGCTATCGCGGATCATTAGATAAATTGCACTGAATGATGATTTTCTTCCTCCCTGACTAGAGGATAATGATGAAATCTATCACAGAAATGATGAGAGTAGTGTGATTTACTGGCGACAAGGACCCAACTAGGCCGCAAGCCATAAATAAAACCTAAATCCTTAGAGCCGCAGCCCTGAAGGATTTCAAGCTCCCGTTAAACCACCAACACCGTCAGAGGAAAGGAAACTAAATCAGCTAGAAGAAGTAGGCACGCAATTCACCGAATCGACGAGATAAAGGTTTCCGCGGAGAGAAAGCCTGTCGGGAACAGGGAACAAACAAACAGCGGGAACTCTCATTACGAGCTTACAGGGACTGTGCGCAATAATTGCGTCTGATTGCTCAGGAGTAAAAGCGCACTGTTAACACGGGTATTGTGGTCCTTAAAGGCCTTGTTGACAGCCTGCCGCTGTGTGTATATTAAAACACCCGTGATTTTTAAGCGGTGCAGCCGCTTCTATACGTGACGTGTGTCCGTCCGTCCGTAGCAAGAGATTTAAACCAATCAGGAGTCGCCTAGGCGTCACATGCCCGGGAATACAATAGTAGCTTGAGAAAAGCATGCCCAGCTTCAGACAGCTCTATCTCAAAACATATACATGTCACAGCTTAGATATTCACACCGTAGGAATCCTGGGAACCAGATGCACATCTGTATATAATATGTCTTGTGTAGCTTAAAAACTGTAGTCGTGGTCACAAGTTAGAAAATGGGTTTGAAATTGAAATTACCAGCTGCCGCTAGAGTGGAGTTTTGAACATTCCACCATTTATGTGAATGGGGAGCATGGTTTTCAAACAACACTGAATATTTTACAAACTAAAAATGTCACAGCTTAGATATTTACACCGTAGGAATCCTGGGAACCACATGAACATTTTGATACATATTATGTCTGTGTACCTTAAAAACTGTAGTCGTCGTCACAAGTTAGAAAATGGGTTCGAAATTGAAATTACCAATTGCCGCTAGTGGAGTTTTGAACATTCCACCTGTTAGCAAGGTGAGTCGCCGTAGCAACCCCCCGAAGCAAAATCAATACAAAATCTACCACCAGTGTTCTGCTGGACCCAGTCAGTTATGGAACGGCCCAACAATCCATGCACCCTCTTGTTGAGTTTGGAATTCCATTGTTATTGTGCAAGTAATAACTGTAATCTTTCCTGTTTGTTATCAGAGTAGGCTACTGTCATATTTCCTGTTTCTTCTGAAATACCAATTGTTGTCCTTTTATCTCTCTCTTTTACATGTTTGTTAAATGCAATGTCTGTAAGTAACGTTATACTAATTAATAAGAAGCATAATGTAAAAATATCACCAAACCAGAGGCCATTGTTTTTGTACATGTAAACAACACACACATTTTCTATTGCATTTTTTAATGATTGCTCAAAACCTGCACCGCTTACTTCACCACCTGGGTGTGATTTTTTCTGAAACAGGTAATATCAGCCAGAGTCGCCAGGCTACATGCCTCCTCTTGTGCGAAGTCGCGAGCAACCCGCTCCAATTGTTATCAAAACACTGTCATTTATGGAGTCATGTTCATAGTTGGCCACTGGAGGTCGCCTCACACCATTTGCTGCATCAGAAGATGACAGACTGGAGTAACGGCGAGCTCTGAACAGCATCCCTACTATCCCGTTGCTTTTAATTTCAAGAAAGCAGAAAATTGACTCTGTTGACTGTTGTTTCCGTTCGTGGCTCTCCTGAGAAATCACGTATGCCGGGGTTTGCCACTCATTACATTTCTGTGCGAGTCTCCCTCCCTCAATGCTATTTATTCGCTACGGTTTACCGTATAGCAGTTAGCTCAAAGGCGCATTTTCATCCGTACTCTCCGAAGGCTACGTCCAAAAAAACAATACAACATAAAATGACCGCTTTTACTCCCGCCTACCCGGCTTTAGCTACCCAGTACGTTCTCTGAGGGCTCCCGGCAGACCGCTGAAAATTGCTGCGGTAGGACTGCGCATTGGGCGGATTGTGTCTAGTGTTTGAGGCGTCTGGCAGATTGTGATTTCACACTGGCGCGGACACGGATGGAGAGCTGACCGTGTTGTATAACCTACAGTAGCACGGGAATAATCTGCGGTTCTAACGATGTTTATTTATTTATTTATTCAGCTCTGAACATTGAGCTGCCGAGGTGCGCTGCGCATCCCAGGGGCATTTGGGCCTCGACAACAATAAAGATGAAAAACAATCAAGGGAGCGAGTGACCCGTTTTTCAAACGTAGGAAGCACGGGGCGTTATACTCATCTGCAAGTCTAGTTTTACAGACGTGTGTAAATGCTCTCAGCAGACGCAAATAACAACAGAAACAAACAAACAAAATGCCAGGTGCGTGTTGAGACTGTGGAAGGAGGCAGTTGCAGTGAGCTGTGACTGACAGTGAGCGAGCATCTCCGAGCAGAAATCATATCAGAGCTGCGAGCCCACTCCGCGCAGAATAATTACGTCGCACCTCCAGGGAATAGAGACGCGGGGGACAGCTCAGCCTTTATCGTTTCAATCTGATTTGGTGCAGATCACACCCGGAGGCAGTGCGGTGAATAATCAGTCTAATCGCTGTCTGACACAAGGGGGGGATATTCGCGAACATCTGCGCGCGTATATGCGTTTATCCGTTTGTGTGCGCGCGCACATATACCTGTGTTGTTTTTATTTGTCTATGCGTGGGTGCGCATATACGTGTGTGTTTGTGTTTATTTGGCTATGTATGTGTGGGCCTGTGTGGCTCTGTGTGTGTGTGTGTGTGTGTGTGTGTGTATGCGTGTATGTGTGTGTCTTTGTGTGTGTGTGCTTGGTGCGTGGAGGGGAAGAATAGGAGACTCAATCTCATTGCTTTACACACTGCAGACTATAAATCTCAAAACTCAGACAGTATAAATGTCGCTCTGGGGAATGGCACACACATTCTGACAGCAGTGGAGGTGTGTGTGTGTGTGTGTGTGTGTGTGTGTGTGTGTGTGTCTGTGTGTGTGCGCGCGTTTCTCTATGTGTGCCTCTCTATATGTGCATTTTGTATGTATTTATGCATGTATGTGCCTGTGTGTGTGTGTGTGTGTGTGTGTGTGTGTGTGTGTGTGTGTGTGTGTGTGAACATGCATTGTTGTGATAGATAGTGGAACCAAGACTTTAATGAAATGGTAATAAGATCAGCGGCTCATACAGTCAGTCCTCGTGCTCAGTGAACGGTTCACTCATTTAAGCTGTGGGAGGTACATGCGCTCATTATCGCGTGAATGAGGTAGCTCTGCTCTGCCCACACACCTCAGCCCCGCCCACACAAACCACACCTCTGCTCCCACCCACACAAACCACACCTCAGCTCCGCCCACACAAACCACACCTCAGCCCCGCCCACACAAACCACACCTCAGCTCCACTGAAGCACATGAAACACGTGACATTTCAGCTCCACTGAAGCACATGGAACACGTTACATTTCAGCCACACTGAAGCACATGGAACACGTTACATTTCAGCCACACTGAAGCACATGGAACACGTTACATTTCAGCTCCACTGAAGCACATGAAACCCGTTACATTTCAGCTCCACTGAAGCACATGAAACACGTTACATTTCAGCCACACTGAAGCACATGGAACACGTTACATTTCAGCTCCACTGAAGCACATGGAACACGTTACATTTCAGCTCCACTGAAGCACATGAAACACATTACATTTCAGCCACACTGAAGCCGCACAGCCACACTGAGGCACAGACAGAGGAACCAGAAGGTAGCTGATGGAGTGCTGGGTGGGGGAGGTGTGGCAGAGGTCACGTGACCTGTCCCTGTCCAATCAGAGTTGACGGACTGAATGGATCGCAGGTGGGTGGGGACGTCCTGCATCGTGTCCACCCTTTGCGTCACATGACCCCAATTATCTCATTTTGATCATCACTGCCAGATCAGACGAAAGGTAATTGATCTACTAAGAGAGATTTATGCTAATTGAACTGGAGTAAGGCACCTGGAGTACAAGCCCTTAAATCCACACGCACGTACATGCATATGCAGTCACACACACACACACACACACACACACACACACACACACACACGTGTGCATACATGCATGCTACGTCGATAGAGGGACAGACAACGATGGAGAAAGATATGAACATTGTGCCAAGAATGGAGTATGCTCAAAATAATCTGATTACTCTATACCACCCACCCCACCCCCACCAACCCCCACCCCCACCCCCGCCATCACCCCATCCCCTCCCCCGCCCCAGAACACCAGAACCTGCCTCAGGCGTTTCAGTTTGGTCATCATCAGAGTGGAGTGTGTGTGTGTGCGCGCCTGTCTCCAACCCTCCCGCCTCTCTCTCTCTTCCTCTCCCCCCCCTCCCTGTCTCTCTCTCTCTCTCTCTCGCCTGTCCTTGGGTAAGCTCCCTGCCAGAGCCGCTTTTGCTGTTGACGGAGGTGGGAGCCTCTCTCCCGGCGGATATACATTTAAACGCGTGAATCTGGGCGTCTGTGGCGCCGCCGGAACGCTGGACGGGCCCGTAGGGAAGCGATGTCATCCTGCCGTGTCATCTGACTGCTCCCGTGGCATGACCGACTTCTGAGGTGAGCTCTTTCGCTCGGCTCCGCTTGCCGCTGTTTTAGATGTTTTTTTATTTCCCCCCTTTCCCCCCCCCCCCCAATCACAGTTTGTTTGTTTTGCTGCTCTTGCATCCTGCTCTCCCTCCTCCTGCTCTCTCTCCCTCCCTCCCTCTCTCTCCTCCAGGCTCCACTCTCAGCGATTTCCGTTTTTAGATACACTGCTATTTCAGTCGAGAGATGTCAAATGTTTTTGGAATTTTTTTGACTGTTGCTGTTTTTTTTTATTATCCCAATAGACCCCTCTTCACCCTAAAATAGTTGTGGTGTTCATGTTGGCTATATTCCTGCTTTACGGTACACCCCCCCTCCTGGGGAACAAAGCTGTGTCCCCCCCCCCTCGGCCAGGAGCAGTCCTATGGTAGTTTGGGGTGGATGGGATTGGCTGCTGAGTGGTCTGGTAGTTTTGGTTGACGGGATTAGCCACTGAGCAGTCTATGGTAGTTTGGGAGGATGGGATTGGCTGCTGAGTGGTCTGTGGTAGTTTGGGTGGATGGGATTGGCTGCTGAGCGGTCTGGTAGTTTTGGTTGACGGGATTAGCCACTGAGCAGTCTGTGGTAGTTTGGGAGGACGGGATTGGCCGCTGAGCAGTCTATGGTAGTTTGGGTTAACGGGATTGGCCACTAAGTGGCCTGTGGTAGTTTGGGAGGACGGGATTATCCGCTGAGCGGTCTATAGTAGTTTGGGAGGACGGGATTGGCCGATGAGCGGTCTGTCATAGTTTGGGTACACCCGGGGAGCCGGCGCATGTCCCGTATCTCAGGAGTGCTTAACCCCTGGGCCCGTCCCAACCATAGACTGTATAAAAATATGGACAGTCACTGTGACGTCACCCATTGCCTTTCCACGGCCTCGTAAAAACTGAATTGAGGCTCCGGATGTCTTTTTCGCCGCCCGTTTGTACAAACTGCGTCTGCTCCGTGGAGCCGAAGAGGACTCAACCTGTCCCTCCGATTGGTCCTGAACAAATGTTAATACCTTGTCCAAACGACACAATATTTTAAAAAGTCAGCACATGCAGAGGCATTAGATGAAGGAAAGGCACCTATTGCAATTACATTTTTTTGTGGGAAAAATGTACTGAGTATTTTGACCACATTGCTGCCACTGACTTACATGGTGAAAGACCTATACTGGAGCCAATCACAGTGGCGCTAGTGAGCAACGGCTCCCAGCCCAACCAGGAAGTGAGCTTCAAAACGAAAGCCCAGTCTTTACCCCTTGGTCCCAACGAGGAGGAGCCGAAACTCATTACCGCCGGGGGTGTCGAGAGGTTGAGAGACAGCGCCGCATTACCGCCGGGGGTGTCGAGAGGTTGAGAGACAGCGCCGCATTACCCGCCGGGGGTGTCGAGAGGTTCAGAGACAGCGCCGTTTTTTACTTATGACATGGGTGACGAGCCCGTCCGGCCACCGATGGTCATCTCTGGCTATAACGTGCGTCTTTTCGCCTTCTGCTCGGAGTCTGTATTTGTCCGTTTGGCTTGTTGCAAGTCCTGCTACACGATGGCGATGGCTGTTAGCTAGCATTCAGCATTCACCCTGTTCATTTCGCCCCTTCGCTGTTCTTTTGAAGCCAACCGCTATTTCCATTCTCCAGGACCCAGTCAGTGAAGTCCCAGACAGCCTGTACTTTGAAGACTGCTTTACAACGTTTCAGTATTTTGGATGTACAGTACATATTAGTGGTAGGTGAAAAACTATTAAAATATTATTAAAATGCTACATGAACATTATATTTAGGCAGGCTTTATCATGAGTATAGGCTCTGCTAGAACGGTTGACCTATCAGCATCCAGGCTCAGAACTATCCCGTTTTATAAAAGAGAATATAGAGGCTATACAGTATTGCAGAAGTCACGCACCAAACAGATGGTAGGAAGAAAATCCAGATGTTTAACTTATTGTGCTAGAGAGCCAACGGCGTAGAACTACCTTAATGACAGTCATTGTGTAGAGATGTATTTCGGATTTGGCAGATGATAGTTGATAAAGTGTAATTGAATTGCTTTGTCTGATACGCTCACCTCCACAGACTCAAACATAACTAAAAGCCTA
Source organism: Synaphobranchus kaupii (assembly GCA_029718625.1). Lineage (NCBI taxonomy): Eukaryota > Metazoa > Chordata > Actinopteri > Anguilliformes > Synaphobranchidae > Synaphobranchus > Synaphobranchus kaupii. The sequence goes on from CM056387.1 coordinate 25,668,433, forward strand.
TGGAAACAGCGCTGAGCACGTAGGGGGTTGTGAATAGGGATCCTCAGACCTTTGAGTCAAATCCACACCCCAATGATACATGACACAAGCAATGGACGGCCATATGAATCATATGAGCTACAGAATAAAGACAATTTATTTATATGATTAAACCAGACGTAAAAGTATTCTCATGGAATCATCGAGGGCCGGTTGTTTATCTTTGCAGTGTGGATTTGACCAGGCAAGGGAGACAGCTATAGGTTCGGAGGACCCCTCTGGAGACAGTACCAGTGAGAACGCTTGGTTTTATTGTTTGCACTTTGATAAAAGTTGGCAGTTTATAAATACAGTAAAGAGCTTACTACCCTTAAGTCACCGGATTTCCTGAGAGGCACCAATTAGCGCCTCTTAGTGCTGTGGTTCCAATGCAGTGCTGTGGTTCCAATGCAGTGCTGTGGTTCCAATGCAGTGCTGTGGTTCCATTGCAGTGCTGTGGCCAGGTGTTTATAATTAGGTGGCAAAAAATAATTTGTGGATGAACTAACTGCAGGCCTGCAATAAACATGAAATGCATAAGATGTAATTAGTTTGATATTTAAACAGGTAGCTGACCCAAAACAGTACAGCCAACAGCTTTCTGATCTAGGTTTCATTCGTTCGGCAAATACAGCCACTGTTTTAAAAGAAAAGTCTATGAGGTTTAGACCTGAATAAATCTTCCTCAAACTTCCTCATAGTCGAGGGAATCGGTCACATCACGTTCAAAGCTTAACAGGCTGAGCCAATTCAAACGTGTCGTGACTTGTGAGCATGGAGCTCCTAAAGAGGGCTCTGAGATTGACGTAGATGTTGATTATTTATTTATTTTATTTTATATTTATTTGAATAGGGACAGATACATTAACAGAGTGTTTAGTAAATAGTCGGATGCCATGTACAACAACATTTATAGCACAAGCTAATTTGCAATGTTTGTCCCTACAAATATATTGACTCATACTACATTAAATATACAACATCATCAATGCATCAATAAATTTGTTCTTCCATTTAGCGTTGTCGCAGTAACTTTCTGCTGGGCATCAAGTTGAAGCGATACAATTCAGCGAAAAAGAGCCATTAAATACAATGGCTAAGCTAACGCTAAGTTTTCGGCAGCTTCTCCTGCACACGCTAACGCTGACGATGGTGGCTCTGTAAATTCGTTATAGAGCGATGATTGCTTGGATGTTCCGCTATAGCCTATAGAGCAAATTCTTCCACTCATGCGAACAACTACAACATGGTTGAGGTGAAATGTATCACGACAAACCTATTTGTCGTAGACAACACACTTCTACACGCTGTAAGCTAGCCCGTCCTGGGCTGCAAAGTTAACTGTTGAGACTGCTTCGCATCCCTCATTGGTTGATTAAATGGAATATCTTACCATTGTTCTAACATTTTAATGTGCATTTTACGATTCCCTGACATGACAACTGCAACATTGAGCTTCGCTGAAAGAACATTTAGATTCAAGTTGTAATTGGGATTCGGCACAAATGCACATTCTGTCTGCACGCTTAAAGATTTGGGTCGTACATTGTAAAATTGGCTGGCCATCGGGCACCTTGGTCAAAGCGTGCCTACGCGCCTGCTTGAGGGTTCGAGTCACATGCAAAGGAAATGAGAAGAATCCACAGAAATGTACGCAGAACCTACTGCACATGTGCGGTAACGGCCGCTGTCATCTTCCCCTCAGCCAATCACGATTGCCCCTAAAAAGAGGCCTTATCATTCCTGGGAGCGTGTGACCGTCTCCCACACGACGCACCTACGGAAGTGTGTGACCATCCCGAGCTCACCCCCCCCAACTCCCTGGCGGACAGTCAGCTGAGCGTTCCAAAAGAAAATATAAAAATCTGTAAAATATGATGGCTAAACGTGACCTTGTGAGCGCTGGGGTGTCCCCCTTTGCCCTTTTTGGGGCGCAGATATGTGCAAAACTGTTGCGCTCGTCTGTGAGACCGAGGGGACACTAGTGAGCAAGATTTTTGGAGGCGAATATATTTCAGCCTATGGAACACATTTCAGCCTATGCCGACAGCTTAAACGGACGTAGTTTGCAAATGGAAATTGGCGTGTTATCAGAGCAGTGGACGCAGTATCGGCAAAGTGAAAATGTAAGAAACGGTAATGTGGTCACAGTGTGAGTGAGAGCCTATTTGAAGCTACAGCTCGTTATCGTTGAGCCCCTGAGTATCCGTGGGGTATCTCCTGATTGGCCACAGCGGTGTTCTTATCGTTATGAGGTCACAATCCCAGAACCCCAGAGTGGGTCTCTGTAGCATTCTAATGAATATGCAGTCTGAATGTCAGGAATCGAGGGAGCACAGGTCTTCAGTGCTGGTCAGGTGTTAGCAGAGCTGTTCCAGTATCTGAGTCACTAATGGACTGAGCGCAGTTACTGTGGGTTTTTATTTCCACCTGAGAGTTCCACGTTCTCTGCTGCACGGCCAGATTGAATTAAAATAAATAAATAAAAATGCAGCATTTATTTATTTATTTATTTAAAAAAGCTATCCATATCCGGCTGGATATTTTTACCGAAGCAGTTCTGCCTCAGTATCTTGGCCAACGGGAGAACAGCAGTGATGCACCTGGGTGTCATAGTAACGGGCCCTGCTTTCGAACCACCATAGCGTTCTGGTTCTCTCTCTCTCTCTCTCTCTCCCTACAGCTCCGCGTCGCCAACCAGCGCCATGTCTGCCTCTCTGCCCGAGGAGATGGAGAACGTGTTCGGTGAGTGCCTCATGACCACGCCTCCACCCCTACCCCTAAGTCAGCCTCCTGCTTTTGTGCAATGTCAGAGGGGCGGGAGGGGGGGGACTGCATTCACAAGCAGGACAGCATAATGCACAACGCTACCCTCCAGCAGGACTGCCACCTCTAGGCCAGAGCTCAGAGAGATAGTGTGGAAGGAGACCCCTTGCGGGGGGGGGGGGGGGGGGTCGATGCCGATATTACGCTCTGCGTGTAAGCGTTTAGTCTGAGGCACAAACGCGCGGCGCTTTGAGGTGCACCTTGGTGCTTCGCTCCTAAATCCTGCTCTAACACAGAAAACGGCCTTTAGTGTGGACTCAGCTGTTTGTGCCCGGCGGGTCCGATTCCCCCACGCGCTGACTTGCAGGATTCGTCTCCGGGATCCAGCAGCAGCAGCCTCACGTCAGGTCTGTGTGTCCGATCCACCCAGCGGCAGCTTCCTATTGGCCCATACGTCCGAGCCACCCAGCGGCAGCTTGCCATTGGCCCGTACGTCCCATACACCCACCAGCAGCCTCCTATTGGCCCATAGATCCCACCCCCCCCCCCCCCACTGGCAGCCCTACGTCCAATCCGGCCTACCTGGGGAAAAGCACAAATCGCTGACATGTCATGGTCTTGTTCATGCACTTGGCACTGCGCGTGGAACCGCCGCCCTGCCAGTCATATACTGTAAGGAGAAGATGTTAGCGCTCATGCACGCTGTGGGCATCGCGACTACGGACAGGGCAGCACTGAGAAACCTAGCCCTTCTGTTCAGCAAAGAGTTGTGCGGAAGTCACACGAGCCACTTCTGCACAGATACGATCCTTAGAGCTGTTTGTTTATTCAGCTTTTCTCCCTACTGAAGTCTGACTGGTTGTCAGGGCTGAAACTAGTACACAGCAAGAGGCTAAAAATAGCTAAAACCAGCAGCTCTGACAGCATAAATCTCAAGCTTTGTATTATGTAAACAAATAATTCCAAGGCCATGAATAATTTACTTGTCCAAAGTGAACAGCATGATTTCATCCACGTCTTCATTTAGTTTCTCTGTAGTGTCAATAATATCATCTTTAATGTTGCTTATAGTTTTGGGGACCCGTAATAAAACCAGCCACAACGTTGTGTCACGTTAACATTAAAATGAATCGTGTGATTGTGTGAAAATCAAATATAATATGGTGTGACAGTATTGAGTGAGTGATATGATTTTCTGTTGATGATTTGAAGGCAGACAGCTGGCCATCTCCCTAAAGAATATGCATACTGTGTGATTCAATGGTCAGCAAAGCTCGTTACCACTGTAATGCAGAAGTTGTTTGTATAAATTGTGAAGATTCAATTTTATTTTATTTGTATAGGGCTTAGTATAAGATTATATTATACAGTGTATACAATGATGAGATTATATTATACAGTGTATACAATGATGAGATTATATTATAGTGTGTTAAAATTATGAGATTATATTATGCAGTGTATACAATGATGAGATTATATTATACAGTGTATACAATGATGAGATTATATTATAGTGTGTTAAAATTATGAGATTATATTATGCAGTGTATTAAAATTATAAGATTATATTATAGTGTGTTAAAATTATGAGATTATATTATGCAGTGTATTATAATGTATAACATGATGCTTGACTGACAAACTCAAATTATTCCACACATCTTAATCCGAGGAAATAATTAGCCGAGCCGTGGAAGTCCGAGGAGTGGCATTTGTATTTGTGATGTTTGTCCATGGTCTTTAGCCTGGAGTCTGCAAACCCAGCGGCGCTGTGCTCCACTTTATTACCCACAATGCTCAGGAGCAATAAGGCTGGGGGGGGGGGGGGGGGGGGGGGGTAACGCTGAACTTAAGGTGAAGGTTGGGGTAATAGAGCAGTGGGGGGGGGGGGGATACTTAATGGCTGTGGAATGGAGGCTGGTTTGTGTGGGCGAGGGGGAAGCAGCACTCAGAGCTGAGGCGATAACAGCGGATAGAAGTATATTTTGCCGTCTCCGCGGAAGTGCTGGCCTGCCGACAGGATCAGAAGACCTGCGCCTACACCTCTCCACTTAAAGCGCTGCCACAGACCGCCGTGAGTCAGCAGACGCGGTCAAACGCTCGCACGCCGTCAAACGGGTGACGCGTAACACCACGTAGCCAGGGTGGGGTGGTCCGTGATCGGGGTGGTCTTCGACACAGCCCGCTGAGGATGTAATTTTGCCAGGTGAAATTAAATGAAATGCGAAGATCACTCATACAGAATATTTACAACCTGAACTTGTTGCAAATGCAAATGCAAATCCAATCTTTTCCCTTTTCCTTCTTTTTTTTTTTTTTTTTTTTAAAACTAACATGTCCTGGTTTTCAGTTTTAGGTTTTGTAGCACTGAACCTGGGAGGGCGTGACCGTTCTGCCGGGCCTGTAGAGAGGTGCACAGACGGGGGGGGTGGGGGGAAATCGATGGCGAATACGCGGTGGACGTAGAGGGCAGATTTTTTTGTTCAGCTCTGCCCCTGACCTTCCCCCGCCTGTCAATGCCCCCGTTTCGGGAGGGACGACAGCAGGTCAGGGCTGGCTCCCTGCAGTGGGGCTGTGGGATGACCTTTGACCTCTGACCTTAGCCGCTGCTGTCACACATTCAGGTCGTCCGTGCGCCCGCTGGCCGGGGCTCCCGTCCTGAGCACCAGGCAGTTCCTCAGTATGTCAGTCAGTTGGGGGGTATTTTATTTTGGCTTGTGCAGTCACCCTCTTTTGTTGGGAGTAGGGACATTTAGAGAGCGTGGATAAAGTGAGTGGAACGGTTCTCACTGCGAAGAACCTGGCTGTACCCATTAGATGTGTCTAACGAATGCTTTGAAAGCCATAGATAAGGATGTTGCTTTGCAAATAAATGTTTTGTTTTAAAATTCCCTGCCAATTTCTGGTCACCCTAATCGAGTCTTCTGTGGGTTTGCAGTCTGGAGAGCCAAAACACTGAGCCAAAGTTCAATGCCCCCTCAAACAAAATGTATTGTGAGGAGTTTTAGCCTAAAGATAGCGCTTGCTAAGGAGCTCCATTTTCCTCGTTTCTCCTGTGAATGGGCGTGGCTGAGGGAACGGTGAAACAGAGTAAAGGCTCAGCTCAGATTTGGGGTACCCCAGGTCCCTCTCCCGTCTGGACATACGGGGGTCCCCACATCGCTAAGCTGATCAGTTTTATTTTCAGCAACCAACTTGAAAAAACGAGGAAGGCAAGTGAGCCGTTTAATTTTGTGACCGGGGATAATTACCGTGGTACAGAGAGAAAGCTTAGTGAGCCTCATCTCCCAGCATGCCTTAGGCGCCCTGTCACATGATCCTAAGAGTACTATGGGAATTTGTGGTTTCCCAATTGTAAGAAAAGATGCGCTCTACTCACAAAAGACTATAAATATACTTACGGGGGGTTGTGGCCCGGGGAATTCAGTAAGAAAAGAAAACAACCGGCACTCTCCAATATAAATTTTAATTTTAATAGCAGCAGTCGCGTGTAAATTTATATTGGAGAGTGCTGGCCGTTTTCTTTTGTTATTTGTGGTTTGCTCTCAATCAGCAGCCAGTTACGGCCTCGAGAACAAAGGTGTGCAGATTTGTTAGCCAATCAATGACTTAAACGGATCACCATTGCTGAAACAGCAGTGGACACTGCGTCCCCCCCAGGGCTAGACTGTTTTCACTTGATTTTCAAAACTGTTTTTGCATTCATTTATTCATCCTGTGACGTCATAAGATTGGTCTGCAGGGCCGTGTCCGAATCAGCGCACTTTCCTACTATTGAGTATGCCAGTTGAGTATACTTTGTAAAAAGCTGTTAAGTACACGACAATTGAGTGAAAATTGATTGATGTTCTTAATATCCCCGGATGATATGCTTATTTCCGGGTTTTCGCTGATAATAGTATGGAGGATATTGCTGCATGTCACTAAACAGTATGCAGTAAGCAGTATACAGTATGCTAGTGCACAGTAAACTGGACACAGCCCTGGTAGCATCCTCAGAGGTGGGGGAGGTTACCTCTTCCTTCCCCTGGAGGTCACCAAGCAATAATTCTCACAAGGCCTCATGGGAGAATGAGTCCCTTCATACCCGACTGCGTACGTTTTCATAAACACCAGCAGAAGGACAGGCTGGCATGGTACTTTAGTGCTACTCTCTGAGGCTAGGAACAGAGTGGGGGGCCGGGGTCATGACAAACGACCCTCTGGTGAGCTGTGATTTTCTTAATCAGGGGCAGGGTGCTGGCGATTTGGCACGGCTGTCTGTTATCAGGGACGGGGAGTGCATTTCCTCACGCCTGAGAGCAGAGCGCTGAGATTGGCAGGACCATCGGCACGTAACTCTGTGAACAGAGAGGTAGAAACGACTCGCCGACATTTACACAGGCAGCCTGAGGCTCGGGAAGAGCATTGTTCTGGCGCCTCAATAGTCATACGACACGGGAGAAATAATAATTTTTTTTAAAACGACAACAACTTGTGTCAAATTCTGCTTTCTCATTTTTACCCTCTCGTTTCGCCTTGAATGTGTCAGAATTGCTGCTGATTTCTGAAGACGTCCCTAAAGTGTGTTGTTTGAGACGGGGCGTGGGCTGTCAGAACGCCAGCCTCGTGCACGTTTCTGCGCCAGAAAACCAAAAAACCACCACTATTTTGCTCGTCCAACCTGTTCCTCATTTTGCTCAGTCACTGAATAAACCCCCCCCCACCTCTGTGTCTGAAAGTTTTGCTAGCTTTGTTAAAAATATAAAAAGGATTGCTGTATTATTTAACGCCTTAGGACTGCATGTAAGTAGAAATCAGTAGAGAGCACGCCTCCATCTGTCTACGGGGCGGGCGTCTGCTGGTGAGTGCTCCTCATAGCTGGCTCATTCTGTACCCATATGCTCAGCAGACAGGGCAAGGGCTTGGATTGGTCAGTTTGGTGGACTGTGTCCGTGTTCCATTATGCATACTTGCGTTCTGCGTACTTGTGCACTAGATAGTATGTTCCTCCAAGTATACTAGCTAGAACATTCTTAATAGTGTGCAAGAGCGCAAGTACGCTCCAATTTTGTTCAATTTGGAAGACACTTGGAACTGGAACACACACACAGACACGTCAGAATACCTTTGACCTTACAGGAAAAACAATAGATTCACCTATTCGCCAAATTAATCGATAACTATCTATGGTACAGTTAGCATCTGCTGGAGGAGGAGGAGGGGTGGCAGAGGCAGGTCGAGGCCAGTCCGGGTGACACAAACAAGCTTGCTTTGTCCAAAACCCCCTCCTCTCCATTATGCATTCCATTATGCCAGTGCTGGCAACCGGACAGGATCTGGCCCCTGGCCTCCTCGGGCCAAAGATTTGTAAAGCTTGACCGGAAGGTCCCAAACTTCCCTGGGTGTAGAGGGCGGGCCTCCATCTGTCTACAGGGCTGGCGTCTGACTCATTTCTTGCTTGCTTCTGGCTCGCTCCTGCTCCAGGGGGGCGAGATAGCCACGCACTACTGCTTACTCGTGCAGTAATCTCGCTGGCTCAGCTGGGACAGTCTCTGTCATCACAGATGGAAATATCAATTACCCATAATGCTCTGCACCACGGCCCATTGCAGGCTTTAGAGATTGGACGGTATCTACTGGTGGATTCCAGGCAGTTCCCGAACCCGCTACTTGCAAGACCTTGAATGGGTCAAACTATCATGCGCTGGGAGTGCTATCCCGGAATATGTCAATGATTCCCTCAGACCACTCGCTATTCCAGTGCTATTCCCATCAGGAGAGTAGTGCTTCGGATTGTTCAAAGGGAGTGCAGGAAAATTGCCTTAGGACAAAGACCCCTCCCCCCCTTGGGAATAACAAGATAAATTGGATGAACTGCAGTGGCTATTAGACTCGTCCTTTATCACACTGTGCAATGTTTTCTTACTGTCACCAATAGGAGACAAGAACACGTCCGTGCATTTTTTCCCCCCCACAAAATACTAGTGCAGGCGCACACTGACACACACACACACACACACACACACACTCGCACAAACAGAAGGGAATTCGGGGAGGAACAGAGAACAATAGAGACAGCGGTGGAGGGGTGCATAAAAGGACAATTCCCTTTGTCTGGTTTAGGAAACAGTAATAACTGAAGGCTCTGGCTAGTCCCTTTGTCTGGGCTGTCTCTGGGCCCATCTCCATTGGGAAGGCGCACGCACTGCTGTCGACAGTAACGATATCGTTTGTCAGACATGTCACCAAGCCAAGGTTCCCCCGCAATATTAATCAAGAACCCCTGGTATCTGCCTGCAGGTGGTGTGTAAATTACAGGGACCCTGCTTTAGCACGCACACCGCACACACTGCTTTAGCAGTAATCCCCTCTGCTGTCTGCGGAGGGCGGTGGGAAGGAGAGGAAGAGGCAGGATGAAGAGAGAGTCAGGGGAATGGCTGCAGCTGGATCTCAATGTTTGATCTCAGAAGGAATAAAAGCTCCTTAATGATGCGCTCAGGAGGAGGGAGTCGCTGGCGTGTCCTACTTCAGCCCTATAGAGGCCCGCACGCAAACGTACTTCAGTGTGTTCATCGTCGTCTTTCGATTCGTCCGTCTTTCGGCAGGATTGGCGCAAGGCCACATTTTCCACGCACGAGGAACAACAGAGACGTCTGCGTCACGCGCACGGCTCGTCCCAAATGGGATTTTCCCCTTAACGGAATCCCCATAAAGATTACCCGGGAACCCAACAGGACGGGCCACAGTGGTATCCATTTGTTTGAGTTTTGGAAATTCTGATCAGTGAAAAGACTTACAAATACACTGCTAACCTCTCTTATTCAGCCATTTTATGTTCTGCGCTCCTGAAATATCATTTTACTGAAAACCAATGTGTGTGACCATTTGCAACTCAATGTTCCCAACCACTGCAGTGGAAAGTACACTCACAAAACAAACGATGAGCAATCAATTTTTTTAATCACCTATGGGCAATATTGTTTTGTTTTTTTTGTGTTTTTTTTGCAAAGTGCCTCCGAGTTTGGTCAGCATCCTCTCGGTGTAGGATTTCAAAGAAACACCAAGTATGAGTTTGTGGTTTCAGAAGATATTTTTAATCGGAAGCCTAGGCCTAGCAGCGAACCATCTTCCAGCCTTTACTTAGCTTGGACCCAGAATTTCAAGCGATCCCGCCGTTGAGATGCACAAAGCCATTATCCTCCGACCTACGAGACTCCGGGGCTCGACCAAGAGCGCTTACGGAGATTTAGAGCCGTTCACTCAGCAGAGCTTATCTCAGTGATTACCGGCCGTTAGGTACACAGAAATATCACAATCAGGCTCTACCTGTATAAACTTTCTCCTCCATAGCTCCTGGCCAACAGATATCTGAGATATAATACACAAAGCAGAGCAGTGCTAAACTACACAGCATCTCAGTCCAGCGCTAACACTGTGAGCCGCTAAAGCTACTCCAGCGTGCAGGATTACAGAGCAGCGCAGTGCTAAACTATACAGCATCTCAGTCCAGCGCTAACACTGTGAGCCGCTAAAGCTACTCCAGCGTGCAGGATTACAGAGCAGCGCAGTGCTAAACTACACAGCATCTCAGTCCAGCGCTAACACTGTGAGCCGCTAAAGCTACTCCAGCGTGCAGGATTACAGAGCAGCGCAGTGCTAAACTACACAGCATCTCAGTCCAGCGCTAACACTGTGAGCCGCTAAAGCTACTCCAGCGTGCAGGATTACAGAGCAGCGCAGTGCTAAACTACACAGCATCTCAGTCCAGCGCTAACACTGTGAGCCGCTAAAGCTACTCCAGCCTGCAGGATTACAGATCAGCGCAGTGCTAAACTACACAGCATCTCAGTCCAGCGCTAACACTGTGAGCCGCTAAAGCTACTCCAGCATGCAGGATTACAGAGCAGCGCAGTGCTAAACTACACAGCATCTCAAATCAATCCAGCGCTAACTGTGAGCCGCTAAAGCTACTCCAGCGTGCAGGATTACAGAGCAGCGCAGTGCTAAACTACACAGCATCTCAGTCCAGCGCTAACACTGTGAGCCGCTAAAGCTACTCCAGCCTGCAGGATTACAGAGCAGCGCAGTGCTAAACTACACAGCATCTCAGTCCAGCGCTAACACTGTGAGCCGCTAAAGCTACTCCAGCGTGCAGGATTACAGAGCAGCGCAGTGCTAAACTACACAGCATCTCAGTCCAGCGCTAACACTGTGAGCCGCTAAAGCTACTCCAGCGTGCAGGATTACAGAGCAGCGCAGTGCTAAACTACACAGCATCTCAGTCCAGCGCTAACACTGTGAGCCGCTAAAGCTACTCCAGCGTGCAGGATTACAGAGCAGCGCAGTGCTAAACTACACAGCATCTCAGTCCAGCGCTAACACTGTGAGCCGCTAAAGCTACTCCAGCCTGCAGGATTACAGAGCAGCGCAGTGCTAAACTACACAGCATCTCAGTCCAGCGCTAACACTGTGAGCCGCTAAAGCTACTCCAGCGTGCAGGATTACAGAGCAGCGCAGTGCTAAACTACACAGCATCTCAGTCCAACGCTAACACTGTGAGCCGCTAAAGCTACTCCAGCGTGCAGGATTACAGAGCAGCGCAGTGCTAAACTACACAGCATCTCAAATCAATCCAGCGCTAACTGTGAGCCGCTAAAGCTACTCCAGTGTGCAGGATTACAGAGCAGCGCAGTGCTAAACTACACAGCATCTCAGTCCAGCGCTAACACTGTGAGCCGCTAAAGCTACTCCAGCGTGCAGGATTACAGAGCAGCGCAGTGCTAAACTACACAGCATCTCAAATCAATCCAGCGCTAACTGTGAGCCGCTAAAGCTACTCCAGTGTGCAGGATTACAGAGCAGCGCAGTGCTAAACTACACAGCATCTCAGTCCAGCGCTAACACTGTGAGCCGCTAAAGCTACTCCAGCGTGCAGGATTACAGAGCAGCGCAGTGCTAAACTACACAGCATCTCAGTCCAGCGCTAACACTGTGAGCCGCTAAAGCTACTCCAGCGTGCAGGATTACAGAGCAGCGCAGTGCTAAACTACACAGCATCTCAGTCCAGCGCTAACACTGTGAGCCGCTAAAGCTACTCCAGCGTGCAGGATTACAGAGCAGCGCAGTGCTAAACTACACAGCATCTCAGTCCAGCGCTAACACTGTGAGCCGCTAAAGCTACTCCAGGGTGCAGGATTACAGAGCAGCGCAGTGCTAAACTACACAGCATCTCAGTCCAGCGCTAACACTGTGAGCCGCTAAAGCTACTCCAGCGTGCAGGATTACAGAGCAGCGCAGTGCTAAACTACACAGCATCTCAAATCAATCCAGCGCTAACTGTGAGCCGCTAAAGCTACTCCAGTGTGCAGGATCACAGAGCAGCGCAGTGCTAAACTACACAGCATCTCAAATCAATCCAGCGCTAACTGTGAGCCGCTAAAGCTACTCCAGTGTGCAGGATTACAGAGCAGTGCAGTGCTAAACTACACAGCATCTCAAATCAATCCAGCGCTAACTGTGAGCCGCTAAAGCTACTCCAGCGTGCAGGATTACAGAGCAGCGCAGTGCTAAACTACACAGCATCTCAGTCCAGCGCTAACTGTGAGCCGCTAAAGCTACTCCAGCGTGCAGGATTACAGAGCAGCGCAGTGCTAAACTACACAGCATCTCAGTCCAGCGCTAACACTGTGAGCCGCTAAAGCTACTCCAGTGTGCAGGATTACAGAGCAGCGCAGTGCTAAACTACACAGCATCTCAGTCCAGCGCTAACACTGTGAGCCGCTAAAGCTACTCCAGCGTGCAGGATCACAGAGCAGCGCAGTGCTAAACTACACAGCATCTCAGTCCAGCGCTAACACTGTGAGCCGCTAAAGCTACTCCAGCGTGCAGGTTTACAGAGCAGCGCAGAGCTAAACTACACAGCATCTCAAATCAATCCAGCGCTAACTGTGAGCCGCTAAAGCTACTCCAGTGTGCAGGATCACAGAGCAGCGCAGTGCTAAACTACACAGCATCTCAGTCCAGCGCTAACACTGTGAGCCGCTAAAGCTACTCCAGCGTGCAGGATTACAGAGCAGCGCAGAGCTAAACTACACAGCATCTCAAATCAATCCAGCGCTAACTGTGAGCCGCTAAAGCTACTCCAGCGTGCAGGATTACAGAGCAGCGCAGTGCTAAACTACACAGCATCTCAAATCAATCCAGCGCTAACTGTGAGCCGCTAAAGCTACTCCAGTGTGCAGGATCACAGAGCAGCGCAGTGCTAAACTACACAGCATCTCAAATCAATCCAGCGCTAACTGTGAGCCGCTAAAGCTACTCCAGTGTGCAGGATCACAGAGCAGCGCAGTGCTAAACTACACAGCATCTCAAATCAATCCAGCGCTAACTGTGAGCCGCTAAAGCTACTCCAGTGTGCAGGATTACAGAGCAGCGCAGTGCTAAACTACACAGCATCTCAAATCAATCCAGCGCTAACTGTGAGCCGCTAAAGCTACTCCAGCGTGCAGGATTACAGAGCAGCGCAGTGCTAAACTACACAGCATGTCAGTCCAGCGCTAACACTGTGAGCCGCTAAAGCTACTCCAGTGTGCAGGATTACAGAGCAGCGCAGTGCTAAACTACACAGCATCTCAGTCCAGCGCTAACACTGTGAGCCGCTAAAGCTACTCCAGCGTGCAGGATCACAGAGCAGCGCAGTGCTAAACTACACAGCATCTCAGTCCAGCGCTAACACTGTGAGCCGCTAAAGCTACTCCAGTGTGCAGGATTACAGAGCAGCGCAGTGCTAAACTACACAGCATCTCAGTCCAGCGCTAACACTGTGAGCCGCTAAAGCTACTCCAGTGTGCAGGATTACAGAGCAGCGCAGTGCTAAACTACACAGCATCTCAGTCCAGCGCTAACACTGTGAGCCGCTAAAGCTACTCCAGCGTGCAGGATTACAGAGCAGCGCAGAGAATTGGGCAAAAACCAGCAGGCCTGAACCCTCAACCAGCAAAACTCCCAGATGGGAAGAAATCTCAGGTGGAACCTGGCTAGAGAGGGGGAGCCCATCCTTCGCTGGCCGGCCCGCTTTAAACTAAAGGTGGAATGGATGGTAGCATAATGTAATGAGGGATCTAACACCGCAAAAGGGAGGGAGGGACAGAGAGAGCGCGGGGGAGAGAGGGGGGGGGGGGGGGGAGACAGTTAGGGAGGGAGAGAGACAGAGAGAGAGAGAGAGGGAGAGAGAGAGGGAGAGAGGGGGGGTGGGGTGGTTAGAAGAAGGATTCAGAGAAAGATAAAAATGGAGAGAGAGAGAGAACTGGGGAAGAAAAGGATGGGGGAGAGAGAAAGAGAGGGACAGACAGAGGAGAGGAGAGAAATGAAGAAAGACAGTGGAAAAGAAAGGAAGGAGCAGAGGAAGAGGAGAAGGGAGTAGGCGAGAGAGAGAGAGCGAGAGAGAGGACAGCAGCACAGTGGTCATAGGAGCCCAATTAGCACATTAAAAGCCATACTGCGTGAGCCATCAGCTCCCACTGGCGAAAGGGTCCAATCCCACTGAGCCACGGGCCGGAGAAGATGTATTAGAGCAGAGAGAGGCAGTATCATAGGCCCGACACAGTCACTGCTTCCCTTTCATTACAACATAAAGCGTGGCGGTGGTCACACATTACAGTATATCCCTCAATATACAAAGAGGGGCGGGAGAAACGCTCTCTATGCTTACCTGCCAATCGGGCAAGACGGATGGAAAAGACCCCTCCCCCACATGATCCCTCTGACCTAAAATGGGCGTCTCCCCCGCCCCCCAAGTCACAGCCTGCCGGTGTACGCCCCCCCCCACCCCCCCACCACCGACAGCTTGAGTCTGCGTAGTGGAGAGGGGAAACGTGCTCGGGAGCACGCAGAGATGAATTATTGAACGCTGGGGGGGCGGCTGTAAATTGAGGTCAGCAGTTAAAATTGAGGGAGAGGGTCTACTGGTGCACCCCCCACACAGGCGGTCCCATTATGGGTTAACAAAGGACTTGCTTGCCTTTTGTTAGGGGGGGGGGTGGCATCAGACCCAAAATGTAATGGCGCCTACTCTGCTAACCTTAGCATCACAGTACAAGACTAATGCAGTCGTAGGGTATCGGATAATATTTATGTAATGTCGGCAGTCTTGCAATGCATTGGCTTTCATAAAAATAAAAAAAACTACGTATAACATATGCAAATTGAGAGACTGTGTATATTTTTTATGTTTTTATGTAGGGGGTTGCATTATGCATGCGGTGTGTGCGAGTGTGTTTGTGCGAGTGTGTGTGTGTGTGTGTGTGTGTGTGTGTAGACGGGTGAACAGTAGGACATACACTAACAGCGCCCCTCGCCTTGTCTTCGCGACGCGATTGGTTGTCAGACCTGAACGAGGCCGTCCCGGAGACAGAGCTGCTGGACAACAGCATCCAGAAGGGGCGGGCCCAGCTGTCCGTCAAGACCCGGCGCCATCGGCCCTCGCGCTCGCGGCTGCGCGACAGCATCAGCTCCACGGAAGGAGACGAGAGCCTGGAGAGGAAGGTGCGGCGGGAGACCATCTCGCGCTTCCTGAGTGCTGATATACAGTATAACATCACTCTGACCTCATCAACCTCATCACCGGCAGAGAACACTCTTTTTTTTAACATTCTAATTGATACATTGTTGGACGAAAAACTAATTTTTTAAATGGAATTCTGAAGTACCTATA
>CM056387.1:25691413-25966413 GCA_029718625.1 Synaphobranchus kaupii
GCTTCAAAGAGCGACGCGTAAATGGGGATTGCGTCCAGGGTACGGGAGGGTTCAGTCGGTTTGGGTTCCGCATTGCTCGCCATCCAGTGACCTCCTGCTGGTCGATTGGGCACCCATGGACTGAAGTGTCCCTCTTTTAGCTGTAGTCAGAGGTGTGAAAAAGAACCCTTGTCTCGGAGGAGAACCGTGGATGTCTAAACCTTTCCCCGAATCGGCGGTGGGGTTCGCAGCATGAATTGGGGGTGATGAATGGAAGATGATCAGCCCCACGTTGGGAAATTTTTTTTTTTTTTAAAAAGAGCAGAAGGCTTGTATCCAGAAAGGTGCGTGTTTAAATCCTTCAATCTGACCGGATTCAGACAGTGAAGCTCCAGTCGTATGTCGTACATCTTCATGCATTTGCATTCACATCTGTAGGAATACTTAAATGGAAGCTTATAGCGCCAACCGTAGCGGAGCAATGCTGTCCTCCAAGGACATGAATAATTTCAAACAAAATTAAAAGGAAGCCTGTCCCTTTTATAGGCCTCAGGAAAGAGAAAACGAGATGTAGAGACTTCAGTGGCCATTTGTTCAGTACTTAGACATCAGTAGAGACGTCCTCGCTGTTCCTAAGTAACTGTGTTGAGCAGAGTGCCAAGGATTTGGGAAGCTGATGGATTTTCTCTCTGGTGCTGTCCTCACAGAATTAGCTCAGCAGAGATAGTGCTGGAAACGTACACCACTCCGAGGACTATAACAGTACATTGAGATCTTTGCTGTTAGTTCACATGGGACATGTAAAGGAGGTCTGTCTTGGTCGACCAAAAAAAAAAAAAAGATTTAGAAGTGGGCTCCCTAAGCCTTAGGTTTTGCTCTGTATGAGGTTTTTAGGCCTGAAACTGAATTTGACTGAAAAGAAATGTACAATCAGCCATTTCTTTCAGCCATTGCAAACACGGAAAAGCTTCAAGCAACAGCATTTACATGTGCCAGCAGCCAGTCCTGGCGTTCTGTGTGACCTTTGAACCCTATGTCCACGTCAGCCAATCCATGAAAGCCTTTCTGTACTTTCTGATAATATGAGATGGCCTCCCAAAGCTGGCCATGGCCAATGGGGTTATTGCTTGGTTTTACTGAATGAGGATCTCTACTTATTTTAAGATCATTTTAATCAATGAGGTCATTAATTCCATTAGTAAGTATTAAATAGGGCAAATGTCTCACGTGCATCTTAAAAGTATATTTTCAGAATATAAAAAAGTAGCAACGACATAACGAAAACAAAATATTCCTCCTGAACATTAACATTTGTACGAGAATGCACATTATGTGAAAATACTAGTAATGCTACCCATAAAAAGGTATTATATTTGTATCTATATTTGTAATTCAATAGACCAAAGTGTACATCAAAATTCTTTTATAAACAGGTCAATTCCTACCTACATTTCTACATTCAGCAAAGTAAGACACCGGATACACTGCTAATGGGTGCAAAACATATAGCTATAATGTGTGCAGTTTGAATCGCAATGGAAAACAGAATTGCAGGCAGTTTGACGGAATTCCCTTCTGGCCTTATCTCCCACAAAGCATTGAAGCTGATTCAGTTTACAGTAATAAAAATGAAATGGCTATGAGGTATTTTCCAAAACTGTAAAAATAATCTGAAAAATGGTTTTTCAGCTTTTTATCAAACTAGCCTACTCTGTTCCATTCTGCTGCAACAGTAAAGCATAACAGTGCTATTCTGGCGGCTTGTCTGAAATGGTACCGATTGCTGGCCTTGGTACGCGTATTATGGCGGCAGCATTAGCATGCAAGAGAGTTACCCACAGCTGGCACAAATCCACACAGGCAGGCTCCACTCTTCACTGGCCCACATCGCCACTCCGTTACCGTGGTAACCTCGCAGCCACGGGCAACAGCCATGCGCAACTTTACATTATGACGTCACATAATTGGATCCGATGCATTTGTGAAGAGAGTGATTAGCATTCAGAGCGATTAGCATTCAGGCACGTAGATATAAAATAGCGGTCCGACGGGTCTCGCTTTTTGAAAGGCTCGGAGGGAAAATGCCGACTGTACAGTTTTAAGCGGATTGCCAGATGCAAGATAATTTCTTCAGCTGAGCATGCCGACTGATTATCAGACCCCCCCCGTTTAACAAACCGAGAACTCCTTCAACTCATTTTCATGGCTACATCGCTAGCAGCTGCCCCATTGCAAATTCAGAATTTATCACATTTTTGTTAATTGTCCAATAAAAACTGATTTAAGACCTACAGTATGTTCCGTTGGAGACCAGCAACTCGACTCAGAAAGAGTATGAAACTATCATTATCTGGATGTTTCGGAAAAACGTGGGGCCTCCAATCTCAGAAGGTTGATGCTAGATTGGATAGCCCGGAGGGACCTGGGCTGGACCCTGGGACACTATCTTAACAGTTTGGGCATGAGCCCGAGTTACGTGAACTCCTGTGAGGTTATGTTTAGGGGTTGGGAAAAGGTTGATGCTAGATTAACAACCAATCACAGCAGAGCATCCCTCCCAGGGTCCCACCCAGGTCCCTCCAGGCTATCCAATCTAGCATCAACCATCTCAGGAAACAGAGAGGAAACGCAATGCGTACGTGCGCTTGCCTCGGACAGTGGAAAACAGCGGCGTGCGTTTCGCCCGTTCCAAGCGTCTCTGCTCTAGTTCGCTCTGGACCGCCCACGTCAGTTTCCAGGGCGTATGATGTCACACAGCCAATCAAAAAGCTCAGATCCTAAGAGCCATGGGCGAACTTTGACTTGAACCGAACGCTTCGCTCTCGCCACGAAAAGCAAGACCGTAATTTGTAGTCAACGGCAAGGCTCTCGATCCCTGTCCGCACACCAATTGCATCATCTTCTGGAAACCAAGCGGGCTAAATGTTCCCGGGCTGCTTGCTGTACGATAATGGCTTTCTAATCGGTTTCAAGTTTGCAGGGAAGCCAACATTCCGGCTTCAATGCGATCGCTGAAATGTATACTGCAAGGCCCTCTTATCTGCTTAAGGCTGTCTTCCGTGATCCTCAGTGCTGCATTAGAGAATATTCTGAGCATTAGGACACACTTCAGACTTTCCCGCTCCCAATGTGAACCAGGAAAAAATGACCTGCTCCTCCTGTGAGTTTATTCTTGGCCCGCCACCATCTCCCAACGCAGGTCAACTTTATTACGATACAATCCCCAGCCCCAGGTTGCAACCCTTCCCACCCCCACCCTACCTCACCTCACCCCACCCCACCCCACCTCTCACCTCACCCCCACCTCACCCCACCTCACCCCCACCTCACCTCACCCCCACCTCACCCCACCTCACCCCCACCTCACCCCACCTCACCTCACCCCACCCCACCCCACCCCACCCCACCCCACCCCTCAGCTCACCCCACCCCACCTCACGCTCACAAAAAGCGGGTCCCGTGTGGCCAACGCCAACTCATAAAAATGCTTGATCAGTGAATTCCTGCTTATGATTATGTGAATATGGAACAATAACCACAATATGCTTTCTCTTTCTCTTTCTCCGCCCCCCTAAAGGAGTTCACCCTCAGTGAAGAGTTCTCCCCCAGAAGCCCCCGCGCGTCCAGCGGCTCCGCGACGGAGTCCCGGTCATCGCACCCGTACCAGACCCTGTCGCAGTCTTCTGATGAGGTGAGAGCCCCCCGCCCTGCCCCGCCCCGCCCTAGGGCCCCGCCCCGCCCCGCCCCGTCAAGTCCAGCCCCACCCTAGACTGCTGTGTTCAACCACGGCCACCAACTCACTCGGGCACGGAGACGGCGCACAAAACGCATTCCCAGGCTCTATGACATGGAGATTAAGTACGGGACGACAGTGTAGTATAACGGTTAGGGAACTGGGCTGCGTCACCCAAAGGCAGCAGGTTTCATTCCCAGGTAGGACACTGCCGTTGTACCCTTGAGCTAAAGGTACTTGGCTAGGTACTTGAGCGAGGTATCTGAATCGCTTCAGTATGGATCCAGCTGTGAAAATGGACACAAACGCAAAAGCTGTGCAAGTCGCTCTGGATAAGAGCGCATGCTAAATGCCTGTAACGTAATGGAAAGTATGCTGTGTAAGTATGCTAAATGCCTGTAACGTAATGGAAAGTATGCTGTGTAAGTATGCTAAATGCCTGTAATGTAATGGAAAGTATGCTGTGTAAGTATGCTAAATGCCTGTAACGTAATGGAAAGTATGCTGTGTAAGTATGCTAAATGCCTGTAATGTAATGGAACGAGAAGTGAAAAGTGTTGTTAATAGCGACTGGCTTCCGAGCCTCTTTATCTCTTCATTCAGTATAGACAAACTGCCCTCAGTTATCACAACAAAGTAGCTTTCTTAAAGCAAGCTGAGCTGTAAAAAAACAAAACCTAGCAGGCTTTCTGCAGGGCTTAAGGGAGTTTAAAGGGAGCCTTTCCAGCCAGTGAACAGCCCCTCACAGCTCGTTAAAGCCAGGCTTGTCAGACATGGCTGCATAACGATTGGGGGAAATCGATTATTTCCGGTAAGCTTCCCCTCTCCCGGCAGCCGTCGTGACCGTCGTCTTCCACGCCGTCCGCCCGAGGGGCTGACTGTGGTTTAAAAGGCTTGAGGTTTGCCCGAGGTTCCGGCTCTCTTTCACACCTTTGTGTGAGGGGGGGGGGGGGGGGGGGCATCCCACTCATGCCCCTCCCCCCTCCAGCTGCTCGTTAAGAACCTAGAGGTCAGCTTAATTTTTGGATAAATTTAGCATCGCTCCGTACGGTGATTCCCCGCACTGCTGACTAGCACAGAAGAACTGTGGGAAGCGCGTACAGTCTGCCGGGTCCAGATACTGTAGCTAAGGTTAATTATTACCTGGGGGGCACAGACAGAGGGGCGAACACGTGGATTTAAAAGCGCACATTTAAGATCAAATGGACTTGGGGGGGGGTCGATCATCACCATTACGCACTTTTTGTAATCGAGCTCAAAGAACCACATGAGTAGATGTAATTGAGCACATTGTCACCCCTGATTATAACCAAGACTGCGCAGAGCCGCGTTAGCAAAGTAGCCCGGAGGACCAATCTCTGTTATAAAATCGACAGTGACGTTGCAAAAAAAAAATTTAATAGTTTGCAAGCTTTTTCCAAAAAACATTTCAACAGCCGCCAATACAGAACCATTCTCACAAAGGCATAAAGCGTCAGGGCACTGTCACAGATTATGAAAGGTGTGGGGCATTGTGACTAATGATTAAATGGGCGTGGCAATGATAAATGGGCGGGGCAATGTCGAGACAGGGTGGCACTGTAGTATAATGGTTAAGGAACTGGGCTTGTAACCGAAAGGTTGCAGGTTCGATTCCCAGGTAGGACACTGCTGTTGTACCCTTGAGCTAAAGGTACTTAACCTGAATTGCTTCAGTATACATCCAGCTTTATAAATGGATGCTATTTAAAAAGGCAAGAAGCTGTGTAATTCGCTCTGGATAAGAGCCTGTAATGTAAATGTAATGAGACCGGATTACCCACACACCATGTGCAGGTAGCAACATGGATACGATAACCCTTCATGATCTCTTAAATTCAATTCAATTCCAAGAATTAAAAATTATTTAATTGCATGAATATGCAAACATTATGCAGTAATTTGCATGCTGTTAATATAGCCAAAACATTGTATACAGCGCATAAACAATAAAAATAAAAACACGTTGAAAGCAACAAACTCATGTAAATTAAATATTGTGATTATTGTCATTACTACTGATAGGCAGATTTACAAACCTTTTATTGCTCTTGGTAGCTATATAAGGCCTGGTTTTTTTGCTATATAAGGCCATATATATATATATATATATATATATATATATATATATATAAGGCTTGGTTTTTTTGCTCAATTTTTTTTCTGTTTCCCTGTGCAGCATCTTTGTGACAGTTCTCTGTAAAATACTATAAAAATAATATTTAAAATTGAATTGAATTGAATATAGCTGCTCTAGATAATTAGAGCAGCTCTAGCTGCTCTAACTCATTAGATATTAGTGCTTGAGAATATTGACTGTGCCCTGCGATGGATTAGCGACCTGTCCAGGGTGTATTGCTCGCCCAGTGCATGCTGGGATACCCCCCCCCCCCCCCCGGGACCCTGATTGGGAATAAGCGGGTTAGATAATGGGTGGGTGGATGGATGGATGGATATTGACCGTTACCCACCGTTACTCGCACAGCCTCTGGATGAGCCCCTGTGCTTGGTGTCAGCGTGGAGCACCCTGCAGGTATGCCAGTGGCTGAAGGGCCTCAACATGGAGCAGTATATCCCAGAATTCACTGCCAAAGACATCGATGGGGAACAGCTGCTGCAGATGGACGGGACCAAGCTGAAGGTGAGGGAGGAGGGAGGAGGGGAGGAGGGGAGAGCGTGGATTTTGCACTGCAAAAACCAAAAATAAATCAATCTTAACAATCATTTAATCTTTAGACTTCAAAATCTTATTTCTTACTTAATATATTGTTGCTAAATAAGACAAAAAGATTGCCAATGGGGTAACATAATTAGTGGCACAAAAAAGTAACTTAAAACAAGCTGATATTTTCTACTCAAGAGAAAGTGAAACATTTTTTTAAAGCCTCATTACAAGGCTAAAACACTTGTTAAGACAGATAGTTTTTGCAGTGTGGGGGGAGGGGGGTGGTCATCACTTTTGAATTTAACAGGAAATGCTGTTAAGACATTGTTGACCCTAACCCTGGCCTTTCTCAATCATTCGCTTGGATCCTCCGATGAGACTGTATGGTGTGTTTTTTTTTCTTCCAGATTGCACAGTAAAATGTCCAGTGTTAATTCAACTCTAACAGGGTACACACATGAATCCAATAGGGACCAATGTGTACTCTGTAAGAGTTGATTTAACACGGATCATTGTATTGTCTGAATGCCACTCAAGGATCGTGAGGATTGTGGCATACATTGGGTCACTTCACCTCCATCCTCTCTCTGGAGATTAGAAAATAGGCAGAGTCCTGAGACTAAAACAAGCAGAGAGAGAAGCTTCAATGCAGCGTTTGCCAGCCCCGTTTTACTCCTGCGGGTGCTAGCTTTGTCCCAGCAACGCTCGTCGCGTCTTCTCAGCTGTTACGTGAATATCGATCTGGATTTTGCATTCCTTTTAATCCGATACTTTGCGAATTAGCTTAATTGCTGTAGGGCAACTTCAGTACTGAACTAGCAGCCCAGTAAACCTGATTGTTTACGTGTCAGTTTCTAGAAAAACCGGCACAGACAGTGATACAGCTGAACCAAAGTGATAAAACTTGATGAAATGCATCATATGTTTTAAGTCTAATCTGGCTGTCCTGGGAAATTCGATTCTTCCGATATATAATTCTTTACTGCCATCTGCTGGTCTTTAAGGACAACTGCATTCTTAGTTTGTTCGGTTTGTTAGTGCACATAATTGTTTTCCGGTCTTGTTCGCCCGATATATATTTTATTAGAATTAAATCTAGTCATTAGCTAATTTTAGTAATAAATTACCATATTTGCATTTAATCTCTTGAAGTTTCTTCCTGTCACACTTATCAGCATTAGTAAACTGGGATAGCAAACTAGTAAGGAGGCTCCAAGTAGGCCTAGGTCATCTTTCATGTAGCTCGATCAGCTAACGTTACTTTCTGCCGGTTTTGCGTCGTGTAAATTTAGCTACACGTCTAGCTAGGTAGGCAGCAGTACTGATTTGACAGGCATGGAGATTATCCTAGTTTATGAATGCTAATGTTAGATGTGAAATACATTAAAAAACCAAAAGGTTTTTTGCTGTAAAGTAGCTTCACCTGCATTGATGTTGTGAGTTAGCTAGCGTTACCTAGCATTAGCCTGCAGCTATAACGTTTGTGTAAGTTCTGAGGTAAATTAACTCACCAAGACCTCTGTCCCACCACTGCTCAATCTCGTACCGATCCCCGTTAATTGTTCTCCTCCCCGCCTCTTCCCGGGCCCTTAGGCGCCTAGCAGGCTCATAACGGTAAGACTGTGGTCCTCAGTGTCCATAACTCATTGAAGGCCTCGTCTGTTTCCACTATTTTCATATTCATATTTTTACGGCGCGCTACAGCCACAGATATAGTTCTGTGGCTATCGCCCTTGTGTGCGTGCGCGCCATTGAACGATGCTGTGGCCATTTCGCTTACGTTACATCATTTCCGGGTTATTCACCTGAATCAAGTTTTTAGTTGGGGGGTGGCTAATGACCTTACAAAATTGACTCCAGAGCTGTAGTTGTAAGTGTCCATAAAACAATGCATGAAGTACAATTCCTATGTCATTTTCCTACGCATTATTTTACTTGGCGCTAACCTATTAGTTATTACAAGAAGAAAACTGCATCCGGGTGGATGCTAAAGCTGTATACGTGGATGATATACTTATTTTCATGTTTTCGCTGATAACAGTATGGAGGATATTTTTTGTATACTACATGCCACTAAACAGTATGCAGTAAGCAGTATACAGTATGCTAGGAGGCAGGGAGGCAGTAGATAGGGCTCTGATTCGGACAGAGCCCAGTAATTATTTTGGCAAGCTAAAAGATGATAAAAAGGAGATTTTGGGCAGGCTATGGACAAGGCATCCCTATTTTGTGTAATAAGTGGCACTTCGTCTTTAAGGAATCTGTTTAAAATCTGAAAACATAACCATACTCATTACATAACATGACTGGATAAACTAGAAAAAAGCTAATAATTGGATGAAATACATAAACATAATTAATTGTGCTGTCATATTCACGTCTATCCTCACACATTAAATATGTGACCTTAATGTCTTGTTTAAAGGACCTTTGTAGTGCTAACCCTGATCATCTTTATGCTAAATACATAATGTCACTGTCTGCTTTAAGTTCTTGTTGTTACCCCTGTTGTTTTCGATTGTCATAGTATTTGCCATAATGTCCTCGCAAGATGCTTTTCTGTCCACCAGATGAATACGTGTACGTTAAATCTTATTTTCTTATTCCCTGCAAGTTGTTTGAGTGTAGGCTGAGTTAATAATAATAATAATAATAATAATAATAATAATAATAATAATAATAATAATAATAATAATAAATTACATTTGTATAGCACCTATCCAGAGTCAAAGACAAGGTTAAACAAGGTAAAAAAAAACAAGGGACAGCATGTACAGAAAGTAACACCGATACATACATAGAGAAAACATACAACACTAGAATGGCACTCAGAGAGATGCTACACCCGTGCATGGGGCTAAAACTGTGATCTTGCACTGTGAAGTCGGGCATTGACCGATTGGGGAAAAAATTTCAAGATTCAGGTCACTGCCCAACTGTCAACATTTCCACAAAGTTTCATTACAATCAGAGTAGAATTGTTTGAGTTATGGATGATGGGGACACAAACACAGACAGACACACGCTCAGACAGGAGCGGAAACGATACGCGGTAAGCGGGTGTAATGAACCGTACAGAACCCAGGTCTTTGCCTCTCTCTCTCTGCACATGTTTGTAGGGTTTGGGTGTAAGCAGCTCCTCGGACCGCAGCGCGCTGAAGCGCAGGCTGAAGGACATGCACGCGGCGGCGGAGAAGGAGCGCAAGGCCCTGGACAAGCTGGAGAGGCAGAAGGAGAAACAGCGCAAGAGGGAGCAGGAGCTGCACAAGAGCTAGGAGGCCACAAGATGGCGCCACCGTCCCTCTGGCTCTGCCTTTCTTTCTCAGTCTCGGACGTGCACACGTACACACGCACGCACGCACGCACGCGCGCGCGCACGCACACACACACACACACACACACAAACGCATGCGCACACACACATACACACACACGCAACACACACATTCGTACTGTTTGCATACATAAATGAAAATACAAGCACACACACACACACACACACACACACACACACACACACACACACACACACACACGTGTTTAAACACAAGGACACAGGCATTCAGAGAAAAACAAACACAAAAAAACATTACACCCCCCACACCCCCCCCCCCCCCCCCCGGTCATATCTGACAGCACACCAAATTGCAGGACTCGTGTCTCTCAGTCATATTTCAGAAGCACAATGCGGTGAAAGACCCCATATCCCCATATTTCATCCCCTGTTCTGTCTTATTCTTCAGTCTCCTTATGTAGCCCTTCAAAAGGAGGGGGGGGGGGGGGGGAAACAGATTCCGATGAACAGCACTGAAGGGGACATAATGTCTTATAAATTACTTCATATATGACTTGTCTTGTGAATGAGAAGCGCTCGCTCCTGGGCCAGTCTGTGTGCAGGGGGGCGAGGACTGGGAAAGCAACAGGATGAGAACAGTGCCCTTAGTTACCCGCACCCGCATTCTGCAATCTAAGATGGAGACATCGGTATAGATAGACACTCTTTTAAGTGTATTTATCAAAAAGATCATTTAACCAAACCTTAATCCCACGCCCAATTATTTTGTGCTAAATGCTGAAACTGGTCCTTGATCGAAGCTTGAGGGCATTGGATATCCAAGTCCCCATCACCCCGAGTCCCCATCACCCCTCCCCCCCTCCAGAATTAAAGTTTACAGGACTGTCAGACGTCCCAAAGCTGTTTTGTTGTTACTTCTGTTGTATGGTTGTCTTCAGGTTTTTGCTGTCGTTTTGCCCCCTCCCCCAAAAAAACATTACATAGCTCATAACACAAGAACACACCCCCTCAGAAACACAGGCCTCAGATATCAGCCACAGGCAACAAAGGGCGGGCGAGCTGTCTTCACGTTGCCCTTGTTGTGCTTTTCTCTAATGTAATGAGGTCAATTTTACCCGCCGTGTTCAGGAGGAACCACGGCAAGTTTTTTTGGATGCTGACAACCGAGTAACCTTTTTCCGAGAGAGTCGAACGTGACAACTTCCATAACGTCGCAGGCCGCCGTGAAATATTTTTTCCCAGGGTACATTCCGATCTACATCCGATCACACGCAATAGGGAAAAAGGGTTATTAGGGACCCGATTAATTTGCTTGCATGAGGACTTGAGTGGGAGGTCCTGGCTCTTGAGTGGGAAAGGCCCTGCGCTGTCTTTAAAATGTGGATTCTCTGTTACCGTAGCTGGAGCCTCCAGTTCTTGCTCTGGTTTTCTGTGACCGCTCAACTTCTGTCACTCAGTGAAAAGCTCAGCTCCATTTACACCTGGGACCAAACACAACAGAAACAGGAGGTGCTCAGTTCCCATTCGCTCCAGTAGGGGGCACTGTCTGGGACCATCCAGGTCCACAAGTGGCTGACCGAATATGATCCCTGTTCCCTGCCCCTTGTCCCCTGTCCACTCAGAACCCTGTCTATGGGTGCGTCCCAATAGTCGAAAAATGCACCCTCCCTTCCTTCACTACCACCTCCTCTCCTCCCTTCCTCCACTACCACCTCCTCTACTCTGTACCCCGGAAATGGATCTTTGTGTTTTAATCTAATGTTGCTGATTACATCTTAATTACATATTCATGGTTACATATGAATGAATGTCTTGACACAAACCGCAATGTCAGGTACATTGTATACTGTACATGCAAATACTTGTACTCAAAACGTTGAGGCAGTTTTGCATATTTCCGGGGTAGGAGAGGAGTGGTAGTGGGGGAGTGGAGGAAGGGAGGTGGGGAGTGAAGAATATTTGGGACGCACCCTATGTGCCCTGTCCCCTCACTTTGCAAGCAGTGTGCGAAAGAAATCCTGCAAAACTCTTTCCAAAGTAGCAAGAATATCTGCAAAACTCTTTCAAAACTAGTGGGAATTTTACTGAGAATATAAATCAGTTTACATATGACAATGGGGACAAAGTGTAGATTATGAATGAAGATAGTATTAACAAAAACATAATGGGATAAAAGGGAGTAGTTCGTAATATGTCCCGCTCTTGTACTACACGTTTTTTTCACTTCCGGTTTACTTCCTGAAATTTACTTCCTGAGTGTTCTCCTGAATCCCCTTAACAAAACCTCGGAAATAAGGGTTTCATCCTGGGATTTTAAGTTCCCCCATTTGTGAGAAAAAGTCGCCCACTCAAAAGCTTCTTGACGAAGTGGACTCAAATATGCGCCATCAAAGGGGTGAAGGTATCATATTCGGTTACGGCCCAGGGCTGTGTCCGAATCAGAGCCATGTCTACTGCGTCCTGTCTTCTGTGTACTGTGTACTGGCAGATGTGTGCTGTTTAGTACAGAACTGCAGTACGAAAAAAAATATCCTCCATACTATTTTCCAACCGTACTGTGGAAGTGTCATAAGACGTCCCACCCTTGCGCGGCCATGTCACACATTGTTTTGTTGTTATTGAAGGAAATCGTCAGCAAAGCTGAGCTGAATTTTTTTAAATGAATATTTATATGACCAAAATGTTTGCGTACTTCTTGAAAAGTACACTCCCGAATATACTCAGCGAATATATCATATCAGTACGTATATCATACGTGGGTTTTAAGTATACTACATTTAGAGAAAATTTTGCCTACTTAACGACTTTCTCCTCCTGTCTACTCAACAAGCCTACTTAATTGTATGGATGGGTGCTGATTCGGACACAGCCCAGGCCTAAAACTTCACAAGGGGGAGATTCCTAATTGTGCACGTTTGAATCCATCTCTACTTTCATGACCTGCTGGTTCTTATGTGAATCAAAACCATGTGTAACTTTAAGCTTGTGTCTTCCTCCCATTTGGTTTTTATTATTTATTTGCTGCATCTGTACAATTTGTACCGGAGTTGACAGCGCATTAAAACTCACGAAAGACCATCTGTGCTATTTTGCAGCATTCTTTGTGTTTCCCCCTTGCTCTAATTTGACGAGACATACAGTATCTGAAATATTCTCGCTATATTTCTCTTGAATATACTTGACAACTTATCGTGTTGGACTCACAGATTACGGTTAATTCACGGGTCATTTTGTTTTCCGATTTCTCTATTTAGTTCGTTGAAAACAAAATTACTAGACTTCTCCGGAATATATTGCTAACGTATCCTGTTAGCGTTTTCATGCATATATATTCACAGTTTACAGTAAATTCAATTGTTTAGCCGATGCTTCTAATTATCGGAAAAACTAGGCTATTTATTTCACCTCCGGGATTGGGGCACATGTGTTTATTATTATTAGGTTACGCTGTCGTGGAAATGCAAAGCTTGTAGTTTTTGTTCAATGTGACTGATCTTATTTACATTTAAAAACTTAAAAGGTTTATAGGTTATATAAATATTTGTACAATTTTCATTCAGCGCTATTACTGTCAATTGAGTTTTTCAACATTGACAGTACTTTTCTAATGCTTACACCATATGAATGAAGCTGTAGTCCACAATATCAACACGTAAGCCTAGTAGGCTACTTAGTCATTTATGCTTGCTTTCACAAATAACAGTAAACATATGACACAAAAATCTGTTAAGTCCCGCCCAACTAAACTTAACATGATTTGGTCACAGCAGACCATAACAATGACAAACGAGTAAAACTGTACTACACACAAGCAAATGCTAAGCACACTTATTGTTCAATCAACGATCGGTCCATAATCAACTATGAAAGAGCGCATCAGTGAGTTGCCGTTGTTGAGAAGTAGAGGGAAACAGAAGAGGAAGACAGCAAAGAGGAAGAGGAACAGTTCAACTTGGGGCCCAGAGGGGGAAGGGGGGGGGGGGGGGTCTGTATGCGTGGCGGTACAAGCGGCGACGGAGAGGAAGCCGGACAGCAGCGGTGAGGGAGTCCAGTTGACAGCAACTCTCGAGATGCGGGGCATAAGCCCCGCTGGCAGAATGTAGAAAAAAGAGAGAGAGAAAACAGGTATGGAAAGTGTAATAGAGCAGCAGGAGCACCAACTGGGGGGGTGGGAGGTGGGGGAGGGTGGGAAGGTTGGGCAAGTGCCCCCGTCAGGAGTAATCTATGGCTGCATAGCTATGAAGACAGAGTTTGAGAACCCATCCAGTCATGAGAGGGAAAACAATCCTACCCACCTATCAAGAGCCAGCCCAGGAAGATGGGGTCACAGCTGTTGACAGGTGACAGTAAGGAAAGGATGCCACCCCACATTACTCTATGGCTAAATGCTTCTCTGGTCCTGTCTCCAGACTACAACTCGTTATAAGCCTGACCATAAAGGTGCGTTTTTAATCTAGACTTAAATATTGAGACTGTGTCTGATTCCCTTATACATTTTTGCAGGGTGTTCCACAGTAGTGGTGCTCTGTAGGAGAAAGCTCAACCACCCGTCAAGTTTTTAGATATTCTAGGGACTAAGTAGCCTGTGTCTTGGGAACGAAGTGATCTTTTCAGCTATATGGAAAAAGCAGATTACATATATACACTGGCGCATTTAATGAAATGAAATTTGATTGAGGGAAATCCGTACACGGATCGTAGATGACAACGACATATTAAACCACATCAACACTGTCAGTCTGGCCACAAGCATCCAGGTTGTGCAGAGTCACCAGGTTACAATGAAGCGACTGTATGAGATACCATTGGAGAGGAGCAGCAACAGAGTGATGGAGATCAGGTGGCGGTACGTACAGGTAAGGGTTCATCCCATCTTTCATAATACAATACTGCAGTCGAGGGGCTTACTGTACTTCCAGAATACATACTAACTAACAATATATTTCTTGTTCTCAGAGCATAATGGATCTTGAGGCCTGTGCTGCACCTTGTGTCTTCGTTTACGTTGATGAAGCGGGCTTCAACTTGTCCAGAGTCCGAAGACATGGAAGGAACACCATTGGCAAACGGGCCACAGTCAATGTGCCGGACCAGCGGGGCGGAAATGTAACTATCAGTGGCGCTATCTCCTGAGAGCGTCCCCACCTTTGGCCTTACAGCACTGCGCGCCTATTGACCTTCCTTGAGGCCATGTATGACAGATTTGTACTGTTTTCCAAACAGTTGAAGTAATAAAAAAAAATTTCTCTGTTTAATTTGTACCATATTACAGTTTGTATATCCCTTTAACGGTGCCAAACCATGCATAGGCTACTGGAAATCTGATCACCAATTACTTTGAAGATAAGCGAAGCAGGAAGTATACAAGTATGTAATATGTGAGAATAAAGGCTTCCAGACTGGCTAACCATTCCTGGAATGTGCATGCATGGACTATATCAAAGCCAAGTCTTTTGTCTTTTGGTTATTCTTTCAGGTTATGACTGAAATCCAGGGGCTTACATGAGAATTGTATTATTATACCCAAATATTGTCCCGGTTCAATTTCCCAATTGTCAGTAAACAATTTCCCAATTGTCAGTAAACAATTTCCCAATTGTCAATTTCCCAATTCAATAAACATTTGGCCTTTATTAAAATTTTCAGTAGAATAATGGAAGTGTTTTTGTTGTTGTTGTTGTTCAGAAATGCAGCTTGGATATAATAGCACAACCCTTTTAGCAACGGCGTCAGCGTACCTATGCTCACAGGGACAATCAGTGGTGGCAAGGCCTCTGGCTCAGCTTGGATACTGTTACGACCTGATGGAACATGTTGTCCAAACACCCCAGCCCCTCCCCCTTACATCCCTGCGTTGGTCCCATATCACTGTAAGGCTCCCAGATTCTTCCATTTGAATTTTAGCGAACGTTGCAGCACGCCGGTGCGTCACAGTCTGACACACACAAAGATCAGATGAGAACAGAATTGATTTCCTACAATGAGCAGTTACTCTGAGTTCATACATTTTTATATTACATTGAGTGTATACATTTTTGTATAGTTTTATTGTATATTGGTTCATTTTATACATATTTCCACTTCTACCTGGTTAATTCCTATGGCTTATGAAACAGCTATATTTTATTCATTTATTTTCTAGCCAAAATATCCTATTGAAAATATATATATATATATATTTTTAAAAGCATACACCGAAAGAATGGAAAAGAAAGCTTCTTATTCCTGACCCTGGGGATCCGGGATTCTTCCATTTGAATTATAGCGAACATTCCCTTTCCCTGTCACGGTGAGGAATCAGGAAGTCTGACTAAGAGTGACAGAATTCCGCGCTACTGCAACCCAGTGATGTTAAGTGGACTGTTGCAACACTGTGGAAAGGGAGACCATGAGTTGTCTTTACTAAGCCCCTGGGCTCAGGTTTGGTCCTTCTCTTTTTCAATGAGGAATACAGGAGATGTCGCAACAACACGTGAGAACACGGATGTTTGACGGTGAAAACGAGGCCACTAATTCTGCCCGCCTTCGTCATTCTGTGCAAAAAAGGAAGTAATCAAGACAGCGGTATAGCTGTCAAGAAGGATATTGCACGATTTGTGTTTCTTTTTGTGGTTTTTTTTCTTTGATCTGTAGAAACATTTCCTACATACAAATGATGAGAGGTTGCTCGTCCCAAGTTTGCCACATGCAGGTTGCATAAGTGTTATTCCAAAATTTCCTTTTACGATTGTAAACTTCTGTTGAATGGTATTTATTTTTAAACTGTGAAAATCCCCCTCTGTCATGTGACCCCCTGAGAGAGCAGCAGAGAAATGAGATTAGTTGCAAATTAACTGTATGTCAACCTTCTAACAAAAGCATCCTTTTTTCTATATCTGTTTTGGTTCCTTTATTGTGGCTTTGTTTTGGTGAAAAATGACATCAATTATATTCAAATTATATTAATTATATGAAGTATGTTCATAGGATCTCATTCACCTCTGAGATATACAATTCCCCATATGTACTATATTTAACCAATCTTTAACCAGGCAAGTTACTTGAGAACAAGTTCTCATTTACAACAATGGCCTGGCCAAGAGACCAAACACACCCACACATTAAAACAGAATGAAAAAGAAATAAAATACATAAACTAAAATACAGCGCAGACATTAAATAAAATGAAGACACAATAATCATGAATCATTTGTAGCAGGAACAAGTGGTCATTAAAGATGTCCACGATCAAGGACATGGGTACCAGGACAAGGTTGTCCAATCTTAAAGTGTTTTTTTTCCCGCTTTCTATTTCGCCATCCGCCAAACGAGTGGGGAGGACTGTGCGCCCGAAGCAGCCGTGATCCAGTCTAAACCCCGATTCACCACTCTATGTTAATGGACCTCAACAGGAAATGACATCACGAATGCACCCGATCGCACCCTGCAACCTTCCTATGTGCAGGAGATAAAGTTGTATTAATTTGAAGCTTAAGGCATTTATATAGGAAGATTTAACGCTTCCTTTTATGGACTTGTGCAGGAAGTACCTACCTAAACCAATACTGGTGCAGTGCAAGTCAGTTACGGAAGGAAGTACTATGCCATTGGTCCACACGGTCATTTATAACTGCCAATATTGTTAAATAAATCCTAATTTCCTGCATTCGTGGGGTATTGCAATCTCTCTAAGCATTATTCTGCAGGTTTATTTATTAAAGAGGTTTATTCTGCCATATTCTGGAATCTTCCAGCCTCAGATCCGATAATTACCTTGGTCTCCATCCTTCACATAGCTAAATCTTTCTCTTCATTTCCAATTTCACCATCCCTGTCAAATTTATTATACTGTTTTTAACAAATGCTCAAAAATGTCTAAACAGCAAATGTGGGCCACACACCTCCAGTTGACATGGCAAGTACCACATGTATACCAACCCTAAATTTTAATACTTTGTACTTGTGCCAATATTATGGAATCCCTCCATAATGTTGTCTCGGGCGTGGTTCCAGCCTTTCTGCCACCCTAGGTGAGATTGCGGACGGGAGGGGGGGGGGGGGTAGGGGGGGGGGGGCTGCTGGAGATAACGATTGCAAACCCGTTTGTCACCTCCATGTAAGGGGGGCGTGACGTGTGAGGAAGGAGGAGCCAAACGCAGCAAGGGGATTCTTAAAGCCTTAGGGCCACTAAGGCGGGAAACCCCGCAGATAAGGGAGGAGACAATAACAACGAACACGCCTACAGACTCTACCAACCGACTTACTGTCACACGCCCATAAATAGAAGCGCAAGGACAGGTCTCTGAATAGCCAGAAATAGTATGCGCCCTGTCTCGGTAACGAGACACATAAAAACGGACGAGTAGCGTAAAGGTACAAATAAATAAACAGTCAACAAATATTGCAGAATGAGATGATTGTTTAAGAGGAGGCGAAAGAACAGAGATAACGTTCCGTGGCTACTTCCATAAACTAGCAGTCACATGCAGGGGGGAGAAACATTTTACAGGCGAGCCGACGGAGCACCGCAGTCCCATAGCCTTACCAGCAAAATGACTAAGCTTAAAATAGAAAGCCACGGCCTAGCCTCTCAGTAAGGAGAAATGTAACGAGGCGAAGGAACAGATAATTAGTTTATTTGTTTATTTCGGCATGTGTATAGTCACATTGCATCACATTTCTGAAATATGCATTTAACAAATACATTTCCTGCCGAAAAGGGATACGGGAAAAAAGCAGCCTGCTTATCAAGTCCCGCCCCAATTCCCTCACGATTTTAAATGTTCATATTATACATTTGATTAAAACAGATTTCTTTAGTATCACAACAGCATAGCTAAATTTTCTTTATATCGAAACTGATCAAGAAAGAAAGAAAAAAAATAAAATAAAAGTAAAATACTCTAAAGTAAAACAAACCAGATTATTAAAGTCCAAATAAGTCGGTTTAAATGTACATGTCATACATTGGTCAAAACAATTTGTTTCATTTCAACGTCAGACATTCCCAAATATTGTTCAGCTAATGTCCAAATTAAAAGTGTCCGTTTCAAAGTTTTTATGATGTTCTGTTGTCCCCTGTAAATTCCGTGCATTATGCCTGAGTAGGTATGACTGCCAGATCTCAGAGTTCATTACCCCTCACTATTTTCTGCACTGTCCTCCGGAGGCTTGGTGTTTTCTGCCTGCATTATGGCTATTTTTCCCTTGATTTTGGTGATGTCCGACCTCAAATTTCTCAGTATGGTCAGTAATTCCCTGTTTCCAGAGACGTCAAACCCCTTTTTTCTCAGCTGTCGGTGCATCAAGTACTGGCCAAATCCTAGGCCGATTAGTCCCACCATCATGAATCCAAACAGGTACACATCTTCCACATCTTCTATATCTAGTACTGCCAGACACACTACACGCCATTTGTCCCACCCATCCATGGTGTACCCTGCCAGAAAGGTCCCATCTGGACATTAATGTTCCAAGGCTTAGATTGAGGCTCGCAGTCACACGCAAACATGTCCACAACATCACCCGGTCTCCTATGGGAAGACATGCACCGAAGGGCGAACAGAACTACAGTTCCGAACAGAATCGCCCAAATCTCCATACAGGGAGAAAAAGCACAAAAAAAGACGAAAGGACAGCTGCACCGGAATTATCGGCTATCTGACTAGCACAAGCACAAACACAAATACAAGCCCTGCCTCTCAGTAAGGGGAAATGTAACGAGGCGAACAGGAACAGAGATTTAACGTTCCATGGCTAGTTTAATAGGCTCGCAGTCAAATGCAGAAAACAAAGGGGTAAACACCCGATCTCCCAGGAGAGAGAAACATTTTACAGGTGAGCCGACGGGGCACCATCGTCCCATAACTTTACTATCCAAAATGACTAACGCAAGCTTAATTGAAAACACACGCCCTAGCCTCTCAGTAAAAGAATATGTAACGAGGCGAAGGAACCGAGAACAGACGTTCCCATGCTACACGCAGTCATACACAAACATGTCCACAACCTCGCCCAAACTCCACACAAGGAGAAACATACCCGGAAACCGAACAGAACAACAGTTCCGAACAAAATCGTCCCGTAGGTAAAAAGGACAGAGGACGCGGGGCGTCGCGTGGTACAACGGTAAGAGCGCCGACTTTCAGTCGGTGCAGTTGTGGTCCGAGGATCGGGGTTCGCGCCCCGGTCCTGCCAGATCCGAGCATGGCCGGCGCCCTGTGGGAGCAGCAATTGGCGGCTGCTTCCGGGTGGGGGGAGGGGCTCGGAGAGAATTGCTGCACGCATAGCGGCCCTGGGCGAGCTGGATTCACGGTCAGGAGCTCGAGGAGTCATGCCCTGTAGAGGACGTGGCGACCTCCTTCCTACTACCGGCTGACAGGGTTGTGTTGAGGTGGTTCTCTAGCGGTTGCTACACGGGGGGAAATTGAATTAGAATAGGGGTTCAATTGGCTACTAAATGGGGAGAAAAAATGTGGAAAAATCAGAAACAAATTTTTATAAAAAAAAAAAAAAAGGACGGAGGACAGCTGCAACAAAAGACCAACGAAAAAATAGCACGACAGCCTCTAAATATAAACAAAAACCCTGACTCACAACAAAGAGGAACGTAGTCCACGAGAAGGAGACAAAACAGGGAATAAACTTACCAAAGCTACTCACTGGCTCACCGTAACACGGAAATGAGTAGAAGCAAAAGCCAGGACTCTCAGTAGGAACCAATAACAGGCGAAAATGGAACAAAGAACAGCTACTCTATACTTCTACGAGCTAAGCAACCACAGAACCACAGTTCCGAACAGAATCGCCCAAAACTCCATATACGGAGAAAAGCACAAAAAGGCGAAATAGAGCAGAGATCCGCGGTCCCATACTTCTCCGAGATAAGTAACTACCGAGCCAGCAAGAAATAAGCCCGGCCTCAACAAGGAGACGTTAAAAAAGGCGAGTAGCCCAAATGGTACGAATAACTCACAGCCAACAAAACACCACAGTACAAAACAATGAACAAACAATCTCGAAGCCCCGAACGAAGGAAACGGGAGGCTTAAATATCTCTCAAGGTGACCACGTACAGGTGTGGACGATAACACAAGCTCCGCAATCCAAGCAGGACGGAGCAAGCATCCACCAAAAGGGCAGCGCCCTCGCGTGGCCACCAAGGAAAATGACCGCATAGGGAAAAGGGTTAAAAACCATGACACTCCACAGCTAGATGGTGACCGCCTATGTTGCCTATGCCTGGAACCGGCCCTACTTTGTCTGTCATATCCTGTTTATAGATAGAATGACAGGAATTGTAAATACAGTTTCATACCAAGATACCATGCCAGAAAAAAGTATTTACTTGTAGATTTTTTGACACAATACTTGTATGACAAAACCATGTTGTAATAAAATTATGTTAAAAAATATAATTGCTGTAGTGTAGGTTTCAGCACAGTAGAATATATGGTAATTTAGATTACGACCAGAGGCTCGTGTCCCCTACAGGGAAAAAATTAATCTGAAAGAAGTTTTTTTCTCCACCTACAGTACACACAAGGGTAACGGCCTACACACAATAAAGTCTGATATCGCCTACACACAAGGGTAACGGCCTACACACAAGGGTAACGGCCTACACACAATAGAGTCTGATGTCACCTACACACAAGGGTAACGGCCTACACACAACAGAGTCTGATATCACCTACACACAAGGGTAACGGCCTACACACAATAGAGTCTGATATCACCTACACACAAGGGTGATGGCCAACAGACGATAGAGATCTTACCAGCAGCTCTCAAATGTCAGACATGTCCCAACATGCAAAAGCATTCCGCTTAACAACCATAGACAGTATATGGAGTATGGAGCGAAATGAAGGGAAAATACTTCCTTGTCCCAATACTTACGTAGGGCACTGCATATCAAATCAAAACAAATCAATATTTATTTATATAGCGCATTTCACAACTAGTTGTCACAATGCGCTTCACAGAAAAACCCAGCCTAAACCCCCCACAAGAGCAAGCCAAAGTCAACAGTGGCAAGGAAAAACTGCCTAGTGTAACTAGGAAGAAACCTTGGGAGGAACCAGACTCAAGGGGGGAACCCATCCTCCTCTGGTCAGCTCAGGGTCTAGGGCTTAAAGACCAGCATGGTCAAAACAGCCAATGTCCATGTTAATAGAATTAGCAGCAGCTAGATGACAGTCCAGATGTGGCGGTAATGATGGTGGGGAACCGGCCGCCGATGGCGGCGGGAGCAGCGGGCAGCGGTGGTAAGGAGGGGAGGGGCAAGCGGTGACAGAGAGGAAGCCGGACAGCAGCGGTGAGGGAGTCCAGTTGACAGCAACTCTCGATATGCGGGGCATAAGCCCCGCCGGCAGAATGTAG
This sequence comes from Synaphobranchus kaupii, assembly GCA_029718625.1. Lineage (NCBI taxonomy): Eukaryota > Metazoa > Chordata > Actinopteri > Anguilliformes > Synaphobranchidae > Synaphobranchus > Synaphobranchus kaupii. Next base: position 25,713,467 of record CM056387.1, read on the forward strand.
AAAAAAGAGAGTACATACACTACATGACCAAGTGTAACCAGACACCCCATGGTCTGGGGCTGTTTTTCATGGCTTGGGATAGGCCCCAGTGAAGGCAAATCTTAACGATATGGCATACATTGGCATTTTAGACGATTCTAAGCTTCCAATTTTGTGGGAACAGTTTGGGGAAGGCCCTATCCTGTTTCAATGCCCCTGTGCACGATGCAATGTCCATACAGAAATGGTTTGTCGAGATCGATGTGGAGGAACTTGACTGACCTGCACAGAGCCCTGAGCCCAGATTGGAAAGTCGACTGCGAGCCAGGAACTAATCGCTCAAAATCAGTGTCCGACCTCACTAATGCTCTTCTGGCTGAATGGAAGCAAATCCACGCAGCAAAGTTCCTACATCTAGTGAAAAGCCTTCTCAGGAGAGTGGAGGCTGTTATAGCAGCAAATGGGGGAAGAACTCCATATTAATTCCCATGATTTTAGAATGAGATGTTGGATGAGGAGGGGTCCATATACTCTTGGCCAAGTCGTGTGTATAGATAGATCATTTCATTTAATGTATACCATTGTAGGATTTGTAAATAAAAGTATTATGTCCTCCCCAAACTCCTCCTCATAATTACAAGGAAATGACTAGCTACCTTACATTACAGATATATACGTATTTTTATATATTTGACACACTGGCACATCCATAAAGTGTGCTTCAGTACGATACCAGAAAAACAGATTTTATATCACCTGGGGAATTTTTGCCCTGTTTCAGGAGTTTCTTTCAGGTATCACCAAAGGAGGGAAAAGTCTTTGAACAGCGTCAAAACTGAGTCACCGTGTGCACAGTGATAAGCATGAAACCTCAGGAGGCCACGCGGAGCATTTATAAACACAAACGAGCTGCGATATCTATGAACACAAATGTGCTTTGTGATATCTACTGAAACCCAATCAGCGCACAGAACTGTTTGTTAGAGATGGGAGGAAGCGGTATCACAAGAGGAAGGAATGACTGTGGGTGTAATCCTTTTGTGATCTGAAAGGGTATATCATATTTCCACATATCCTATGTCATATTTTCCACATATCAGTCTAACATGGGTTGGAACATAGAATTAAACCGTTTCAAAGGGAAATGTGGTTCATATTATAAGCCCTCTGTTATTGGGAAAGAGATTGTGTGGTGTAATTATACATATTTATCCGGTGAAATTAATATGCAGGAGAACAATTTATGCTTCAGAATTGTTTTATTATTTCATAGAAACTGTACAATATCCATGTGGATTCAATGTAACAAACAATGACTAATAAAAATTATTTAAAAACATTAAAACAAGTCAAAGAAACACAGGTCCTCAGCAGGAGTGTAAACATCAAGTTTAGACCACACAGTGTAAAATATCCAGTGTTAATTCAACACTAACAGAGTACATATGAGTCCAATAGGGACCGCACGTACACTGTTAGAGTTAATTTAGCACTGAACATTTTACCGTGCAAGTTCTACCATGCAAAGTGATTTTCACTTCTTGCTCATTGAAAGTGTTGGTGCTGAACATCTCTGCCACAGCTTTGATTACAACAACCACAAAATCAATGACAACAGCAATAAATAATAATAGAAATAAATAATTATTTATAATAAATAATATATAGATCTGTAATACAGGTCACTGAAAAGAGGAAATAAATTAAATAGATGAAATATGTCAGCAAAATATAGCATTGTCTTCTGTGTGAATTTCACAGTGAATATTATTAAAGAATTCATCCAATATAAAAGGCTCTTAACAACAAGAAGAGATATAATGACCATTGAGCCGGTCCAGAACAGTTTAAAAGGCAAGATTTAAAAAGTCTTCCATGCTCTGAAATTTAACATGGAATCAGTAGATACTACTGGCTGGTTTCTCCACGTGAGAATTTTAGATTATTCTCTATTACAATAACATCACTATTACCATAGTAACATACAATAAACATTTTGCCCAGTAACAAGGACACAGTTATGGAAGACAGTACTGTCTGCTGCACTATCAATAAATAAACACGTTTAAACATTTCAAAAAATAAGATTTATAAAAGAACATTTTATAAAATAATAATAATAATAATAATAATAATAATAATAATAATAATAATAATAATAATACCAATAATAAAAAAAGTTATTTAAATAAATAATAATAATAACAACAATAATAAAAATCAGAACATCAAAATCATCAATAGCTGTACTGTAGCATATACATATATGTGACTTCACATTAAGCCTTTTATCAAGGTTAGAAAAACATAAACCTGAAAGGTCAAAATGAGGCTGATCAGTTCACATACAATACACTACAAAAAACTGAAATTTCCTTTCAAGACCGTGACAAATCTCCGGAATTATTCAATACCCACAATTCAATAAATATATAAATAAATAATTTAAATAATAAAACATAAATAAAACATGAACAAAGAATAAGGACTGTGATACCACCATTGCTGGCCAAACCAACATATTTATCTGAAGGAATTAGGTATGGGTGATTTATGAGAGGGAGCCAGAGGGGGAAGAGTCTGAGACAGGGGGGGGGGTTCTGGCAGGAGGAGCTTACTGGATCTGGGATTTTCCTGCTGGTTTCAGGGTGTGACAGATGACCAGGAGAGGAATCCTACGTTTTCCAGTAAAATCCAGGGTTCAGAAAGTAGCTCAGCTAGCTGATTTCAGTAATTGGTTCTACCTTCTGGCTGAAGAATTGCACCTGATTATACAGGTGATTGCAATAGAATACTGGTAAGGCCTTTCACTTTCTGAACCTGGATTGTGCACCTCTGACGTGTTCAGAACACCAGAAGAACATCACCAGGGTTAAAATGCAAACACAAGGTCTGCCCCGGCCCGTTGGGGCTGGCGCTTTCCAGCTTCTCGTCTATCCGCATCTAGGCCCCGGGGGGGGGCTGACCGCTGGCCTGAACTGTCCTCCTGAGGCCACCATACTTTTTTTCAGCCAGAGGTCTCAGTCCAACGGCGGAGGACGCGCTGACCCCTCATGGACGCCCTGCCCCACCTCATTGAGCTCAGCACCACACCGCCAGTTTGGAATGGCTGATTTTGCGCAGGCTGCGCACGACGTGCTGGGAGAAGGATGTGAGCTGCTCGAGGGTGATGTGTGTGGCGATCTCCGCCTGGAAATCGCTGTTGAGGCGAGCAGAAAGCCCAGAGCCTTGGTACTGCGTCACCGTCTCCAGCTGGGCCAGCTCCCGTATCTGTCAAACGCACGCCGTCAACCGTGTGCATTCCACACTAGCATCCACAAGTAATGGTTTCTACCTGGTCTACCTGGTGCAGCACACAACAGTCTTGCCAACGGGGAAAATCAATGAGTCGATCAATCTGTCTAATCTGTCTATCTCTCTGTCTGTATGTCTTGTCTGCCTGTCTGCCTGACTGTCTGCCTATCTAACTATCTACCCAGTCCTGGAGATAAGACAGTGTATCTCACCTTGAGCACCTGAGCCAGCAGGTCGTTGATGACGGCGAGCAGTTCGGTGAGCTTGTCGGGGTTGGGTAGGCGGTGGCGGACGGTGCTGAGCAAGTCCTGGTACAGCTGCAGTCCCTGATACATGTGATCCAGGCTCAGCTCCTGAGGGAGGCAACAACACACAGTCAGCTGGGCCAAAGGTCCATGTCCATGCCGATCCCAAGACAGGCATTATTCTCGTTCAGTGGTACTCACCATGGTAAACTCAGTAGACAGAGACATGAAAGAGGGAGCAGTGGTACTCACCATGGTAAACTCAGTAGACAGAGACTTGAAAGAGGGAGCAGTGGTACTCACCATGGTAAACTCAGTAGACAGAGACTTGAAGGAGGGAGAGGTGGGGATCATGAGTTCAGACTGCAGATACTGGAGATCCTTAGTAGGGGAGCCAAGAGTCAATTCCTAGGGGGAGCAGGGATCGCCATGGTTACCATGAGGACATGGACGGATGGACAAATACTGACTCAGCGAAAAACATCAGTGGCAATCCAAATCAGAGATACAACTTTCTCCTTTACACACGCGCACACACACACAAGCAACAAATACACACTGCTTCAGATATTCAGGGGTAATATCCCTCAAACAGGGAACCCTGGTCAGTACAATGAAAGCCATTGACAGTATTCTTGTAAAATCAAATTGTTACCGCTGATTGAAATTCTCATAATTACAAAATATAATTGTTTGAACATGTCCTGCCCTAGACTTGTTGAACATTTGGCCTTAATTAGTGCAGTGAATGGTGATTTGTGTCCAAAGACACTAAGAAAGCTGTATCCAGCCATTGTATTTGGCATATTTAAGAGCTGATGCAGGAGACATACATTTGTAAAAATGCAGATTGGCAGTTCTTTGTGATGGCCCTTAGACTTCTTTTTTTTTTTTTAAACAATTGCGTGTGATTAATTTGGCCTGCTGTGGCCTGTCATCGTGTGTACGAGCTGCTTCAAATGACAGTATAGCGGACAATTCTCATAACCGGGTTGCCATCGCTTCAAACGACAAGTTTACAGCTTCAATGGAAAACCTAAACTAAATTAGCTTACATCTGCTGTCAGTTTACCAGTTTAGTTTACTTAAAAAAAAAAAAAAAAATTTCCAAAAACAACATTTTTTAACCTATTCTTTCAGGTCAGACTACCTGGAAAGGATAATATTGCATAGACTAACCATAGTTGATAGGCAGATCAGAACAGGCCCCGAGCACTGATTAGTATCTAAGGACAAAAAATCCTCATGCTCACCACGTCTTCATTATTACAAAGTACATGGCTTTTTAAAAATGTAAAATTGCTTATAGCCAACTTTAACTGCTGACACTGACAACGTTCAAACACAGTAGCATGCTCAGTGTTGATTCTGCTCTATTAACAACGTTCATATGAGTTCAAATGGGATCCGATCTAGACTTCAAGAGTAAATTTAACATAGGTACTGGGCATTAATAATTCGAGTTTGGAAATTACATCGATTGCCACTGTGTGCGATCAAAACATAGGCGGAGAAACCTGTGTCACACATCACTTACCTTTGAGGTAATGCATGACTTGTGTACATCAGGGATCGAAAGCAGGACCCTTTTGACCATAGTCATACCGGCGTTGACGGTGCTGTGGAATTCGGAGCACGCTGGACGTGGCGCGGCACGAGCCAGGAGAGCCAGTGCGCAGTGCAGGAATAGGACTGCCGGAGAGAACAAATTCTTAACAACTAACAAAACTCTCCAAAAAGCAGAAAGGTCCTATAATTCAGGGTTAGGCAGGAAGGAATGCAGTTTGGCAGGTAACGAGGCCTCGAGATACAAATCGCGCACAACCTGTGCTACTGCAGATCAATTAGCAGCCTTGGTGGCAGGATCACATTTGAAGGGAGATAGCGTAAACCATTTTGGAGAATGTATTCCATAGGCACTCCCAAAAGTATCAACAGTCTGCACGTTACCATTTTTGAGAGAGGATTGATATATAGGCTACAACACTCGGAAGTGTCAGGAGAAGGCTAGGCTAGCCTACTGACAGTAACAATAACGTGTTTTCCCATATGACTGTCCAGAAAGAATACACTTTATTAAAAAAATAAATAAACAAAAAAGCTGAGATTATCAAGAGAGCAGTACGGGTAAAAAATATGTATTTTGTAAAAGAAAATGACTTACTGTAGATGAAGTGCATTCTGCCTGAGCCTAAGCGTCTGTGTGATGATAGGTAGTAGCTCAAAGCGCTTCTAACTAATGTCTGATGAATGGCAGATTTGTAGCCTTATTTATGCTACTTTAAATGAAAGGATCAAAGCGGGAAGTTCCAATGAAGTGGCCATCGAATGTGTTGAAACGTCTTACTCACGCTGTTCTCTATCGTCATAGCAATTACTTGTTAGTAAGCAATTCGCTTACTGTGAACTAGTCAACGTTCATTACTAGGGATAGCTGCTACATTATGGGAAGAATGTGCTTTGTCTTGTCTGTTCTGTAGTGGTCTTGATGATGTCTCTGTATGCACTTATTATACGTCGCTTTGGATAAAAGCGTCTGCTAAATTAATGTAATGTAATGTAATTAAAAAACGATTTAAAAAAAAAGTTTTCTTTACTATGGGCAGACCTGTTTCAACTGTTTTGAGAATTCTGGGTTGTTGTGTGAAGTTACGGTATAACTGTACCATTACTGTGATAGCACGTAGTCCATGTGGATGTAGCAGCGCACATTTATTGATGGTTTAGTTACAGCCTTTACAATAGACGTTAATTTTTTGGGAGCTTGATCTCAGTTATCACCTTGGATATCGTGTCACAAACAAATAATGAAATCGATTTCCAGTTTGTATTATAAATAGCCTACTTTCCATGAATCCGATCTCAAGTTGTCTAATAAGACAGATATATGATTGTTGCAGTTGCATCGTTTCACTAACATCGTTATCTGCCATGTGTTTGTCACGTGCTTTTATTATTTTTTGAGTATTTGTGCAATATGGATTTATACCGACCGAATAAACAGTGTTGGCCTAATACCAATTGGAAGAAGCGACAGTGATTACTTCAAATCAAATTAATAACGTAGTAGCCTATACTTGCAGCCTATAGCTATGTAATATAACTCTTCAGACCAGATAAAATAATGGAGATTCATCTTCATGCCATTTAAATTTGCCATATAGGCTAGTCTATGCATAAATGAGAGAGCAAAATATATATTTAAATATTTCGCCCTGTTTCTGGTTGTCTGTCCACCACAACATTTGCTAAAACACTCGGACACACTTTTTTTTCCAATCGTGGAAAAAGCCAGCATGAACTATAAGTAGGTGTAACGTAACGGTCTGCTTCAAAGCGATTGATCAATCCGGTGGAGGTTACGCGCTAGGTTAAATAAACTAAACTTTAAAAGAGTAAATACAGTTGTTGTTTTTTTGAGAAATCTCTTTGTATTAATCTTCGGAACCAACAAATTACCAAAATAAATCATACAGCCTTGTGCTTCAGACACAGTAGCCTACCTTCCCTATAGCCTTTGAGGGTCCCTAAGGATTTGATTTGCCGATCACCATTTGGGCTATATGCAGCCTATTTTAGAATAATTAGGAGGGGGTGTGTGGTCCGAAGCAGCCGCTGATGTAGCTTAATGGGTCGGATCGGCTCTGTTCAGACGGTTTAATCAGTTAATTCACCTCCTGTTCAGCATTGCACAGTACCAGTTTTAGCGCGTGGACATTATAGTATTGACTTGCGTTGTTTGACGGCATTTACTTGATCTGAACTGAAACATTCAATTCAGAGTTCCAATATTCGTGTGACTTTACACAAGCCATGCTCATTGTTCAAGTTCATGCTGGCAAAATAAGGCTATGCTAAGTTTTTTTTTTTGTTGGTTTGTTGACTCAATGATTTCCTGCAACCTTTAGACATAGGCTTGGCCTGTAGCCTATGCTAGGTAGCTATTTGTCCGTGAAAAACCTAGATTGCAACAGCATCGAAACGTGGACTTGTTGGACCTTTGACGGTTTTCACGGGCAACAGTTCTCAGAATCATCTAGAAGCATTTAGTTATTTTATTTTAAAACAAATCAACCCCAACTAATAGGCCTGAAACTGGCACAGATGTGCCCTCCACTATAATAATAATTTTTTGTGTGTCTGTTCTGATCTGCCATTTGCCGACTTTCTAGTACTTTGTGACATATTGTCTTCCCATAATTATTTTTTACTCATTTCTCAATCACCACATATTGCACAGATTTGTATAGATATAGGTATACATTTTGCCTCAAGGAGTGTGTAGTGTGTGAGATACTAGTACCATTCTCTAAAGTGCAAATTAATATTTGATGCACAGAAAACTTGGATCATTTCAGGCCAATGACATGGTAGCAGTGATTTTCTTGTTCAGTTACAGATTAAAAAATATATATAATTCTTCCAATAAATTATTATAAAACCACACACAACACCTGTAATAGCCTACTACCTCTGCAGGCCAATACAGATGTTAGAGTCTGTCAGATACTCTGTCAGCAGAGCAGATAACCACTTTGCACGGACTACAAAATCAGATTTTTATTTTATTACATTGTATGATCAAAATCATAATTTTTATAGTTCCATTACATTTAAAAAAAACAATGATTTTATTCAAATAATTTTTTTTTTTTTTACTCATTTACTGTGAATCTTTTATATGGCCTACAACAGGAGGATTTGGTATTGGTCATTTGGAGACCAGGGCTGTGTCCGAATCAGAGCCCGATCTACTGCGCCCTGTCTCCTGCGTACAGTGCACTGGCAGAAGTGTGCTGTTTAATGTGCACTGTTTAGCAGTCTGTGAAAAATATCTGCCACACTATTTTCCAACCGCACTGTGGAAGTGTCGTAAGCAGGTCATAAGACGTCCCACCAGTGTTGCCATGTCCGCGGTTTTACAGCTAAATTGGGATACTTTCAACGTGCAGTCACGGGTAAAAAAGAAAAGTCGCAAAGCACGCACTTATTTTAAAAAGTAAAAATATGATTTCGATTTAAAATACGCTGGTTTCGGTTAAAAATATATTTTGGGCGAGTTTTGAGTCGCCATTTGGTTGTTGTATTTGAAGGAAAACATCAGCGAAGCTGCGCCTCATTTTTTTTTTTTTTAAACAAAGCGTCACGTCATATTTATGCAACCAAAATGTTTGTTTACTTCTTGAAAAGTGTGCTCCCGAATGTACTCAGCGAAACCCCGGAACTAAGTGTGTCATCCGGGTGTTTCAAGTATACTGCAATTTGAAATATTTTCGCCTACTCAACGACTTTCTCATCCTATCTACTCACTAAGGCTACTCAATAGTGTGGAAGAGTGCCGTTTTGGACACGGCCCAGCTTTATGGCATAAGATGGCATTTACATTTCAACCAATCGGAAGTGCGTTTAGTGTGCTGCCAATCAGAAGTGACCTTGAACTGAGCATTCATACAACACAGACAAAACATGTCAGACATCAAGTTCTCGTGTTCAGAAATGACATACGTCACACAAACACACTACTGGCTCACAGACAAACAGCAGCTTAACTTTAGCAACATAGTCATGTGACTGCATATCTACTGGGATACCATCAATCGCTCTCGGGTGTAAAAGGCTTTTTTAGGGTCTGATTTACTAAGACCTTTAGCGTGCGCAACACCTTCTAGCACATGCAAAACTAATAAAATTTGACCAATGATTGGCTATGGTATTTGTTTTGCATCAATCATTAGTTGTGTTATTAGTTTTTTGTGCGCTAAAAGGGTTTGCACATGCTAAAGTTCTTAGTAAATCAGGCCCTAAATATTTTTAAGGGCTGAGAGTCCGGGGACATTGTGGTTATTTCCGTAGGAAACCCTGAAAATTGGCCCAGAAAACTGAAAACTCGGTGCTGTACAGGCACGGGGCATGCCCCACCAAGCTGTAACTCGGCGGATGGCACACCTGTATAGACATGGTTAGAGGGGGAACAGTGAGTGTGGCTTAGTCCTACTAACGGGAATGAACTGTACTCTAAGCGCTTGAGGATTTACATCACACGCACGTATAAGTACCCTTATGAGGACCGGTTGCACCAAAAATGACATTTGTGGTCTGTGGTCAGCCAACATCGTGGGCGACCAATAATATAGCCGTGTACAGAACTGCAAGGCAACCAAAACCTCATTGCACTACAACGTGCATAAATACCAAAACCCAATAAATTGTTAATTTTCAGTAGTCCGCATGAAATTTTATTAAGGCTCAAGCATTTTAAAAAATTGGGACAAATGAAGAATGGTAGTATGGCATGTGCATGCATGTCCCTTCAGCGAAATAGATCCAACTGCCAACTGACGTTCTCTCAGTAGAAATTATTATTATTTTTTTAAATTACACAACTGCTCCTCTAACCCACAATATGCCATTTCTTGATGGGTGCAGACTGGCAGGGACTTGCAGATACAATGAAAGATCTTTTCAACATTGGCCCATTTTTATAGCCAAACATCGGAGGATGTTAGACAAATACCAATTTGTCTGCCAAACAAATGCAAACGTGATCTGCAACCCTGTTGTTTAGACTTGAAGACTTAACCAAACAGCAGTAAAGGCCTTTTAGAAATCACCTTGCGCATGCGGATTTGGTCTGAAAATGTAAATACAGAATCAAACATAAAAAAAAAAAAATACAGCATAACAAATACTTTACCAAACCCATGAACGTGAGAATTCACCCTGCACAAGCCACCCTGAGAGAGTAGTCTTATGCAAGATAACAAACACACCATTAGAGCCAGAAAACACTGTAACAGGCAGCTGGCTCTGTTGGCGGTGTTGCATGTTGTCATGAAGTCAGAAACCAAAACACCTGACTGTTTCCTTTTCTTTTAATTAATAAATGGCATTCAGAAATCAACGTGTATTCTGAAGGATGACAGCTGTTGCCAGCGGCAACCTCCAAAGCGTGATGAGAAAGATTATAACCAACTACATGGTGAGGGGGGGGAAAAAAAATGCAACGAAAAAAGAAAAAAAGGCGGCCATTTTGCTGCTCTTCCGTTATTCAAGGGAAGCTGTCGTCATCGTCCTCTGCCATCTCCTTGGCAAACTCCAGGTCCTGTTGCTCTCTCTCCCGACGTTCCTGGAGACAAGCGCATACTTAGATGGATCTCAACGGGCAAAGGGTGCTTCAGAACTTTCCCAAAAGGTCGTACGTTTATGAAAAATTCCCCCCAGGCTATATAATGACACACGTACAAGTCAAGTGAAGAAGTTCCAAGGAATATGTTCACTCCCACCGTACGTCATACATTAAATCCATTTTCCGCTCACAAAGTTAAAGCTACGGCACTGAAATTCCCAGAAAGTAGCTGAATCAGTGTTCCCACTGAATTCACATTTATATTTTTCTGTTGCATGTCAAGGATGACTGTGAGTCAAGGGTTCTACAATGAAGTGGACTTTCAGCTTGAGGTGCACTGCTTTCAAAATATGTTGCATCTACACAGGGACATAATTGATTTTACAGTGACTTTTGTCAATAATGTACAAATCGGTGTTAACCAATTAGCATTGTCAGTACAATAGTACATAGCAAGACTTGAGCTAGCCAGTTAGTAAGAAAAATGGATATATTTCACTGACTGAATGTTTTTTTGTGGGAGGCAGTGCTATTTCTGATTTAACGATCACTACTGGTAATTGGAAGCGATGGGAGTTCTAGAACACTGACTTAGAATTTTGGAAGAAAAAAAAAAACATTCAGAAAACCCTACTCTTCAAAGGGTTAAAGTGTTTGTCCAATGCAATTACACACAACAGAGCCTGCGGAAAAGATCAAAGATCACTGGGGATGGGTCGCTATTTCCCCCGTCTTTTCAGTGTTAGTGGAATACTTCAGAACTTTCCATTTCAAGTTGTTTATACACTGCTGTAACTTGCACTGCCAATGACCTGAACATGCAACCCGCGATCCCTGTTATCTTCTACACAATACTGCCACCTTGTGGATGCCTCCAACAGCATCATCTACACATTGAAAATTTTGTGGAAATACTCCAAAAAAAAACATTGAACACTTCACAAAGCACTAATTTACAGTACTTTTTACAGCCACTCTTTTTTTATACAATTTTGTTTTATAATAATGCATACAGCACAGACACACAAGACATCGCATCTATATCAATAAGTGGACCAAAAAAATACAGGAAATTCAGTTTTCTCCCCTTTTAACTTCATTATCTCCAGATGTTGTTTCCTCTTTCTGACTATTATTTGTCAGTTTTGTACAAACCCCAAGTCCAAAAAAGTTGGGAAAGCAGTGATTTGTAAATTCTTTTACATATATTTAATTGAAAACAGTGCAAAGAAATGATATTTAACGTTTTACCTTATCGACTTTATTGATTTTTGTAAATATACGCTAATTCCGAATTTGATGCCTGCAACACGTTCCAAAAAAGTTGGTACAGGGGCAAATAAATAAATAAATAAATACATACAAAATACTGGGAAGTTCAAAAAACACCTGTTTGGAACATTCAACGGTTAAACAGGTGATGCTATTATGACTGGGTATAAAAGGATATCAAAAGACTCTTGATATCTTATTTACAGGTACTCTTACAAGAGACACTATAACCTCTCTGCATTTGAAGGGATCTCTATGGGAATTGGGGGGTGGGACTAGATGAAGCTGTAAATTACACGGGAATAGTAATGGAACCCATGGTTGGCTAAATGGCTGTAAGACATCAAGGGTCTGAGGTATCAAACGAACCTCAAACCATCACTCTGCTGCCAGATATGCAGTAGATATGGATGGATCACTTTAAGGGTTGCTTCTCCCGATTCATTTTCCTAGTGAACTCTATGGTCAGGAGAAAAAAACCCTTCAAGTTGTTGAAGATCCATTCAAATGCAGAGGTTATAGTAGTAGATGAGTCTGAATTTAATAGTATATTAAATTCAGACTCATCTGACTGCGTAACAGTGTAGGAGTAGCTTACCTCTGCAGATTCAAGGTCCTTATTGTAGGATTTGGGTGGAAATCTCATGGCCTGTGGAAGGAGAGGCACAAGTGCTGTTACACTACTGCTTCCGTTCAACCCTTTAAGGCGTAAGATCACACATATACGATTAGAATGTTGTTAAATTAACATTCCAATGCTGATGCAACAATCACTACTGGTAACTGAAAGCAATGGGGTTCTAGAACACTTAACTTACGTTATAGCTTCCTGTGCTAACAAGAACACTCATTCGTATTAGATCAGTGTGCAGGGCTATGTGCAAATACGGGTCACGTGAAACGCCACGACAGATGCTCCTCCCCATGAAAGTCAAATTTGTAAACCTGTCACCGTTAAGTAAGAAGCGTCAGTTCAAAGTGAGGTGATTTACCTTGACAGACATGTTGTGAATATCCAAGCAGAAGGAGATTCGTTGGTGGAAGGCCAGTTGGGGTTCCCTGGTACCATAGATATCCATGGTCTCTTTGGATTGGACATAGCCTTTCTCGTGGTTGATGCTTGCCTCGATCACTCCATCTCGGATTGCCTGGTTGGAAGGATGTGGGGTGGGGGGGTGGGGGTGGGGGGGGGGGGGGGTGAGATTAATCACTGCACAAATTTCTCTTCTTTGTTTGAGTTTGGACGGGTTGGGAAGGGCGCTCCGGGGGGGGGGGGGCGCTCCCATTACCTTGGCAACGATGAACTCAGCGTCCTCCGGACTGTCCAGCTGCAGCTTCTGGGCGATGTCGGCCAGCGAGATGCGGGAGTACGATAGGCTGATCATCCTCACGCCTGCCAACGGGGAAGAGAAGGGAGCCGTCACGCGCCGACCGTAACCGCCCGACCCGTTACTAACCAAAAGAGCTCCCAATTTCCTGCCCTGCCAGAGGATAGCAACTGCTTCGATGAGGCCCACGGTCTCGGATAGAATCCGGATCTTGCCAGTCGCGCCGGTTGTGGCTGGTAGCTCCACAGGGTGACGCCAGGAGTATGGGAGGATTCAGTCAGTTAGGGGGTCTGCGTTCATCGCTATCTAGCAACCCATGCTGGTTAATCGGGGCGTCCCTGGACTACATGCAAAAGCAACAAATGAAAGGGCTTCCTCTGACTCCGCCCTAGGTAATGACTGCTGTTCACCAGTTGAGTTTTTACTGACTGCTGTTCACCAGTTGAGTTTTTACTGACTGCTGTTCACCAGTTGAGTTTTTACTGACTGCTGTTCACCAGTTGAGTTTTTACTGACTGACTGCTGTTCACCTGTTGAGTCTTTACTGACTGCTGCTCATCTGTAGTTTTTACTGACTGACTGCTGTTCACCTCTTGAGATTTTACTGATTGCTGTTCACCTGTTGTTTTTACTGACTGCTGTTCACCAGTTGAGTTTTTACTGACTGACTGCTGTTCACCTGTTGAGTCTTTACTGACTGCTGCTCACCTGTAGTTTTTACTGACTGACTGCTGTTCACCTGTTGAGTTTTTACTGACTGCTGTTCACCTGTTGAGTCTTTACTGACTGCTGCTCACCTGTAGTTTTTACTGACTACTGTTCACCTCTTGGGTTTTTACTGACTGACTGCTGTTCACCTGTTGAGTCTTTACTGACTGCTGCTCACCTGTAGTTTTTACTGACTACTGTTCACCTCTTGGGTTTTTACTGACTGACTGCTGTTCACCTGTTGAGTTTTTGCTGACTGCTGTTCACCTGTTTTGATGACGTTGTGTCTCAGGCGGATGATCAGGGTGTAGGTGCCGTCCGCCTGGAACTTCTCCCCGAACTGGTCCAGGGCCTGGTTGAACTTGGCCAGGTTACCTGTCCTCACAGCTACATGGGGAAAGGGGAACGGAGGAGAGCGTTTAGCGGTGGTCATGTGATTAAAGCGCGAACGGCACGGGGAGGCAAGTCGCGTACGGGACAGAGAGCACAGCGACAGGAAGTAGGGCGCCGACCTTACCCTGGGTCAACAGGAAGTAGGGCATGAGCGACCTCTTGAGCGGGGCCTGGCGGAACTGCAGCCGGTCCGGGATCTCTCCCAGCAGCAGCTCCACCACGATCAGGAGCTTGTGAACCTGCAGAGACCCACAGAAGGACAGAGAGACGGACGAAAGAACCGTCAGTGTGGATGAGGATCGGAGAGGGAGCCGGAGAGAGGTCTAATCTACCCACCTTGAGAGGAAGGCTTTTTAAAAAAATGTTTTTAAACTGAAGCTATGGGACTATTCAACCGCCTTTTTCGCAGAACGAAAATGGCGTGTCGTCTGTTCCAAGAGCTCCACAGCCCACGTGGGTATTCAGCCATTTCTGTGCAAAGCACGACGGCATAAATACTATTATCACCTTCAGGAGCGCTCATACAAAGGGTTTCCCTCGCCTCCGCTCAGTGTTAGAAGGGAATTATTGTAACCCATCTCATTTAAGAGGTTATTAAATTATATGAATCCTATTGGTCGGCAAGCTGAGACAACCATTTTAAGAAATGTTTGCAATATAATCACTACAAAAACTACTTAATCTGTGCAATTCACCTGGTACAGCCATTCCCAGAGCTCAAACACACCAAACCTGTTCTATTTCTGACTGATTTCTGTTGTCGCTATTCACATTTTAACGGCCTTTTACGCAGCTGCATTCCACAGACTGCACTGTGTTCCACCGCCTGGATGAGAGTGCCAGCTATTTTATCAATGATAATAGATAAAACAATAACACTAATTACACAGGCAGACTAATTACACTTATCTGCATGCACTGCTTATGTGGCCCTTGTGGGTTTGGTCTGGTTGACATGGAAACGGTGCTGACCGTCTGTTTGAAGCCCACGGCCGTGTGCTGCGGAGCCTTCCTCAGGGCGTTGGTCAGAGTCCTCCTCGCCTCAGAGTATTCCAGCTGGATGGCCTTAATGCGACCTGAGAGAGAGGGAGAGAGAGAGAGAGAGGGAGAGAGAGAGAGAGAGAGAGAGAGGGAGGGAGAGAGAGAGAGAGAGGGGGGAGAGAGAGAGGGGAGAGAGAGAGAGGGGGAGAGAGAGAGAGGGGGAGAGAGAGGGAGACAGAGGGGGGAGAGAGGGAGGGAGGGAGAGAGAGAGGGGGAGAGAGAGAGAGAGAGAGAGAGAGGGAGACAGAGGGGGGAGAGAGGGAGAGAGGGGGGATAGAGAGGGGAAGAGAGGGAGAGTGTGTGTGAGAGAGTGAGAGGGAAAGGAGAGGGAGAAAGAGTGTGTAAATATCACTCACACCAAAGGCCTACTGTTCAGACTGTGAGCTCTTTCTTACCTGTGCAGCACTGTTTAGACTGTGAGCTCTTTCTTACCTGTGCAGCACTGTTCAGACTGAGCTCTTTATTACCTGTGCAGCACTGTTTAGACTGAGCTTTTTTACCTGTGCAGCACTGTTTAGACTGAGAGATCTTTATTACCTGTGCAGCACTGTTTAGACTGAGCTCTTTATTACCTGTGCAGCACTGTTTAGACTGAGCTCTTTTTTACCTGTGCAGCACTGTTTAGACAGAGCTCTTTATTACCTGTGCAGCACTGTTTAGACTGAGAGCTTTTTTACCTGTGCAGCACTGTTTAGACTGTGAGCTCTTTATTACCTGTGCAGCAGTGTTTTTTTCTTACCTGTGCAGCAGTGTTTTTTATTACTTGTGCAGCAGTGTTTTTTCTTACCTGTGCAGCAGTGTTTTTTCTTACCTGTGCAGCAGTGTTTTTTCTTACCTGTGTAGTAGAGGTAGCGGGCCCACTCGTTATTGTTGGCCAGCTCTGGGAAGACGGACTTGGACACCAGCTTCTCGGCCTGGTCGTACAGGTTGTACTGCAGGTAGTTGCGCAGCAGCAGGTTGAGCAGCGTGGCTTGGCCGTCCGCATCGTGGCGCAGGGTGGCGGTACGCAGGCGGGTGTGCAGGAAGCTGAGGGAGAGAGGCATGCTGGGATATCTGCAACACGCTCCAAAATCTACACCCTGAAATCAACTAAATCAATGAAAACTCCCAACTATTCTCTTTCGAAAGGTCTAGAAAAAGGGAGTCTGCTACATGCCTGTAATGTCATGAAGTGTAATGTAATATTATAATGTAGTGTAATGTAATGTAATGTAACAACCCGGTAACCCGTTATGGCGCTGACAGAAGCCTACCTGCGCAGGAGTGGTAGAATTAACACTAACAGGGGCCTACCTGCGCACCGTGTCCAGCTGGTTCAGGAACTGGTAGACACGTGAGTGGTAGTTGTAACACTAACAGGGGCCTACCTGCGCACTGTGTCCAGCTGGTTCAGGAACTGGTAGACACGTGAGTGGTAGTTGTAACACTAACAGGGGCCTACCTGCGCACCGTGTCCAGCTGGTTCAGGAACTGGTAGACACGTGAGTGGTAGTTGTAACACTAACAGGGGCCTACCTGCGCACTGTGTCCAGCTGGTTCAGGAACTGGTAGACACGTGAGTGGTAGTTGTAACACTAACAGGGGCCTACCTGCGCACCGTGTCCAGCTGGTTCAGGAACTGGTAGACACGTGAGTGGTAGTAGTAACACTTACAGGGGCCTACCTGCGCACCGTGTCCAGCTGGTTCAGGAACTCGTAGATGCGCAAGTGGTAGTAGTAACACTTACAGGGGCCTACCTGCGCACTGTGTCCAGCTGGTTCAGGAACTCGTAGACGCGCGAGTGGTAGTAGTAACACTTGGCGGCCACCAGGTCGAGAGCCCGGCGGTTCTGGGAGCTGATCTTCTGCAGGAGGTCGTCCGACACCTTCTGAGCCTCCGCGTAGCGCTTGTTGTTTGTGAGGTAGACCACCAGGAGGAGCTGCAGGTACGCCTCCACCTCAGGTAGCAGGGGGGGTGGCGGCGGCCTTGCCCGTCCGCGGGCGGAACGGAACGTCGCCGTCCGCGTCCATCGGCTGGGGGAGGGATGGAGACGGGCGACCGTAAGAACAAGCGACATTCAAACACTAACACCCAAACCTGTCTGATAAACAAGAACCGTTTCCCAACAACTGCACATTTAGGAAACACGGATAATACTCACTATTCAAATGCACTGATTGAAATTCTACTATTGAAGCAGCTTTCAGAAACATGCTACGGTACACGTGAAGTGGCCACAAACCCGCTGTAAAGTGTAAACAGAAAGTACTCAGATAAGACAATGCCATTTCTACTTCACAAACGAGGTACAATCAAAACGGTAGAGTTGTGGGTTTCTTTGTAAAAAGGCACAAAGTTATGAAGGATAGAATAAGAGGCACGCAACCCCCGCAGTGTGAAACAAATATGCTGTCTGCCCATTGTAGGGCAGTGCTGTCCATGAGAAATTCCTGTATAAAATAAGCGCTCTACACAGGCACACGACGAACAATCAGACCATAATAAACTCACGGCTTACTCGTGTCACTTTACACTGGCTGCCTCTATCATACGGAGAAAAATCATTCCACCAACCCACTAATGCACCACTTCCATAATGCAATGAAACTGTGAACAGTGCCACTGTGAGAAAAGGACCAATGAGTGGAAAGCACTTTGAGCAGGACATGAAATTAACTTTTTCACACGCTGGCCAGAGTGGCTTGTGGATTCTAAACATCACCCAGCCATTTGTAACACTTTACCAGCCACATTACATTGTACAATATAACGCAGCCTGGTTGGTTGCCGGTCAAAGCGGCTGCTAGTGTAGAAAATTTTACCAGGATTTGGCTACTAGTAGCTGTTGTTAATTTCACACCCTGACTTCGAGCTCTGGACCGGCTGAGTAGCTCTATAAGAATGCTGTATGTGGATTAATGCGTCAGACATAGTTAAACAAACAGGCAGCGGAGATCTTCATGTTTGCTCGATTGAGTCCCAAAACAAATTTTTTTTTTATGACAAAACAAGTCACTGACGGAGACTAGCACGCAGTTCTTCACTTATCCTGAAACCTCACTAACGTACAACTCGGGACACTCCAGACACAACAGGACAATACTGTTTTTGCATTTACTATTATCGGTAGGGACCCCTCTGACTTAGCATTAGCTCTGCTCGTTGCCTAATCCTGCATGCTGGCACAAGGACGTCTGCTATAAACAGACCAGGGCGGTGTTCAATGACATAGGGTGGGCTCCGGCTGTCGGTGCAGGGAGAGACTCACCTCTTCTAAGAAGCTAAGCAGGTACTCCTTGCCCGCGGCGTTGGAGGTGTAGAAGCCGGAGATGGCTTTGTGCAGCACATTGAGATTGAGTCTGCGGCTGGTGGAGGGCAATGCGCGGAGAGCACGCAGCACAAACCGAGGCTCCTTCCCCGACACCGCCTTCTCGATCTGCTTCACATGCTCTTTGATATCTGTAACCGAGGGGGACAGCACCGACTCACAACTTTAACCAATAAGTTAAGGGTTTCAATTCGAGTAGATGAACATCTCGGCAGTCAACCGTAAATGTAGCCTGCTTTCATAAAATTTCGTCGTCCTATTTATCCAAATTCATAGCCTTCCTCTTTATCTGCCATTCTGCTAACTTTCTGGTTAACGTTATCTGTTCAGACATAACATTACCTGGTTGCATTTAAATCTAAAGTTTTTAAAGTACATTTAACTTCACGTTACAGTTAATTAACATGACACAGTAGCCATCAAACGGTAGCATGCCTTCCAACAAATAATGCAGGTATTGATAACTAACATTTCTATGTTTTAACGTTAGCACTTAGATTACCGTAAGCTACTAGTTACTAGCTGGCTATATTTCCACTCAAGTGTCACTGTGTTGACGGATCGCTCATGCTAAAGTTAGCATGTTAACGTTGGCAAGCAGGCGACTGGCTTCAAAGTCACGACAACTTAGCTAATGCTAGCTAAACGGATTGGAGAAGTTAGCTAATTCATCTGAGAATGTATAACGTTACACGCATTTAAAGTGAAATCCCGCTGTTACCTTCCAGTGTGAGCGTGTCCAGCTCCTTATGCGGCTTCCCCGCAGTAGCCCCGTCCTCCTCCGGCATCTCCACATCCTGCGGCTCGGGGCCCGACTCCTTTTGCTTCTCGGCTTTTGAATCCCGGGCTTTTTCGCGGCGCTTTGCTGTGGTTTCCTTCATGCTGCCTATTCAGATAAATGTACTGTTAAGATAATACGTTTTAAAGTGAATATATAACGGTTAGCTGTGGATAGCTAACGTTAACGTTTGTTTTGTTTACTTGAAACGCTCACTCACTACAATGACTGGCAACTATCTTTGATTCGCAGGGCATTGTGGGGACTAGGCAGTACAAGTCGAGGAGCGGGATCATTTTCAGCTAGGCCAGAGTGCAAGATGGCGGATACACTACATCGATTTACACGGCACTGTGCAGTATTTATAAGTGGATTATAAATCCTGCCTCCTAGCAAAGAGTCCACTCGACATTGATAATAAAACTGGCTTGCAGTTAATGAATAGGAACGCTACATGACAATTGCAGTTTAACTTAACAAAAAAAAAAAAAACAATTACAATAAACTAAAACAGCTTCTCAGGTGGAGCCTACCTTTGTATTGTAAATGGCTCATCCATGGTGTATGAGAAGTCAGATATGTTCAATTGTTTTAACAAACATTTTGTTTCATCAGGTTTTCTATTTTGCTCAAAATTATCAGGATGTGAAACCTGTTAAAACTGACCATGAATTTAACACTTTTTGAGTTTACACTTTTCTCAGTTGATGAAGTGTGCAAAGCGCTCAAAGATCTGAATAAAATAAAACCTGCATTGCCTGACAATCTGGATCCCTATAATTTTATTTATTTATTTTTTAAACTTTCAGCTGATTTGATTGCAGAACCTCTGATCTATCTTTTTAATCGTACTTTGACATCCCTAAGATTTGGAAAAAAAAGTTGTTCTTCCCCTGCCAAAAGGCAGAGAACCATCACATCTAAATAATTACAGACTTTTAGTTCTAGCCAAAGTTTTTGAAACACTAGTAAGCAATGAACTAAATGTGTTCTTCTTATACAGCAATTCTATTTTATCAACCTTTCATTCTGGTTTCAGGAAAATATCACAGTACCACTGCACTGTCACTGCAGCTACAAAAGTAGTGAATGGTATCATTGAGGCGCTTGACAAAAAGCAACAATGTGCTTCACTTTTCATTGATTTATCGAAGGCCTTTGACACTGCAGACCATGGAACAATGAGAGAGAGACTCCTCAGTATTGAATTTTCTGACCATGCTTTTTCGTGATTTTGTTCGTATCTTGCAGAGAGGACTGCCAGGCTTTCTTCTGATATTTTAACTGTCCACAAGGGGGTGCCACAAGGCTCAGTGTTGGGTCCTTTATTATTCACTATACATAAATAATGTAGGACAAAATCTTCCTAATGCGGACATTCATCTTAATGCTGATGATACTATAATTTACTGTTGTGTTTCCAACTTGGCAAAAGCCTTAGAGAACCTACAAGTGGCTTTTAAAATACTAGAATCCCAAATTAAACAGCTGAAATTAAAATTAAAATGATGGTTCCTATACAAACCCCTCAAGATACACTAATTGAAGCTGCGTCTACCTTTACATACCTGGGCTTCATACTTGATGATAGTTTGTCATTTTTAAACCACATACCCCTTCCGCCCTCTCAAGTTCCTATAATGGATATTATATGGTGTATGACTCTGCCTCTGGCTTGCCTGTCAATCAATCTCTTTGCATTACATTGGGTGCAAAGAAGTTTCAAGATCAAGGATGTTTAGAAACAAACTGAGCTCCAGCAATCTCTGTGTGATGATGATGGGGATGGTGATTATAATCCTTGTTTAAGTGGTTCAAGCTGCTAGTTTAATACTTAAGGTTACTTATTGGCTTACTGTTGTACACGCCAATGATTGATATCGTGTGGTTCCCCCCCCCCCCCCAAAAAAAATAAAATAAATAAATAATCATACTGACTACGCCTGGTGTTTGAAATCGTATTTACCTTTTAGAGTTGTTTTAACGCACTTGTTCCTAGTTTGAAAATGCACTAATGTACGTCGCTCTGGATAAGAGCGTCTGCCAAATGACTAAAATGTAAATGTAAATGTAAATGATTATTATTGTTATTACTATTATTATCACAGTGAGATATAAAAATTTGACTGCGTGGTACATGACTCAGTGAAATTAATTACTACTAATAACATTGATATCTGGGATTTTAGTAGTCTGTTGTTATAAAAAAGCTAATGCGGACAGAAACATATTTTTACTTTCTGCTGTTCATGGATCTTTATATTCATATTTCTTATTATAATACACTGATGACCAAACGACAGACATGGGTACAACAAAACCAGAGCATGTCAGGCATTTTTAATTGCACACACAGCACAGAGACCCATACATTCTTGGTGTAGTCTTAGAGCTGTTGTAGTGTAGCGTAGAGCTTATGAAATGGATGCACGTTCCTGCTGTGATGAGCACACTTGTTAATCCTGCTCATGAATTTTGCTGAGTTACACAGATATCAAGCACAAACTCCTTCCCATGAGAGATCTTGAATTGGTCAGAGCAGAAACCCACATTGAAAGAAATGGTGGATATGGGAGCTGAACCATATCACAAGCCTAGAATGTGACAGTACAATGATTTTAGATCACATGTTGGATGTGACACTTTTTTTGTGTTACTACCTTTGTGTTACTTCCGATGTGTTTTGTGTCAAAGTATGCTATTTATATGTTAAAAAGAGAGACGTTTAACACAGACTGTGTTGAAAGCAACACAACATGTGTTGTCTTTAACTGGACAGTGTAGAGGTGTGTTAAAAATGACACGTCATGTGTTGTTTTTAACAGATCTGTTTTGAGAGTGTAGTGCATGATTACGAATCTCCTGTCTGTCAGTCAGAAATGTATTTCGTCTTTGTGGTCTCACCTTCACCCTGCAGGTAGGAGTAGGACCTTCTGGTATAATGCTGAGTGGAGTAGAGTAGAGTAAAATACAGTAGAGTACAGTAGAGTAGACTAGAGTAAAGTACAGTAGGTAGAGTAGAGTAGACTTCCAAAACACTTGAACGTGCTGTCCTTAACCAACTGTCTGTTTTTCTCCACCAGAACAACCTGCTTGACCCGCATCAGTCTGGCTTCAGAACCGGCCATTCCACCGAAACTGCTCTCCTGGCTGTGACTGAGGCACTCGCCACTGCTAGAGCCTCCTCCCTCTCCTCTGTTCTGATTCTCCTTGACCTGTCTGCGGCATTCGACACGGTCAACCACAAACTCCTGATCTCCACACTCGCTGAGATGGGCATTTCTGGAACTGCCCTCTCTTGGTTTGTATCGTACCTCACTGATAGATCCTACCAAGTCTCCTGGAAGGGTTCCGTCTCTGCTCCCCGTCCCCTGTCTACAGGAGTCCCGCAGGGATCTGTACTGGGTCCTCTGCTGTTCTCTATGTATACTAAGTCTCTTGGCTCAGTAATCCATTCACATGGCTTCTCATACCATAGCTATGCTGACGATACTCAACTCTTCCTCTCTTTCCCTCCCTCTACCCCACAGGTTAAGGAGAGGATATCTGCTTGTCTGACTGACATCTCTGAGTGGATGGCTACCCATCACCTGAAGCTCAACCTTGACAAGACAGAGCTCCTCTTCATGCCGTACAAGACCTCCCCACTACATGACCTCTCCATCACCGTTGATGGGACCGTGGTGGCTGCCTCCCGCTCTGCAAGGAACCTGGGGGTGGTCCTGGACGACCGGCTGGACTTCAAAGAGCACATCAGGGCGACGGCACGGTCCTGCAGGTTCCTCCTGTACAACATCAGGAGGATTCGACCATACCTGACCACCTACTCCACCCAGCTTCTTGTCCAGACCATGGTCACCTCACGCCTGGACTACTGCAACTCCCTGCTCGCAAGCCTACCGGCCTGCGCCATTCTGCCTCTTCAACTCATCCAGAATGCAGCTGCCCGGCTTGTGTTCAACCTCCCGAAATTTTCCCACGTAACCCCCCTGCTGAGGTCTCTCCACTGGCTGCCAGTTGCAGCCAGGATCAGGTTCAAAGTTCTGACCCTGGCCTACACTGCAGCAAATAGGACAGGCCCCGCCTACCTGCAGGACTTAATCCAGAACTATGTTCCTGCTCGACCACTTCGCTCTTCTACAGCAGGGCGACTGGCACTTCCCCCCCTCCGTGTCAAAGGCTCTCGCTTGTCCCGACTGCGGAGTTTTTCCACATTAACACCTCAGTGGTGGAATGAACTTCCCATTTCCCTACGTTCTACTCCAACCCTGCCTGCATTCCGTCGAGGCCTGAAGACACACCTCTTCAGACTCCACCTTGACTGATATCCTCACCTAGGAATATCAGTTCCCTGTTCCCTGTGTTTTCCTGTCTGTTTATTATAGTTTATAATAGTATTTGGAATGGTTTATAATAGCAGTTTATAATGGTATTTGGAATGATTTATAATAGTATAGTTTATAATAGTATTTGGAATGGTTTATAATAGCATAGTTTATAATAGTATTTGGAATGGTTTATAATAGTATAGTTTATAATAGTATTTGGAATGAAAGTGTGGTGTTGCTGATTTGCCCACAGCTTACTGTGAACTACAGTCAACGTTCATTGCTAGGGATAGCTGCTACATTATGCAAAGGATGTGCCTTGCCTTGTCTGTTCTGTAATGATGATGATGTCTCTGTACGCACTTACTGTACGTCGCTTTGGATAAAAGCGTCTGCTAAATAAATGTAATGTAATGTAATGTAGACTAGAGTAGAGTACAGTAGAGTAGACTAGAGTAAAGTACAGTAGAGTAGAGTAGACTAGAGTAAAGTACAGTAGAGTAGAGTAGAGTAGAGTAAATATTGAATGTCCCCAATGTTAAGTTCGCCTCCACCTTTGCAGTTCACCCTCCCTTTCGTTCTCCTTGTTTTCCCCTTTCCTCTCGTTCCGTGTCATGTGTTCATGTTCCGTGTTTGTCTTCTGTGTTCGTGCAGGCTGGGCGTGGTTTCCCCCTCGTTTCCCCATTTCCCCTCAGTATCTCCTAGCCAATCACTCGCCTTCCCTGCTTACATTATCACACTTCACACATTTACCACTCGTTAGACCCTCTATATATTCCCCGTTCTCTGTGTTTCTCATCGCCAGTTCGTACTCTTGTCCATCTAGATTGTATATTGTTAGCTGGTATTAGTATTCTGTGTCAAGCCCGTTTGTTTACCTAACCTTGTCCAGTCTTGTCTCCCTGTTCCCGCCAGCCTGCTCGTCTGTTCCTGCCATCGCTCGCCCAGCTCCCTCTGCCAGTACTCCCCGGCCTGTTCACCACTCTCCAACCCCGCTCCCGTTCTGCTGCATTCTCCTTTCCCCTGCAAGCCCCAGTCCCGCCCCGTACCACTCCTTGTACTACTTTTGCCCTAAATAAAGTGCTCCTCGGAGCTTGTATTGAGTCTGTCTCCGAGTCCTGCGTTTGGGTCCACCAGTGAAGGTATCGTAATACCCAAGGGGCAATTTGCTTTAGGCAATTTGTCAGTATACATTAAAAACATGAGACAAGACCAGCACAGTACACATAATAACAATTATGGCAGCAACACTCAGTAATAACCCAGCCTCACTGCCTATAAGCGCAACCCCATACCAGAGACACAAATAACAAAAACACCTTAAATCTACATAAAAATAAATACATAAATATCGCAACACGTTCATTGGCTCATCAACAACATAGGTCTACTGTTACCAGCACCATCACGGACACTGTTCATAAAAGCAATAATTCCTGCACTTGTTGGTCCCACACTTACAGAGTCCATATCTGCGCCTGGATGGGAGCAGCTGGAGCTGGAACAGAGAGTTCTGCAGCATTCACCATAGGGGTGTGTGTGTGGTTTCATTAAATTCATACCCTATACTGAACGTGCCAAAGACAAAGATAATTACACTGCCATAGTTTCAATGGGGGAAAACTTTGCCAACTGAACGTTACTTAGACCTCTCTGCAATTGGGCAGAGCCAATGCAGTCATGTTGTTTTGCTTTCAATATGACTTTATGTTTGGCTTTACTTAAAATACATTAGTGACTATAGTCCAAATGGGGATAAACTTGACTCTGTCACAGTGAAATATACTCTGTTGAACTTAATGTAACAACTTTGTTGTACAGATCTATGAAAATATTGGTAAGCATCGTGAGATTGGAACTCACTACGCACACCCTAACCACCTAACCACTTTCTTAATACCGTACCGAGCAATTTTTCTTAATAGCTTTGGATAGTAGACTACAACGGGGAGACATGTTTAAATGTTTACATTAGTCCATGTTGCAGCCCCATATCCATAATAAGAACGTGATGTGTGCTGAAGTGTGAGGTGTGTGCTGCAATCGTTCCTGTAGTCCCATTAGCTATTAATGACCCACGAGACAGTTAACTGGAATTTCTCCTCTCATCTCTTCATTAATTGGAACAAGGATTCCGCGGGAGCCATTTCTTCAGATGTTTTCTGTGCAATCCCTCCAGCAATTACCTCAAATTAAAGTAAAACAGATACTGTTTCCTAATAAGAATAAGAGCACTATATTTACTGTTAAAAAGGAGGCAGATAGGGTTGGAGAACAGTTGTTACCATGGAAACGAGGACGGGTTGGGGCGGGGCGGGGGGGGGGGGGGGGGGGGGGGGGGGGGTGCATTGGCATGTGAGAAGCGGTGAAAAGGGGAGATGAAAGGAGCAGATCAGACGTTGCCGCGATACGGTAATCGCGATCCCAGGCTGCGACGGCTCCCTCTGGCACGGGCCGCTCGCGCCAATTGCCAATTAAAAAGCACGACTGCTGTGAGCAAACAAAGCTCGCGCTACGCAGGGGCACCGCCAGTAGGCTTTCCCCGCTACATTTTTAAAGCATTTGACCGTTGCTCAGTTGCTTTTTTGTGTGTTAAAAAGTCAAATGTTTTTGCTTTGCCTGTCATCATGCACGTACCTAAAGATGAACAAGTCCATGTGATAGGTACATTGGGCAAAGACTATACATACATATAAGACTATACCCTTATATGTAGTAGGCCTATGTAGAAATATGTAAGTAGTAGTCGTTAATACATGCTTTTAGTTTAACCTATCCACATATTTAAAATATGTAAATACTGTGAAGACTACTATACTGTGAAGACTAATATATTGGGCAGCCTACTGCTTATCGGTTAGAACCATTTCATGCCTGGCTGTCTTACATTTATTCACTGAATGATGTGACTGATGAAAACACGCACGTTGTGCGTTTTCATGCGTTTGGTTGGCTGAGGTGCATGTACAGCCTTGTGTAGAACAGACTCCTGTAAAGGGTAGTAAAAGGGTCCAAATATCAACCCATGATTTGGTCAAATGTGTTCATATAGTTTGTAGTCGTTTAATAATAATAAAAAGGTAAAGTCTATTTGTATGGGATCTTTCATACAGAGATCAAAGTGCTTTACATAGCGCATTGTCCTTTCCCGCTATTATTGTCAGGAAAGTAGGGTAACAGAGTTTGGAAGAATTGTAGTCCCTGCTGTACTGGGATGGGGGGAGCTGTACAATATGACGATGCTATGCTATGATCCTCCTCCTCCTCTTCCTCTACCTCCTCCTCCTCCTCCTCCTCCTCCGCAGAAGCCCACAAACAGACACACAGGAAGCTCTGGGTCCAGACTTCGCCAAACGTGATCCATCTGGGGGGGTATCTTAATCCGCAACCCTACCCGGACGCCGGCCACGCTCTACTAGTGCCAGCCTATCTGCTGTCCAGTGTCCCATTACAGAGCGATGGTCACACACGTCGGTGCTGCTTGTTTAGGGATGGGGGGGGACAGGTCCGCTGTTTCACCTGCTGTAACGCGAGCTGCTGTGACATTTGAATTAACTGCGGCTAAGTGATGGGAACAATGAGATTAGGTTACCAGTGAAACCGATGTTTGACTGGATGCTCTTTTGTTTTTGTTTTTTGTGGCTTCCACATTGAAGCTGTTACTGTAATGGCGGATTACAATGCCCTAAACGCGACAACATGAGAGCTTTTCTAACTGTTTAACTTTCTGGCTGTTGCCGGTCTTTAACAGCTACATATTGTAATAATAATAACAATAATAATAATAATAATAATAATAATAATAATAATATAGTCTTTTTCCATTTTGTTTTTACTCTTGATTTGTGATAAACTATGGAATCACTAGAATGTTGTGGGTAAATAATTTGGAAATATCTAGGCTGATTTGCTGTTCTATAATGTGTACATTTGCACTACATTGTGTACCATTATGTAGATTATGTGAAAAATAATTGTGTGGTAAGATTCCCAAAGGTCACTGCTAGTACTGTGGGAAGGTATGAGTCTGTGATGATATACAGTTACATCTCCATATTGATCCAGCTTGAGTATCAGTTTAAGTGTGCTGTCGAGCTGATATCGGCCCTGCTATTGCCTGCGTAGCATGTTAAACGGGTTTGCGCGTGGCAAGTGATCAACAGATTCTTTTTCTGTACATCTCAGGAGTCGCTTTTCAGCCGTATAAGAACAACTGACCTTGATTCATGCAATAACAGTGTCCTTGTGCATGGGGGGGGGGGGGGGGGGGGGGGGGGCTTATCATAAGGTGCTATTTAGGGACCCAATGGGGAGCAGAGACAAAGGATATCTTAGAAGAGAGCAGGGACTGGGGTTGAGGTTGGGATATGGATTTGGGGGGGGGGGGGGGGGGGGGGGGTTGTAAGGTATACCAGCCTGCCACTCCCCCACTCGGCACGGGACGGGTGCAGGTGCTTTTCTGGGAGCCCTCCCCGCCCCCCCCCCCCCCCCCCCCCCACAGTATAATTGGGGAGACTGGTGGCAGAGGTATGCCGGAGTGCTCTGGAGCTTACGTAATTGGCTTTGAAAGTTGTGCCTACGGGGAACCGTTGTGCCTACGGGGAACCGGTGAAGATACTTCTCAGCCTTTGCACGGAGCTACATAGCTGCTTCTTCTTCATCTTCTTCTTCACTTTCAAGGTCATTGGGGAGGGGGGGGGAGGGGGGTATTTCAGATCTGGGTAATCTCTGAGCTGTAACTTCATAGCACGTGTGGACCATAGTGCAAGCTATGCAGACCATGCAATGCAGTCATGTGTAATGCAGTCATGTGTAATGCAAGGATTTTCTATACAAATCAGAGATATCACTTACTCAGAGCACTAACTGCTAGATTGATTTAGGAAGGAAATTTGTCCTGGTATATATAGATATAATAATTATATATTTTTTCCATCAACAGTTGTTAAATTTGGGATTCTTTTCATATAATATTTTTTAGGGCTTTTTTCAGCTTTTATTGGACAGCACATGTGTAGAGAGACAGGAAGAATGTGGGAGCAAGAGAGAGGGAGAGACAGCACAGCGTAGAGAGACAGGAAGAATGGGGAGCGAGAGACAGGGAGAGACAGCACAGTGTAGAGAGAGACAGGAAGAATGTGGGAGCGAGAGAGAGGGAGAGACAGCACAGCGTAGAGAGACAGGAAGAATGTGGGAGCGAGAGAGAGGGAGAGACATGCGACAAAGGTCGCGCGGCCGGATTCGACCCCGCTGACGTTGCAGCTCACAATGAGCATGTGGACGGTGCTCTTACAGGCTACGCCACCGAGACACCCCTAAATTTGGGATTCTGAAATGGTCATGGAAAAAAAATAAAGGAAATACATTTTTTTTTTAAAAGGCACTTGTTGAGTGGCTCAGCCTGGGAAAGTCAATTCAATTTTGTATAGCGCTTTTTACAGAGAACTGTCACAAAGACACTGTACAGAGAAACAGAAGGAAAATTCTGCAAAAACCAGGCCTGAACCAGCAGAACGAGGTAAAAATTCCCTGGTGGGAAGAAAAACACTCAAAAGTGGCGAGAAAAAACTTCCCAATGGGAAGGAAGGAAGGAAGCTGGGGCTAGAGAGGGGGAGCCCATCCTCCGCTGGCCGGCCCGGTTTAAACTAAAGGAACCTGGCTAGAGAGGGGGAGCCCATCCTTCACTGGCCGGCCCGGTTTAAACTAAAGGAACCTGGCTAGAGAGGGGGAGCCCATCCTTCACTGGCCGGCCCGGTTTAAACTAAAGGTGGAATGGATGGTAATAAAAATGTAATGAGGGATCTACCACAGCAAAAAAATGTTACAGTCTGAGATATTAACAGTTACAGTCATGTTACAGTCTGTTATAGTAGGGGTCTATAACTCCAGTCCGAGGGTGCGTCCCAATACTCAAAAAATACATGCTCCTTTCCTCCACTACCTGAAACCGATCTTTGTGGTCCTACTCTAATGTTGCTGATTACATTTTAATTACATATTAATGGTTACATATTAATTAATGTCTCAACGAAAACCGCAATATCAGGTACATTGTATACTGTTCATGCAACTACTTGTATTTGAAACATTCAGGCTGTTTTGTATACTTCCGGGTAGGAGACTAGTGGAGGAGACGAGTGGAGGAAAGGAGGTGAGGAGTGAAGAATATTGGGACGCAGCCCCAGAGAGGAAGTGCTGGAGCCGCAGGAAGTGCTGGAGCCGCAGGAAGTGCTGGAGCAGCAGGAAGTGCTGGTTTTTGTTGTCACTCAGAAATTAATTGATCCATTAAAGCAGTCCATTGCACAGTTAACTCGGCTCATCTGGCTTCTTGGATCTAAACTAGTTGCTGATTTTAAGGTGCAAACAAAAAGCAGATTCCCTTGTGGCTCTCCAGGACCAGGGCTGGGGACCCCAGCAGACCCTGCGGCTCTCCAGGACCAGGGTTGGGGACCCCAGCAGACCCTGCGGCTCTCCAGGACCAGAGTTGGGGACCCCAGCAGACCCTGTGGCTCTCTAGGACCAGGGTTGGGGACCCCAACAGACCCTGTGGCTCTCCAGGACCAGGGTTGGGGACCCCAACAGACCCTGTGGCTCTCCAGTGAGCAAGCTATACCCCCTCTGTTTCATACATTGTAGCAGCTAGTGCCCTGCAAGAAAGTCTTTCTTAATAATGTCTTAAGGGCCTGATTTACTAAGACCTTTAGCATGTACAGAACCTTTTAGCGCACGCAAAACTAATAACTCAACCAATGATTGATGCGAAACAAATACCATGATCAATTATTGGCCATATTACTTTTGCACATGCTAAAAGGTTTTGCACATGCTAAAAGGTTTTGCACATGCTAAAGGGTTTTGCACATGCTAAAGGGTTTTGCACATGCTAAAGGGTTTTGCACATGCTAAAGGGTTTTGCACATGCTAAAGGGTTTTGCACATGCTAAAAGGTTTTGCACATGCTAAAAGGTTTTGCACATGCTAAAGGGTTTTGCACATGCTAAAAGGTTTTGCACATGCTAAAAGGTTTTGCACATGCTAAAGGGTTTTGCACATGCTAAAGGTCTTAGTAAATCAGGTCTTTTAGTCTTGTAATCAAATTGTCTCACATCATTGGCAATATTTTTGTCTTATTTAGCCAAAAAGTGATAGAAGTAAGATTTTGGGGTTTTAAAGTGTATGTAATTATGTGTCCTCTCGATTTGACAGATTGATGTGAAGCACGAAGATAGGCCTATGATTATTACTATTTTCTATAATTAGGTGCCCCAATCAACCAATATTCACAGTTAAAGTTGACTTGTGTTCGTTTTTTTTTTTTTTGTCTTCAAACAAACACATTTTGGCATCTTACGTCAGGTTGATTGCTGAAGTGAGGATACACTCTTTTGCACACATTTGCATTTAATTATGAGTCAACATTAAGGGAAGAGCATTGATTGAATTCAGGCCACTTAGATCTTTAAATGCCTTGGTAATGGCATTTCAATTTAAAAAAACTATTAGAGAGAGCAAAATAGCAAGCTAAATGCAATGACTGGTAAACCGGCTAAGGATGTCCCAGAGTTCCCTTTTCAGATACACGGGCATTGACTTCTGGCTGTTTCATAAAATGCTTTAAATTCTTTACATTCGGCATAATATTACATCTAATTCAGGCTTGCAGTTCACATTGAGGTTCTACTGGAATTATTTATTAGCTGTTTATACCCAGGGAAACTATTTTGAAGTACATAACCACATACACGAGGCGAAAAGTTTAGTATACCCCATCAATGCCATTGTCTTTTTCAGAACCCGTGAGCACCCATTAAAAAAAGTACCCTCGAAATTAAATTCTGATGGAATTAAAACTATGAGAAGGCATACTTGACATCTCATACAGAGAAAATTAGAAACCTCACATCAACTATAGATTTCAATTCATCTCAAATATTATGAATTCATCTTACGCTCTGAGAGTAAACACGTTTAAAGGTCCTGGTAAGATTGCTGAATCTGTAAGTGGGCGACACGGCGTCAAGATTCTTCTGAAGATAAATAGTCAAGATTAATTTTGTGGTTGAACTGAGCTCCCGTTATTGTTTGTTCTCTGTCCCCAAGATAGCAAGGTTTAGTCTGGCTAGAAAACTGTACAAAACTGTTATGGTGGAATATACCTGCACAGAAATGGAATAAATATTCTAAAAATGCAGACCTTTTTGTAAATGTAATTATATAAATATTTCACAACCATTCAAATAAAATAAATGTCTATACCGCAATATCTGAGAACAGAAATCATTTGTATAATTGCCCATATATTCTGACATTGCTATACCTTGATAACGGTTATTTGAATATATTTTAAATCAATAGGACTGCATTGCAGTATAGCAGTTAGGGAACTGGGTATGTAACTCAAAACAGTCCCGGCAGTTGAACCCGTGAGTCATCAAGGGTCTGAGGTATAAAACGAGCCTCAAACCAACACTCTGCTGCCAGATATGCAGTAGACATGGATGGATCACTTTAAGGGCAGACATGCAGTAGACATGGATGGATCACTTTAAGGGCAGATATGCAGTAGACATGGATGGATCACTGCAAGGGTTCTTTCTCCTGACTCATTTTCCTATTAAACTCTATGGAAAAATAAGTCAGGAGAAACAACCCTTCAAGTGATCCATCCACATCTACTGCATATATGACAGCAGAGTGATGGTTTGAGGCTCGTTTGATACCGCAGACCCTTGATGACTTACAGCTATTTAGCCAACTATGGGTTCCATACTATTCCCGTGTAATTTACAGCTTAATCTAGTCCCACCCCCCAATTCCGATAGAGATCCATTCAAATGCAGAGTGGTTATAGTATCTCTTGTAAAAGTACCTGAAAATAAGATATCAAGAGTCTTTTGATATCCTTTTATACCCAGTTATGATAGCGTCACCCATTTACCCGTGAAATGTTCCAAACATGTGTTTTTTTAACTTCCCTCTTTTTTTTTTTGCCCGTCCCAACTTTTTTGGAACGTGTTCCAGGCATCGAATTCAGAATTAGCGTATATTTACAAAAATCAATAAAGTTGATAAATTAAAAAATTTTCTTGGAATTGGGGTTTGTATATTCAAAGAAATCACGTCGGCAAAAAGACGCAAAGCAAATGCAGATGATGAACAACAAATAGAAACACAAAAAACAAGAACCAAATTTATACTGGATTTAGTCACTGGTTATGAAATACATCTCTCAAAAGTGTCATTCCCTTTTTATTAAAAGATTAAAATGGGTAAATTTGACCCAAACCGGTTCACATGGGTTAAGCTTGGCGATGCTGCTCTCCACACCTGCTCTCTGTAACATTACTGGTGACCTGACTGACAGTGGACATCACTTCTCAGCTTTGACAGCATGGCAAGGGACCTAAATCGGATTCCAAAGACAGTATCGTTTACACGCGCGAGTCTGTGGATAGGTACATGACCTTTGCTTCTGGGGAACTAAGTGCTAATGCTACAGCCGTGCTGTGGAGCTTAAACAAATGCGAACACGAAGGACAATCTCACTCTTTCCCAGACAACTGGGTTTCTAAATTAACTAAGCAAGAAGATAGGAGCAATTGTGCCACCATTTGACCTTGCTGCATGGTATACGTACCTGTAGTATTGAGAACTTGGGAATTAACCTCTCTTGGGTGATCATAAAAAATTAATGTTCATTTTTATTTTTTAAATATATGGGTTAATTGGTGATAATTGCATTGTATGTTAATTGACTTTAGATCACCGTGAGTTCCCTGTGGTTTTGAGAACGAAAGAGCGAGAAGGGACAGACACCCGGAAATCTGCCAGTGAGTAATTCCAGAACGAGTCTCCGGTTTCGGAATGACAGCTGTGACAGGGACGCTCTCTGACGCCTTTCCACCGCGGGAACACTGCGTCAGGTGAGCCCTTCACCCAGGTGCAGGGGCAGTCCACCGCGGGAACACTGCGTCAGGTGAGCCCTTCACCCAGGTGCAGGGGCAGTCCACCGCAGGAACACTGCGTCAGGTGAGCCCTTCACCCAGGTGCAGGGGCAGTCCACCGCGGGAACACTGCGTCAGGTGAGCCCTTCACCCAGGTGCAGGGGCAGTCCATCGCGGGAACACTGCGTCAGGTGAGCCCTTCACCCAGGTGCAGGGGCAGTCCACCGCAGGAACACTGCGTCAGGTGAGCCCTTCACCCAGGTGCAGGGGCTGTCCACCGCGGGAACACTGCGTCAGGTGAGCCCTTCACCCAGGTGCAGGGGCAGTCCACCGCGGGAACACTGCGTCAGGTGAGCCCTTCACCCAGATGCAGGGGCAGTCCACCGCGGGAACACTGCGTCAGGTGAGCCCTTCACCCAGGTGCAGGGGCAGTCCACCGCGGGAACACTGCGTCAGGTGAGCCCTTCACCCAGGTGCAGGGGCTGTCCACCGCAGGAACACTGCGTCAGGTGAGCCCTTCACCCAGGTGCAGGGGCTGTCCACCGCGGGAACACTGCGTCAGGTGAGCCCTTCACCCAGGTGCAGGGGCAATCCACCGCAGGAACACTGCGTCAGGTGAGCCCTTCACCCAGGTGCAGGGGCAGTCCACCGCGGGAACACTGCGTCAGGTGAGCCCTTCACCCAGGTGCAGGGGCAGTCCACCGCGGGAACACTGCGTCAGGTGAGCCCTTCACCCAGGTGCAGGGGCAGTCCACCGCGGGAACACTGCGTCAGGTGAGCCCTTCACCCAGGTGCAGGGCCTGTCCACCGTGGGAACACTGCGTCAGGTGAGCCCTTCACCCAGGTGCAGGGGCAGTCCACCGCGGGAACACTGCGTCAGGTGAGCCCTTCACCCAGGTGCAGGGGCTGTCCACCGCGGGAACACTGCGTCAGGTGAGCCCTTCACCCAGGTGCAGGGGCAGTCCACCGCGGGAACACTGCGTCAGGTGAGCCCTTCACCCAGATGCAGGGGCAGTCCACCGCGGGAACACTGCGTCAGGTGAGCCCTTCACCCAGGTGCAGGGGCAGTCCACCGCGGGAACACTGCGTCAGGTGAGCCCTTCACCCAGGTGCAGGGGCAGTCCACCGCGGGAACACTGCGTCAGGTGAGCCCTTCACCCAGGTGCAGGGGCAGTCCATCGCGGGAACACTGCGTCAGGTGAGCCCTTCACCCAGGTGCAGGGGCAGTCCACCGCAGGAACACTGCGTCAGGTGAGCCCTTCACCCAGGTGCAGGGGCAGTCCACCGCGGGAACACTGCGTCAGGTGAGCCCTTCACCCAGGTGAAGGGCCAGTCAAAGATATCATAGATCCTGTATGGGAGTGCGCATTTTCCCCCCGTTAACCTGTGACTGTGTGGGTGTGTGCATGTGTTCGCGCGTGTGTGTGTTCGCGTGTGTGTATGGCATGTGCGTTCACGTGTGTGTGTGTGTATGCATGTGAGCGCATCTATCACTGTGAGTCAAAGGGACTAGATCATTGACAGAAGTAAAAAGACAAAGTGTGTTTGAGAGAGAGTGAGATGTATTGCTTGTATGGTATTGCTTGTTTTTACATGGTATTGCAGTGTGTGTTACACAATAAATCACCCCCGAGCTTGTTCATACACAGTAAGGCAATATGTGTTACACGATATGAAAATTAACGCAACGTTCTTCAGTGCCTCCAAGCCCAGCCAGAGCTATCAGGAGAAGCCTGTCATTCCAGCTTAAGCACTTAAGACAACCACACAGTTTTAAGATAAGACCCATTAAAAATCGGTTTTATTTTATCCTCGGGAATGGAGCACACACATTATATATTTATTCAATCTCAAAGTCAGTGGTAACTCCTTCAAGACCGGCTGGAAACAAACTCAGGAACAGCACTAAGAGCCAGAGCAATAGAACTCCAGCCTTATTACACTAATACATTCAAGGGATGGTAAAGTCTTGTGAAGCATTTTTTTTTTGTGAATCTAGAGAAATTGGACACCACTCCGCAGGCCTTGGCTCTGAGCTGATTTATCATTGCTTTTAAAAAGGAAAGCCTTTTGTGGAGATCAAAAAGCTTTTATTTCAATACAAGCATTGAGAACATCAAACATTGAGGCTCTCGAAAGCGTTCTGATGC
This sequence comes from Synaphobranchus kaupii, assembly GCA_029718625.1. Lineage (NCBI taxonomy): Eukaryota > Metazoa > Chordata > Actinopteri > Anguilliformes > Synaphobranchidae > Synaphobranchus > Synaphobranchus kaupii. The sequence goes on from CM056387.1 coordinate 25,749,361, forward strand.
ACTGAATGCGTTCTGATTTGATCGTACAGCCAGCGCAGAAGGGGCAAACTGGAACGAGCCTTTGCCAATGCTGATGATGTAATCAGCCCACCCGTATATATTTTTGTATTCTGAATAACCAATGTGCACTCCTCACCATTTCTACTTCATTGACAGAGGGGACGTGAAATATGAATTAATGCTCAAAATGTTCCGTCACACACATACTCCGCAGAATACAGATGAATATTATGAATATTCATCTGAATTATTACATTCATATTTTGTCATCCTGAGACCCAGCCATTCAATTCTGTCCTCTCTAGAGGACATATGTTTTTGAGTGAATCCTTTACAAACAGTTCTCATGTCCACGACAGTAAACATACAAGAAAAAATAGAAATATATTTTGACCATTTTTTCATTGTAACATGTTTATTCCCCCCCACACCAAACAATTAATGTGAACTGATAATGTAAAAAAACATAAAAATAAAAATTCATCAAAATAATCTTTTTTTTCTTTTCTTTTCTGGGGCTAAGGAGGAAATCACAGACTAGATAGAAGAAGTTATTCCAACTCAAAATTACTCTAACTACATATTTCTTATTTGTATCATTTTATTTATTTATTCATGTGAAATGTACATGGAATACTGGACTCATAGCATCCCCAAAAAAAATCCAAGATTAAAATGACATAAATCAATACATTTATTATCAGGACAACAGTTTGGTCTCGCTGCAATCATATAGATCACAGAACAGACATGTAAAATGCAGTTGACATGCATGGCTTTAAGAGCACAGGTAATGGAATGACTTTTAACCGTAAAAACGCCTCCCACAAAACTTGCGTGACCTTATTGCTGTTCCCGCTTGCATTCCGCGGCGCTGCTTGTCCTCGTGAGGTCATGCGACGCATCATCAAAAGAGAAGGCGCCATTAGATCGGGGCTTTTTCAGGGCCCTGCTTTTGCACAGCGGTGCTTTCCATGTGCGGACCACTCAACGCAAGCGGGGCTTTTAGTGGAGCTCTCCTGGATTAATTATTAAACTGGATCTGACCGCCCGGTACTTAGCGGGAGCACGATTCTGTTGTCACCTGACCCCGCAGTTCCTACATCCACGCTGAGGCAGCAGAGCTGCAGCCCCCTTGCCTTGTGTTCCCCTGCCTGTGTCCCTCCCAGGCCCCCAGAAGGTAGGCCAAAACCATGAACACCACCCCACCTCCCCACCAGGCAGATTACTGGTACTTACACCACAGTACTGAGAGTGGAAGACTGTTCCGACCTCCCCTGCCTGTTGGGCAGGGACTTGAGGTATTCCAGGTGGCGTCGCGTGTCCTCCTGGTTGTGCCGAACGTAGTAGACCAGGTATGAGATGACCATGGCGAACCATCCGAACATGGTCACCAGCATCGCCACGTCGGTGGTCTTCTTCGCGGCGGCGCAGAGGTCCACGCCGGCCACCAGGAGGAAGGGCAGGCCCTCGACGCCCGCTTCCTTGGGCTCCGAGGTCTGGCACACCACGCCGGCCAGCGAGGCGGGCTCCAGATCCAGCAGCAGCATGGCGGTTTGCAGGCTGCAGTCGCAGTGCCAGGGGTTGTGGGTGAGGTTGGCCCGGGAGCGCAGGCCCTCGAAGGCCAGGGGGTCGAGGGCCATCAACCTGTTCGCCGAGAGGTCGAGGAACTCCAGGGAGTTAGCCAGGCCCCGGAAGGTGCCCGGCTCCAGCTGGGTCAGGTCGTTGTGTGAGAGGTCCAGCTCGCTGAGCAGGGTCAGCCCAAGGAAGGCGTCAGTAGGGACGGTGGTGATGCGGTTGTAGTCCAGGTAGAGGCGGCGGGTGTCATTCGGGAGGTCCCCGGGCACTTGGGCCAGACTCAGGCCACTGCAGCGTACCTCCAGACCTCCCTCGGGACTCTCTGAGCAGTAGCAGCTCCTGGAGCAGTTGGCGGTCACGCGGTAGACGCAGAAGGTCGTCAGGACCAGGCCATGCAACAGTAAGTGGGCGGCCGCTGAGGGGCGCAGGAGCCAGTTGCCTGGCAGCGGCATTATGGGATATGGGCATTCCCCCTTGGAGGACCAAACTCCTGACCATCAGAAAAGTGGGCGAGGCATGGGTCAGGCTGTCTTCACTGGCCAGTCTAGATGACAACTGGAGAGGGGAGGATGACAACTCAAGATTGGTACAGTGCAAATGACATCCTTAGGCATGACTTAGTTAGTTTCAGGCTGGCTTTGTGAATGATGACAAAAGCATCTAAGAGCCACACAGTGTTGCATTGATTCATAGAAGGACACTGGTTGGGCTAATTACTGAACAGTGACTGTGGAATCTATCTCTCTACATTCTCAAGTTATACCCTGCAAACAACCGTTGGCTATTGCGTCCAGGCAGGTTATAGCGGGTGACGCACATACCCTCTGTGAACACATAATCGTTGTCACATTTGCAGCTCTGTCCTAATTCAGAGCAGAGCTATAGAAAATTTAAACCCAGTTTTGATTCAGCATGTCAGGGGACCTGCACTGAATATTTTGGTCACAGACACTCCCAACAGAGAAAATAGCACAGTCATATTAAGACAGTGGATGTATTCCTTAACTTCTGTCTCTACACTCTTAGAAGAAAGGCTCTTCTGTGTCTCCATAGAGAAACCCTATCTACACTATCAGAAGAAAGGGTTCCAAAAGGCTTCTCTGTGTCTCCATAGAGGAACCCTATCTACACTATCAGAAGAAAGGGTTCCAAAAGGCTCCTCCATAGAGGAACCCTATCTACACTCTCAGAAGAAAGGGTTCCAAAAGGCTCCTCTGTGTCTCCATAGAGGAACCCCATCTAGTTAAGGGGTTCTTTGTTGGGCAAAATGGTTCAATCGCTGAGCTTTTTACACTTTTCACATCTACCAACTAAACTCCTCAAAAAAAGTTTGGAAACGTTATTTCGGTCGATTATTCCTCCCCTTTAATAATACCAATTGGTATTGTATTTTATATCGTTGGGAAGCCTGATTAGTCACCTTTACAACGAGGTAAAACTTGTAAGGATCATGCATTCGTGGAATGAGCAACACAGTTAACCGTGTGGGTAGCGGCCCAAAAAAATGTGCCAAAATCCCCTGCAATATTCTTCTGTTGGTATTCACTCTCGTTTTGAGCTTCAAGTGCTGGCAGGTGTATGCCTGATTGGCACCTAATTGACAGCACTTGTGTGCATGGGTCCTGCAACTTTGTTGAGTTTGTGTGTGCTCCAAGCATAAACATGCCACGTTTGTCCCTTCAGGATAAGGCCTGTGCAATAGGGCAAGTGGAAGCTGGTGTTCCGGTACGCAGAGTGGCAGCATTATTTGGTGTCAGCCCTGGTACAATTTCCAAACTTAGGACCAAGTTCCGTGAGACTGGTGAAGTCAAAGACAGACCACGAAGACTGCACATGGCCGGTTTTCGTGCTTATAAGGCTGCCAGGAAGCCTGCAATGACTGCCCTTCACCATCAGGCCCGTTTGTGCTGGTGTCAACAGCACCGACAGTGGAACCTAAGAATGTGGGGCAACGTCATATTCAGTGATGAATCAAGGTTCTGTCTGCGGAAGCTGGATGGCAGGATCAAAGTATGGAGACGGCGTGGAGAACGCTATGCAGATTGCTGCACAGATCGCGTGACACCTTTCAATGGGGGCAGTGTCATGGTGTGGGGCGGTATCTCTCTCACAGGCAAAACAGAACTTGTCATCATTGAAGGCAATCTCAATGCAGTGAGATATCGGAATGAGATTCTGGAGCCAGTGGCAATCCCATATCTCCAGAATCTGGGACCTAACTCCATCCTCCAGGATGACAACGCTCGCCCCCACAGAGCCAGGATCATCACAGAGTACCTCCAGAATTTGGGAGTGGAGAGGATGGAATGGCCTGCCGTGAGTCCAGACCTCAACCCAATTGAACACCTGTGGGATCAGCTTGGGCGTGCTGTACGTGCCAGAGTGACCAACGCAACCATGTTGGCTGACTTGCGGCAAATCCTGGTTGAGGAATGGGATGCCATCCCACAGCAGTGTGTGACCAGGCTGGTGACCAGCATGAGGAGGAGGTGCTAAGCTGTTGTGACTGCGTATGGATCTTCCACACGCTACTGAGGACCCTGACAGTGTAAAATGAATAAAGTGTAAAAATGGCCAATATGTGTTGTTTTTTCCTTATTACTGTGGGAGAGTGCAATCATCCAATCCACCAAGCAACTCAAAACGAGAGTGAATACCAACAGAAGAATATTGCAGGGGATTTTGGCACATTTTTTTGGGCCGCTACCCACACGGTTAGCTGTGTTGCTCATTCCACGAATGCATGATCCTTACAAGTTGTACCTCGTTGTAAAGGTGACTAATCAGGCTTTCCAGCGATATAAAATACAATACCAATTGGTATTATTAAAGGGGAGGAATAATCGACCGAAATAACGTTTCCAAACTTTTTTTGAGGAGTTTAGATAGGGATCCCTAAAGAACTCAAAAGAATTCCCCTACGGAGACAAGCCAAGCTTTTTTCTAAGAGTGTATGTTGGAATTTGAACTTATGTTCACACGTCAAGAAATCTAATTGAGAAGCAGCTGATTTGAGTTATATAGGCCATTACATCTCATTCATATCTATATGCATGTGTCATTCAATCTTGACAATCCATAATCCACTGTCCTATCACTGAAGCCATTCAATGTATGAGAAAATTTTAGACAACTTTCTTGTGTGTACTGTAACTTACTCTTAGTTTTCATGGAAGCCCCTAAAAGGTTCTCTCCCCACCAGGATGTACAGCAGGTAATTAATTCCTGAAGAGGCCCATAACACCCTAATATGGAGTTACTGATTCTCTTTACACTTTTGAAGGCTGACGATGTCGGCAGCCTCGTTCAGCACAGGCACAAGGTGCAAACGAAAAGCATAAGCTACCTCAAAAACCTGGGGATGGACATGCTCCAAACGTCCATACGCTTCCTTAGTATAGTCAATCATTCTAAATGAATATAACTCCATTATGGACATTCCAACTGATAGCTGCTTATCAACCTCATAACCAACATGGAGGTTATCTCTGATGGCTTAAAATGATCTTATTTTTTAACCATTGTTGTCTTTTTCACTTTTGTCTTATACTTTTCTCCCGCTTTGTCTGTCTGTTCTGTTCTTCACCTGTTCCATCGCTTACTGTTGTCAGATAATGTTTTTGTTCTTTTTAATGTTTTTTGTTTTGTTTACATTTGTCCTCTAATGCCCCCAAGAGGCTTGATTCTTGTCAGGCCGTCCTTGTAAATCAGAATTTGTTCTTAAGTGAACTGCCTGGTTAAATAAAGGTTTATTAATAATAACAATACAAATGTTTGCATTTGTGGAAAATGAAGGTCTGACAACAGGGGAATCACTTACCATTAATAAATAAAATTTAAATTAATTATTAATCATTTACAAGTGAAATCAATATAAAAGAGTCTCTTAGTATTTAACAGTAAGGGAATCATCGTAGCAAGATTGATGATTGACCAGCTAAACCAGGGGGCAACATTTTATTAAAATATGCACTGGGACGGGCAATCAATCCAAGACAACTGCGACGACACAAACTTCCACATCAACACAGCTTAAAGTCCACCAGAGAAAGGTGGTAAGTTCAACCAAACTGTTCATACAGAAAATACAAGGACATTTGATTGGGAGATGATGTGTGGAGCACAGGGCGGAATTGAAGAGATCTGAGGCTATTAATGTGCGTCAGGAAGTTTAGTATCGCAGAACAATGATAGAAATTGTCTTGGTGTTTATTCTTGGTCGGGGAGGGGAGGCGATATGCAATAAAGAGGGGTTAAGGAGCGAGGGAATGAGAAAGATGGGAAAGGAGGAGAGAGACAAGAGGAGGAGAAGAAAGGAGAATAATACATTTTAGTCAGACCACAGGTGCTAGATCAGGGATTGGCAACATAAAAAAAAACAGAATTATATCTTCAGTAAAAAAAAAGAAATAAAAAAATCAGGTCATTTCAGAAGGTGAAATAAGGCTTAAAGCTTTTCCACACAGCAAAACATCATAAACATCATGACAACATAAATGATGATGGCCACAAAAAGCTGGAAAAAATGGAGTTGAGATTCGGGGTTACTGGGGTATGGGGTTACTGGGGTACGGGGTTACTGGGGTACGGGGTTACTGGGGTACGGGGTTACTGGGGTACGGGGTTACTGGGGTACGGGGTTACTGGGGTACGGGGTGATCTGGCAATGATCAAATAAATAACAGCGATAAACCGTATGTTTCGGTTCCCTCCCTCACACGGACATTTCTGGAATTATTTTACAGCCGTCACAAGCCCCGTTCAGCTCATTTCCCGTTTCTGTAACAGCCTGCTGCTGTGTGGAGTACACAGGATAATATACACCAGAGAAAGCTATAAACCCTGCTAGCTCCCTGGCTACCATTAGCCAACTGTTGATTGAAACAAATGCAATGTGAGTCATCAGGGAAACACAGAATTTAATTAATTGTAGTTTTTTTTTTTTTTTAAACTTGTTTGTCTACACGGCAGCACCTCTTACAGAATCCTTTGATGTTTAGAGAGTGCGTTGCATGCTCCGCTTTCAGTCACAAACAGAACCGAAGACTTGCATCATTCAATTGACTTCATATTTTACCTGAGGTGACATTTAAGTTTAAAAACACCCGTCTACTCTCCAAAGATACACAGACAAAGCCAAAAAAAAAACGGGCTAGTTTCATAACACCGTGTTGACAAATGCCCGTGGTTTTCCTTAAGTTCACGAACGTAAGCAGAACATTAAAACCTATGGGCTATATCCCACAATGCAATGCACAGGGGAGGGGAGATTAGTTATATGGAGATGGAGATTGTTGACTGGGGGAGGGGGGGGGGAAGATTGAGATTATGGACTGGGACGGTAGTGATGGTCATTCCAGCATAATTTCTCGAATCAGGGAGTGGCCTTTTTTTTTGGTGTGATATTGAGACGGAGCCTAGAAGCGTGTATCTCACGTCAAAAGCGAGACTGCTGGCAACAACCCCCGCATCCCACAAAAATAACAACCGATGATTGGTGCAATCATTGTTCATGTTATTGGTTTTGTGTGCGCTAAAAGGTTTTGCACATACTAAAGGTCTTAGTAAATGAGGCCCCAAGTGTTCAGTGACAATGAAAAGCTACAGACTCTACAGGATCAGGGTTGACAAGCCCCATGTGCACACTGAGGGGCCTTGACCTAACCAGCTCCAATAACAGCATTGTATATCTGAAAGTTCAATTTCATTAAACACCCGATTATTGCTTAGCAAGTAAGCGATATAATTGAGTTGAGTTTTTTAACCCCCGCACCCCAAGGTTGATTTTCATATCAGAAGTCTTTGATGAGTCATGGGTTAGTACCAAAGCTTCCCAGCCAGCACAAGCATTACTGAAACTCTTTCAGTAAGGTTGTGGTGAGTATCAATGTTTTCGGCAACGTATTTACCACATCCTTTTTTTTAAACCAATTCAAACCACAGCAGTGAGTATTGGGGGATCCATAGACGGATGAAGTGGAGTGGAGGGGTGACAGGCACAACAGCAGGGGGGAAATGGAGTGGAGGGGTGACACAGGCACGACAGCAGGGGGGAAATGGAGTGGAGGGGTGACACAGGCACGACAGCAGGGGGGAAATGGAGATGCTGCCGATCGGTCCCTGTCTGCGAGGCCATTGGCCACCCACAGCAGAGACTCTCAGTGGAGCGCTACTGGCTAACGACGGTCCTCTTCCGTCTCCATTCCAGTCAAATTAGTCAAATCAATGAGCCTCGGATTTCAACTCACGCTGAGAAAAGACATTCTGTGTCCGCAAAGGCAACTGATCCCTGTTATAAACACTCTGTAACCACCTTAATACAGCAGACCTGAACTGCCTTGGAGAGACAATATTGCATTTATACTTTCAATGACCTTACAGCAGGCACTCTATGAATAAACGCTCCAGCAATAGACCAAAACATCAATTAAGAACGGAAGCTCATAATTATGAGATTTGATTGTTGACAAAATGTAGGCGGGGGTGGGGATGGGTTTGGGTGGGTTGTCATGGAGATTGTTGACTGGGGGAGGGAGGAGAAGATTGTCATTCCAGCATAATTTGTCAAATCAGGGAGTGGCTTTTTTTTTTTTGGTGTGACATTGGTGGTCATGTTATTGGTTGTGTGTGCTAAAAGGTTTCGCACATACTAAAGGTCTTAGTAGATCAGGCCCAGTGTTGAGTGACAATGGAAAGGCCCTAAATTACATCAGAGTAGACCCTGAGCGGATGTCCACCAAGGCAGTCCACGCAGCAGTCGTTTTTTGTGTCCGCATGGACCCGTTGTTTCATCTACAAGCATACCTTCTGCTTATCCTAATCTTCCATGAAGGACGGCATTGTTGTTTGCAATTTGCATGTTGCAACTGTCCATCCTTGTACGGGTCTGGCCCCTGTTTTAAACACTCTGTAACCACCCTGATACAGCAGACCTGAACTGCCTCGGCGAGACAATATTGAATTTATACTTTCAATGACCTTACAGCGGGCACTCGATGAATCCAGCAATAGACCAAAACATAATTTAAGAACGGAAGCTCATAATTATGAGATTTGATTGTATTCTACACTTCGTCTATGCCAAAAACGCAGTCAGAAGCTAGCCACTGCGGAATTCAGGGAACTTCTTGGGTTGAGAGTTGATAAAAGAAAATAATTCAACTTTAAAATCAGAAATATGGTGTTTATGTAAATGGTTCACGTAAGAAAATCGCACAAGAAAACCTGTATTGTGCTTTTCTTGTCCATACAACTACAGAGGCATGGCAGAGGATAGCACAGATGCTCCCTGGAGGCCCTCGAATCCCAATCCGCCCCTGACTTTCCTTTCTCCCACGTAATTAACTGAACAATTAGCGCTACTGATTAGTCCGACTGTCTTTACATCTGACCTCCAGGTAAATGGAGGGTGGAAAACCAGCAGTTCTCTGCCTCAGAGGACCGTGATTTCAGTAACACGGCCTACAGTGTGGTTTGGAGAGGGCCTATAGCACAAACTGACTCTGTGACGTTAGAAGCTGCAAGGAAGAGAGCATTGAGCGGCCAAAGCATTTGGCCTAAGGGATTCAAGATGAGGGATTATCTGTAGTTAATGTGATTATGAATGAGGTCCACAGCCCTTCCGATTATCTAAGTATCACAGCAAAAATGCCGTTGCAAATGTAACACTGCTAGTGTACATGCAAACACCCTGGGGTGTTAAATAAGAACCGTAGATCTCATATAAACATTTTTTTGCTGCGATATCTGCATTTAAGAAAAAGCTATATACATGTACACACAGACAATCTGACATGCTTGACCAGACCAGCAAAAAAAAAAAACACTCATAATGGTGCTGCCATATCAACGCCTTAGAACATTGCGCGTGCAGGTACCTGGCACCACGGTATTTGCAAAGTACAGTCACGAAGCACTACCCGTTAAATCATGGATACAGTGTGCTTGTAGATCGATTTTTTTCTTCTCTTAGTTGGAGGTAGCTCCCCAGACAGAGCAGGAGGCTTCAGTTACACCAATCCTCTATCCCCTTTGACTTACATTACTGCTTCTCAGGACTGTGAAAGTTGAGGACGGAAGGGGAATCAATTGCTGTTTTCAAGAGCCGCACATAAAATCCGATATAGGGAGCATATTTAATTCCATTCACTGCAAAATAATAATAAAACGTGTAAAGTTTAACGCCTGAGGCACATTATTCATTAAAACACATCAGACTCAAAATTCCGTGTCAATTTACGTATATGCAAAAGTCCGGCAGATCTTATCAGGATTAGCCTACCTGCACGTACGCGGCTTTTCAAGGTCGATAAAGTCAATAATTCTAGGTAGTAGCGAATTAAATTACTCTATGGGCATATTTCACGTGTATATTCCCCATATATCAACATAGGCTTATTGACGACAACGTTCAATTGAACTTGACTGTTAATTCTCGTCAGTCGATCCGACAAGCCATTGGGCTGCAGATTTAAAATAACGACCTTCAATTTGATATCAGCCCAATGTTAAAATCTCAATAAATTAAATACACTTTTCAGTAAAATATTATCGTACAGCTATATTCTAACGGTTTTTTTTTTCTCCAACAAAAATAACAATAACGTTAATCTGGTTGTCAACAAATTGGTTATTCTGTCTTGGATCTTTATTAATATCTGCTACACATTAGCCTACATTCATAGGAAAGTGAAGTTTGTGCGTTCCTCCTTACCCGAAATGCACTGTGGCATGGTAGTTAGTAGGCTACCTTTCCCGAATGTCCACCCGATGCAATTGGCTCGCTTTTCCAGTAAATTCACATTAAAACAGCAACAAAAAAAAAACTTCTTTTGGGGCAAAATTTATAGTATTAGTTGGAGTTACAGACGATATATTTCATTTCGGATGGTGGGGCATCTCTCCAATCGCAGAAATGTGTGTAAAGTAAGAGCGCGAGTCGGTGGCATTAAGATCCCTTGGAAACGCTCTTGCCAAATATATCTACTGCTCCTACGACCCATATTAACTTGTCTCTCAGATTAGCTCATCTAATATATTATTTTTCCATAACAACTGTAATGCAATAACAAGAATGTAATGCAAAAATAATGTAGCCGGTCACATGCACGTCTCGTCGATGAGAAATAAAGTAGGTTCCACCCAATTCTTCTGTTGCGCGGGTCTTCGCATTTAGGACGGCTTCCAATTTGTAATCTAATGTCATTAGCGTGTTGGAGAAGGAAAACGAATTAGGAAAACATTATTCCTACTTCACCCTCTGAATACGGCGAGGAGAGATGCACCAGGACGATATTTTCCCCGTAGCCTAGCTCTTTCACTGCCCGTGCAAGCTGCACCCAGCTACCGTGCGTGTTGTCTCAACTTTCAAGCTTCAAGAATGATGATCATCATATCCCAACAACACTACAAGCGTGCGCGGTGCGCAGTGGAACGCGGTCTCCTGCCCCTTGTTTCCAACAATACGAAGTAATCGGTAGCCTAGCCTAGCCTAGCCTACTGTAGGCTATTAAGCTTCCGCATAATGCGATCAAGTTGCTTGTGAACAGCTTGAAATGATTTCTGGGGGACATGTAAGTCTGCTAATACATGTTCTTTGCACAGGGTTCATAGAAATTATAGTATGTCCGAGAAAAAGAAAAAAGCAGCTAGGCTAGTTGCAGACCAAATAAATAATAATTTCATCAATCTATTGCTAAACTAACCTCGTGCACATAGCTATTGCCTCCTCACTCTTGGGAGCTGTAATGTTCAGATTGGCTAGCTGAAGTGATTGTTTAGTTTCAACCGGTTTAAACATTTCGTCGATAGTGTTACGCGGAAGTCCATTAGCGAAGCGCAGTTAATCACTTAGCGTAATAATGTACTCTGTCTAAATTGTCCTCTTGAATCTCTTGCGGCCTTGATCACCCTGAAAGATTTTATCTTGAGTTGGAAGGTCAATTGGTGTAAAGTTCAGTCTGCGTGATTAACCACCCAGTCAATATGGCACATCAGTGTAGGCTACTGAGTGCTTATGGGTACTAGCCTATAGGTGCAGCCTATAGAGACTGAAGCCCAGACCGCAAGCATAGAGCACCACACCCTAAACAGTTGGGCTACCATTTGTTTGATTTCATGGAAAAAATAAATTATGCACTTGAATTATTCAGTCTGTGCATCCGGCAACGTAGGTGAGTGGATGAATTGCTCAACGATTTTTGAGTACTGTCTCTTTTTCTTTGGCTGGAACATCTGATCTGTGTGCCTGGCTGCTTGTGTAGCTGCTAAATTGCACGTGTTGTTCGCGGGAAATTCCGCTCTGTGCAACAGCAATCACGTTTGCTCATCATCTTGAATTTTTTGTTGACATATATTAACCACCTGGTAAAATATGACGTAGCACAATTACAACCCCAATTCCAAAAAAGTTGGGACAGTATGCAAAATGCACATAAAAGCAGAAAACAGAAAATATATTTAATGTTTTACCTTATCAACTTTATTGATTTTTGTAAATATACGCTATTTCCGAATTTGATGCCTGCAACACGTTCCAAAAAGGTTGGGACAGGGCCAAAAAAAAGACTGGGAAGTAAAAAAAAAAACACTTTGTTTGGAACGTTCCACAGGTAAACAGGTGCTGCTATCATGACTGGGTATAAAAGGATATCAAAAGGCTCATTGACATTTTATTTTTCAGCGATAACCTCTCTGCATTTGAATGGATCTCTATGGGAATTGGGGGGTGGGACTAGATTAAGCTGTAAATTACACGGGAACAGTATTGGAATCCATGGTTGGCTAAAATGGCTGTAAGTCATCAAGTGCTGAGGTATAAAATGAGCCTCAATCTCAAACCATCACTCTGCTGCCAGATATGCAGTAGATATGGATGGATCACTTTAAGGGTTGTTTCTCCTGACTCATTTTCCTATTGAACTCTATGGAAAAATAAGCCAGGAGAAACAACCCTCCAAGTGATCCATCCATATCTACTGCATATCTGGCAGCAGAGTGATGGTTTCAGGCTCGTTTGATACCTCAGACCCTTGATTACTTACAGCCACTCAGCCAACCATGGATTCCATACTATTCCCGTGTAATTTACAGCTTAATCTAGTCCCACCCCCCAATTCCCATAGAGATCCATTCAAATGCAGAGAGGTTATAGAATCGCTGAAAATAAGATATCAAGAGTCTTTTGAGATCCTTTAATACCCAGTCATGATAACATCACCTGTTTACCTGTCGAATGGCAAACGGGTGTTTTTTGAGCTTCCCAGTCTTTTTTTTTTTGCCCCTGTCCCAACGTTTTTGGAACGTGTTGCAGGCATCAAATTCAGAATTAGCATATATTTACAAAAATCAATAATGTTGATAAGGTAAAACATGAAATATATTTTCTTTGTTCTGTTTTCAATTAAATATATGTAAAAGAAAATTTACAAATCAGCTGCTTTCTGCTGTGAAAGAAGGCAGAAATTTGTTTTCTTTCTCCAACACGCTAATCACTGTGCATTTACATACTGTCCCAACTTTTTTGGAATTGGGGTTGTACATAAATAAATAATAAATGTATTAATTAATTAATGCTTTGAAAAATATATGAATTCACAAGTTATTTTCACCAGGTATTTTAGCTAATATGGCACTGCAGTTTGATTTTCTATATTTAAACTGCATACACATCATTAATGTTGAAACAACACAATATTCTGCCAATCAAGAGATTTCTGTGACTCCTCCATCTTCTGCCCATGCCTCTACCGACCACTAAACTCTTATTCATTTTTACTTTTCAAATTAGTTCTTGGATTTTTCGAAAATACCCATTTTTATAGGATCATTTCGTTACTCTGGCAACCCCGAGATGCAAATACACATTTTTTGAGCTCACAAGAGCAGCACTGACAGGGGATTTACAGAACATCTTACAGAACCTCTTACAGAACATCTTACAGAACATCTTCTGCTGGATGCCTCTGAATAATTGTGAAACATATCACTAATAGAATATATTTCTACAAAACAGTTGTTCACCAGTTGCACCAGTACGTAAATATCTTCAGTTATTGGGATATTCTATATCCTTAGTGGTAAAGCAAATTATATCAATAGAGTTATACTCACCTTTTGCTAACTAAGATCTAATATGCACCATGCAACACCATGGCACAGCAAACCAGAGCAGTGCTACTAGTTGGAATGTTCTAAAAATGAACGTCCTCTCCTGTGGTTATACTTTTAATATTTAATAATTCCCACAGTATTCCCATTTTCACAAACCGCATGCACTTTGGTTTAGGTAAGACGCACAGAGTATTTCGCCTCTTTCGATGCTACACATGGATTTAAGTGAAACATTGGCTATGCTAATAATGTAACCGGTGCCGTTCTTTTAAAAAAAAAATCACCTCTAAATGTTTTCTTCTTCAAATGTGTCCCACAGGCACGCCTTATGTATCCATATCTGTAGGTCTCTTGGGAAATCTAAAGTGGAATGAAAGTGTCCGGATTTAGAAGAAAAGGCATGAAATGGGATTATGTCTCCATTAGTAGCAGACCAAGAGAGGGGGAAAGGAGGCTATTGAATCCCAGAGCCCCTCGGAGCCATTTTTTGTGTTCTGCTTCAGTTGATCACAACAAAGTCTTACTTTTAGAATGCCCTTTGAAAGAATATGCTGGGACAAACCTGGCCTCACACATATAGGGTCAAAACCTCTCCTGGATTTCCCTTTAGCTCTCCTGGATTTCCCTTTAGCTCTCCTGGATTCCCCTTTAGCATTTTAAGGTGTTAGAATCACAAACATGTGATTAGAATGTTCTCAGCTGAACGTTCTAATGCTGATGTAACAATCACTACTGGCGATTGAAAGCAACAGAGTTCTAGAACACTGACTTAGGCTGTGTCCGAATCAGAGCCCTATGTGCTGCGCCCTGTCTCCTGCGGACAGTGCACTCACAGAAGTGTGCTGTTTAATGTGCACTGTTTAGCGGTCTGCGAAAAATATCCGTCATACTATTTTCCAACCGCACTGTGGAAGTGTCGTAAGCAGGTCATAAGACGTCCCACCAGTGTTGCCATGTCCGCGGTTTTACAGCTAAATTGGGATACTTTCAAAGTGCAGTCACAGGTAAAAATTAAAAGTCACAAAGCACGCACTTATTCAAAAAAGTAAAAATATGATGATTTCTATTTAAAATACGTTGGTTTCGGTTAAAAATATATTTTGGGCTAGTTTTGAGTCGCCATTTGTCTGGAAAGTCTTGCAAGATCTGGCAACCCCTGCGTCCCACCCTTGTGCTGTCATGTCACGTGTTGTTTTTGTTGTATTTGAAGGGCAACGTCAGCGAAGCTGCGCCTCATTTAAAAAAAAAAAACGAAGCCCCACATCATATTTATGCGACAAAAATGTTTGTGTACTTCTTGAAAAGTGTGCTCCTGAATGTACTCCGCGAAACCCTGGAAGTAAGTGTGTCATCCAGGTGTTTCAAGTATACTGCAATTAGAAAAATTTTTGCCTTTCGACTTTCTCATTCTATCTACTCACCAAGGCTACTCAGCAGTGTGGTAGAGTGCTGATTCACATACTCACCAAGGCTACTCAACAGTGTGGAAGAGTGCTGATTCACATACTCACCAAGGCTACTCAACAGTGTGGAAGAGTGCTGGTTCACATACTCACCAAGGCTACTCAACAGTGTGGAAGAGTGCTGATTCACATACTCACCAAGGCTACTCAACAGTGTGGAAGAGTGCTGATTCACATACTCACCAAGGCTACTCAACAGTGCAGAAGAGTGCTGGTTCACATACTCACCAAGGCTACTCAACAGTGTGGAAGAGTGCTGATTCAAATACTCACCAAGGCTACTCAACAGTGCAGAAGAGTGCTCATTCACATACTCACCAAGGCTACTCAACAGTGCAGAAGAGTGCTGATTCACATACTCACCAAGGCTACTCAACTCTCCAAAGGGTTGTTCTACTATTACCTGCAGGCTCGGTTCGTCTGACTGAAGGGAGTGAATCTGAGGTGTGGTAGATCACGGAATAGGCAGTGTTCCATAATGCTATAAAGTCCTGTAACCAACTTTGTATACAAAGGTGTTGTATAGGGTCATTTGTGGGTAGCTGCATAAAATCTAAGAAAATATACAAAAAATATACAAGTTTTTATCTCTTAAGAATTTTTGTGGGTAATTCTGGTGACACTTTCCCATACAGGCTTTAAACTTTACAAACCTTCACTTATGTCAGGCTCTAAAATTAGATGTTTCATCAGATTATTAATATTTAGGGATAAAACGCTAGTCAATTGGGAGACACACAAAAGGTGACACAGAAAGCGTCAAAAGTTTTCTATTACAATAGTTTTGAGTCAGCTTAAACTTTTGGTAGAAATTTGACCCCAAACATGAAAGCCGTCATAGAATCTGAACATAATATAAGGGTTAAACATCTATCTACAGAATAGTGTCAGCATGGTAAAGCGGTCAATTGATAAATTGTGCAGTTTGGTAAAGAGGATGAGCCCAGAAACCCCAGGGGAATTTATACAGTCTTATGACAGCTGACCGTTACTTATTTTTCTGATTTAAAGAGTTTCCTGTGGCAGAGGAGAACCCTACAGCCTCTGCAGCTACGTGGCCTCCTGAAATGTTGCGATTATATGCCCACTTCCTGCCCTGTTTTCGCTAATTTACCGCTGGAGGTAGTTCATAGTATATTTTAGGTCAATCTGTTTCCTGGTGTGGGTTTATCCATTTTGTGATTATGGGCAACGTCATTGAGACCCTGCCTTGAAGCCATGGCTTTTTAGAAGATGCTTTGACATGTTACGATGTCGATGTGAGTATATACATACAAAATGACCAAATTATGTGACCTTATTCCTGCTTATGTTATCTGCACAGCAGAAAATACCTGTGTAAATCTAACGCTGTTGGTGTACATTTAAAACCCTAGGGTGTTTATATGAGACCACGGTCTCAAATGTACACCAAGACTTTTGCCTTGCCTGTCGTCTTTTGTCAGATCTGCAGTGAACTTTCAAGCTGCGTTCTCGTTGTCAATGCACATATACGCATCTTAGTGGACTGTGGGGTTATGAGCCATGCTTATGGTTTTATGCATGGTTCCTCTTCCATAAGCATAACATAACCTATTTATGCAGCTAGATCTTTGCTCAATCAGGTCACAATGATAGTTCAACTTCTTTGATATTATTTTAGGTTTAGTTTAGTGTAGTTTTCAATTGGCACAGGCCCAGATAGGTTTTATGTAGACTACAACAAAGGATATATCACTACTTCCAGACATTTCTGATGATCCAAAGTTTTACAATGGTGGGTATGGGGGATACCCGGCAATTGCAGCACGAAATAAAGCACAAAAACAAATTTAAAGTAACTCCAAAAAGCAACTTGTACTACGAGGATATGTTTCCAGAGGTGGTGCAGATTGTACAATGAAGAGATTCCTTTTATATCATTTATTAATAATTATTTATTAAAAACATAAATATCAGTTGTTTTATATTGTTCCAGTATTTCCTACCTTCTCACTTCTCTGATGCTGAAAGATCTCCACTCCTAAGGATGCCTGTAGTAATGCTGATGTAGGAAGCCACACCGCACTTTGAGTGCAGTGGTGTCGGATTGCATGCACCACAGAAAATCGTTCCAACCGAAAATAAGATTAAAGGTTATTTTTATAGAATAAAAGGGTAATATACACTCGTACAACCCCTGGAGGCATAAAGTCGCTGTGAAGCCGCTTTGCAGTTACTTGAAGTGTATTTTCTGGCTTTAGACAATTCAATCCTGAATGTCCTTATTCCAGACATTGTAAAGTCAGCAGGTTGTCAGTAACTTAAATCCCTAAAAATTCACCGAACACACAAAATGCCTGGACCAATGCAAAAACATAAACAAAAATGTAAATCATATTTTAAAGAACTGCAGAAAGTGAATTATCACTTTAAACCTCTGCAGTGTCTGATTTTTATTTATTTATTTACTTTTTAAAAACCTGTTATTGGGTTTATACATTTTGGTATAGAAATCCATATTTTGATACTGGATAAGTCAACACTGTCTCGTATGAAACGTTTATAGCCAGTTTCTAAATTTTAAAGTAAAAGCTTGGAATTGAGTTGCACACTAACATGCTTAAGTAGGAGGTGGGGGGAAGTCCTCTAGAACATTAACGGAATTTTAGTTTTTAAAGGAGCGCAGACAAGCCCTCCCTCAGCAGAGAGGGTGACAGATAGAGATTTAAGGATCACCCCTCATCAGGTACCATGATGGGGGGGGGGGTTGCTTGTATACGGGGGGGTTGCTTGTATACGGCTTTAGAGTCATCCGCCCCTCTGGGCTGTGCCACATGTCTCTCTGAAAACTGAATGTTTTAAATGAGGTTCAGAGGCAGGATTTAACACAGGCTCCACTGTGATTTTGTCCATTTGGGAAGACCTAAAGCAAAAATCAACAGGAGCATGCATTACACAGAGGAGCTGTCAGGACAATATTCTGAAGTTTTCAGAGAAAAACATGGATAATATTGGGAAATATTTTTAGTGACACTATATATGAGGAATTTTGCTAAGTATAATGATAGCATTTAATGTGGTTAGGCCTTACTTTACCCTCCTAACATAAATATATTCTGCCCACAAGAGGGCACTCCAGGATAAGGACTTTCTTCAATATTGGCACCATCAGTAAAATGCAAATACATCCGAAAATTCTCAGAAGTAATCTGGTTGTTAGAGGGATGTTTAAGTCATATGTTAAAAGAGCTGAGGTCCGTCCCGTGCATTCTGAGCACAGTTTGAAAATTAAACGTAAAAATTAAGTCCATTGTAATTCAAAGGTTGACATCCTTTTTTCTCCACAATTCAACATACATTTCGAATGGAGGATGAAATGAAAAATGTACTTGGACAACTTCAACCTCAACAGTAAAAAGGGATGTAGAATTCCAAATGATTCTAAATTCTCTTGTCCACCGTTCACCTTGAAAGGGGCAGAAGGTTAGAGGCGTGAACGGAAGCCGCGGTGATGACAGGCAGCGTATACCCCAGGGGAACAATAAGGTTTCATCACAGAGTGAGACCATTGATGCTCTCAAGGACACTTAGCCAGCTTTCTCCTTTGTTTTTATTGTCTTCCAACCTTCCTTTGAAAAAAATCTCTGTCAGAGTGAGTACAATCTCATGTATATTTCATGATATATAACAACCCAATTTGGATGCAATGAATGGATTAATTATGCTCACCCATTTAACTGGAACTCAAAAGCAAAACGGAGAGGGAATTGAGTATCAGGATAGATTGAGCCCAGAACAATCTACAGGAAGGGTTCTGAAGGAGCTGTAATAACAAAGGATACTCAAAAGTCTCTCGCAGATAAAAGTTTGCATTCTTCAGCTGTCCTGTCAATCAAGTGATCGCATTCATTGTGTTTAATATTCCACCTTTCACGATAGAAAATATCGTCAGACACTTTGCAAAGTATATCCCAGATAAGTGATGATTTGATGGAACTGAAAATGGACAGGGCGAGTATGTGGTATCAGTGACTAAAGGATTTGAGCCAATCACTGCGTCATGCTGAGGAGAGCAAAACCTTTTGATTGGTTGAGCCAGGTTTTGCGTTCTGCCTTATCCCTCCCCCTGCAGTGCTGTGCATGAGTGTGTAGAGTGTAGACCGATGGGTGGACTTGTGTGGCAGTCTAGTATAATAGCACTGGGCTTGTAACCCAAAGGTTGCAGGTTCCCAGAAGGACACTGCCGTTGTAATCTTGAGTGATTTTGTGCGAAACGATTGGAGAACACGCCCATTCAGTCATGGTAGGGAGGCCTCCCGCTTGCAAAACGAGTCCACCCAACGTGATGCGGGATAGCCCGACATGGGCTGCGTTCAGATCCGAAATTTGTCCTTTCTTTCCTGTCGTTCCCTTCCCTTGCTTCAAGGGGGGAATCCCCAAAATGGCAGGATGAAATACGGCAGCCGCACCAAGTGTGATTCGGATCGGATTTAAGAAAGGGGAGGGAGTAATATATTATATTCGCTCCCTCGTTTATCCTCCCTTCCACCGAGCTTCCAGCAAGAAGGGAAACCCACAATGCAATGCTCCACATGGAAAAAGTGGGCGGTCACATTTCAACTCTGGTGTTGCATTTCCAAAATGTTGCGAGGTCGGTTCGGTTCGGTTTTTGTTTGTTTCTCGTCAGTCCTCCCTTGCAGAGCACCTTTTAAGTTTGCTTGCTGCACGTAGCAAATTGCGTCACAAGATGGCTCCCTCGAGGGAAGACAGCAAGGGAAGGGAGCGTGTTAAATTGGAATCGAATGCAGCCATGGTCAAAACGAGTCCACCCCTTGTGCCTTTTCCTCTTCTGTGCTGATTAGGAAACACCTACTCCAGTGCTAATTGGGAAATGCCTGCACCTGTGTGTGATGGGATATGCCCTGGGGGGTATACAACGAAGAATGATTACGGCAAAGCTCAACCGCTCTCGCCTCCCACAATCTTTAATCTGATTGGTTATTGGGCCACGTTCCCCATCTCGTCTGGACACCTTGCATCGCAAGCAATCCCAACATGCTTTGCAGACACGAGGAATGGCCTCTCATTGAAAATGAATGGAGGCTGTGTAATCGCACGAGAAATCTGCTCCACACCGCTTTCTGTGAGGCTTTACCGTTAGTTAGCTGGATAACTGCACTGAGTAAAACCAGGAACAGCCGTTTTTACTTGAGTCTATGTTCCAGATTTGCCCTGGAGGTTTTTAAGCAGTGTAGCTCTACAGCAGTGGTCTCCAACCCTGTTTCTGGAGATCTACCCTCCTGTAGGTTCACTTCAACCCTAACAATGCACACCTCATCCAACAGCTGGAGATCTACCGTCCTGTAGGTTTTCACTCCAACCCTAACAAAGCACACCTCATTCAACAGCTAGAGATCTACTGTCCTGTAGGTTTTCACTCCAACCCTAACAAAGCGCACCTCATTCAACAGCTAGAGATCTACCGTCCTGTAGGTTTTCACTCCAACCCTAACAAAGCACACCTCATTCAACAGCTAGAGATCTACTGTCCTGTAGGCTTTCACTCCAACCCTACCAATGTACACCTCATTCAACAGCTAGAGATCTACCATCCTGTAGGTTTTCACTCCAACCCTAACAAAGCACACCTCATTCAACAGCTAGAGATCTACCATCCTGTAGGTTTTCACTCCAACCCTAACAAAGCACACCTCATTCAACAGCTAGAGATCTACCATTCTGTAGGTTTTCACTCCAACCTTAACAAAGCACACCTCATTCAACAGCTAGAGATCTACCATCCTGTAGGTTTCACTGCAACCCTAACAAAGCGCACCTCATTCAACAGCTAGAGATCTACCATTCTGTAGGTTTTCACTCCAACCCTAACAAAGCACACCTCATTCAACAGCTAGAGATCTACCATTCTGTAGGTTTTCACTCCAACCCTAACAAAGCTCACCTCATTCAACAGCTAGAGATCTACCATTCTGTAGGTTTTCACTCCAACCCTAACAAAGCACACCTCATTCAACAGCTAGAGATCTACCATCCTGTAGGTTTTCACTCCAACCCTAACAAAGCGCACCTCATTCAACAGCTGGAGATCTACCATCCTGTAGGTTTCACTCCAACCCTAACTATGCACACCTCATTCAACAGCTAGAGATCTTGTTGAGCTGCTAATTAGTAGAATCAGGTGTGTAAAATTAGGGTTGGAGTGAAAACCTAGGAGATGGTAGAACAGGGTTGGATCTTGGGGGCACAATGTTCTACCACTGGAGGGGGCAAGGAGGGCCGTATCTGTTTCTGGATTTCACGCCAACTTCTGCTCCCAATTATTTAATTGGCCCAATCATTTATTAATTAATATTTTAACTGCAGTTCTTGATAACTTCATGAATGACAGCTAGGCTGCATTCAAATAGTCAAATTCGAGCAAGGAAGGATCCTTTAGATCGCATGAACCAGACATATTTCCCAGGCAGCCATGCTAAGGACCGTTCGAATTTCTTATATTGAGAAGGAAAGGAGCTTCATAGTTCCTTTTATCCGTCCTATCACAAAGGATGCTCTGGACTCCTTTTCAGGAGGAAGGTAGTATTCGCCCCACAATGCAATGCCGCCAATGTTTTCATAAGCATCAGAGTTTTCCGGAACCTACCGAATTACTGAATTCAAACAACAAGGCGAACAATGCCAGAAATCTAAATGTGAATAGCTAGTATTGTTGGTTAGTAGTGGCCTATAATAGAAAGTAAACAAACAATGACACAATCAGACAATACACCAAATGTATTAAGAGGCTACATTTCCTTGACCCCCATGATGTTTTCTGGCGAGGTCAAGGAAAAGTTGCAAGGAAAGGAAAAAGGAGCTATTTTTTTTCCTATTCGAATGCAGCCCTAGTTCATGAAGACAGTTCCTGTGTCCCAACATGAGCACGGTTAAACCGGCAGTGTATTTGGCTAATTAGCTAATTTGGCCAGTGGAAGTGGTGACAATGGAAACCCGCAGACACACCGGCCCTGCAGGAATGGAAATGCCCACCCCTGCTCTACCATCATGATGTAAGTGACGTGATCTCTGCGGTAATTGCTTTTAAAAAACATTTTTTTCAAAAGACTTAAATAAATCAACGGTGGACAATCCAGGTTCAGAACGTTCAAAAACCTGTTCCAATCACCTGGATTTGCTCGTGAGCACAATTTCTTATCTAATTAGTGAAATCAGCTGGGCTGAGTTCATGGGTTGAAGAAAAACACGGGGCGGATTTACCCCACTATTACCTCCATTTGCAGCCTCTGCCGATGTTGCAGTTTTTGGTTCCTTCGAGAGTGGTTCGGCGGCGGAGCGAACGTGGCCATTGCAACTTGTTGCTCTTCTTTCTCATTGTAGTCGACCAGTGCCGGCACTACATTCGTAGGTAACGTAAAGTATCGCTCCGCCACCGTACTTCCACAGAGAATATAGGTCAGCACAGCAAAGTAAAGGATTCAAAGATAGTTTGACTTCAAAAAAGGATTCAAAGATAGTTTGACTTGATGGTATAAACACTCAAAATAACCCTGATAGACTGCCGTCGTATTTTATTTGCTTTGGGGGTACTGTGGAGTGTTTAAGTGTGTTTGGTAGTGGATGCTACCGGTTACCATAGAGGTGCGCTAGCATTAGCAACGTGTGTATGTCCAAAAGAAGGGACAGCATGGAATTAGCTGAAAATGGTTTCCATCAATCAACTACATCATGGGTAAGTCGTAATTGAGACATTATGTCCAAAATAATAATATAATAAACTTTATTTATATAGCACCTTTCATATCATAAAATGCAGCTCAAAGTGCATTACAAGAGCAACAATAGAAATCAATAACACAGGTATTAAGATAAGATTTAAAAAAAAGATAATAGTAATAAAAATTGATAATAGTAGAAATTAAATAAATTAAAAATAATAATAATAGTAAAAATAAAATTTATAAAGATAAAGAAAATAATAATTGTAATAAAATAAATTGATAATGATAAAACAATCCTAAGATATAAAAAGCATTAAACAAGTATAAGAAATATAAAACAAATATAACATAACAATGGTGTTAAAAAAATAAAAAGGTTGAATTAATTAAAAGCAAGATCATAAAAATGGGTTTTGAGCTGTTTCTTAAAACTATCAACAGAGGCTGTTTGTCTTATTTGTAATGGGAGTTTGTTCCAAACCTTCGGTGCATAAGAGCAGAAAGCTGCTTCACCATACTTTTCGTAATTCATTTTTGGGGCATTGAGCAGGGAACTATCCCTTTAAGTTGCTATTTCCTAAAGTCAGAAATGTGATGAGTATAAGGAATTTAGACGGCTATTCACTTTTTCAAGAAAATAACATCACAAACAAAGGTCCTGCTATCTGCTTCATAAACATCATCTTAACACTATTATACACTGCAAAAACCAAATATTAACAAGCATTTTAATCATATATTTAGACTTTAGAATCTTATTTCTGTTACTTTTTTTGCTAAATAAGGCACTATCTGCCAGTCGGGTGAGATAGTTTGACTCATTTCAAGATTTGCCAGTGGGGATAATTTCACATGTCAAGCAAAAAGTAACAAGCTAATAAGATTTTAAGTCTCATTACAAGACTAAAGCACTTGTTAAGACGGACATTTTTTGCAGTGTGGGCACTACTGCTGGTGTGCCTCCTTAGTAACATTAGTTAAGAAGGGGAATTTGAGAAATTCTAGCTCTGATCTCCTGTCAAAATACTAATCAGTGCTTTACACAGAAGGACTAGATATTTCTCACAAATAAACAAGTAATTAAAAACTTGTTACTTTAAATTAAGTTGATTTAAAAACGTTGTGAAGTCTTGAAATAAATACAGGCTGTATACCTCATTGCCTTCAAACTGTGAGGATTTCTGAATATTTACAAACAAGATTTTAATAATGAATACATGCAATCAAATGAGCATATCCCCCTTGGACTCTATCCAATCAGCATCTCCCCTTTGGTTTCTGTCCAATCAGCATCTCCCCCTTGGTCTCTATCCAATCACCATCTCCCCCTTGGTCTCTATCCAATCACAAAATGTATTTGACAAACTGCTCTTAAGATTACATTCAACAGGAAAAGTATTTTGGTCCATCTGCCTAGTTTAGATATATATCTTCTTCATCCTCCACCTGGTATTCAGTTTCAAGAGGCTGGCTGCAATTCTCGTAGTCCGCTTCACTGCCAGAGTCATCTTCCTCTTCCTCTTTCTCTTTATCGTCCTTGGTATGGAATGATTCTACGTTTGCGTAGACCTGCTCCTCCTCTTCCTCACTAACATTTCCTCTGGCTTGGTAAGTGTTCATGGTACCTGAAGCAAAATTGCGTGTCAGACTTTGTACAATGTAGACCAGCTAATTACTCATAATCAACACGTATATGATCATTGAGATGGCCTGAAATCTCAAAACACACACAAATTAGTTTGATTCCTTATTATCACACTATCAATGTTCATTTCAAGTAAGCATTACGAGACAACACACACACACATACTGTATATACATGCATGCACGTGTCTGTGTGTGTGTGTTTGTGTGTGAAACTCAATTGAACTGATGTTTGTATATAATCTTAGACCAATGCATTTTCCAGAATGTATAGAAGGTACATATTCAGTCTTCACTTCTACAATTTCTACAAAACATTGACTAAATGTGGATATAAAGCCAAGCCTTACAGCAGCTGAGTTTAACACCCCAACATACACTTACATGAATTAC
Organism: Synaphobranchus kaupii; assembly: GCA_029718625.1. Taxonomy (NCBI): domain Eukaryota; kingdom Metazoa; phylum Chordata; class Actinopteri; order Anguilliformes; family Synaphobranchidae; genus Synaphobranchus; species Synaphobranchus kaupii. Next base: position 25,774,250 of record CM056387.1, read on the forward strand.
CTAATGAGTGTGTGTTAACACACTGTTAAGACGACATAAACCATACTCCTTAACTACAGTGTTAACGTGGTGGAGCAAGCACACGCCAGATGTAGGTGTGGCTCCGTAATGAGGTACTAACATGCTTTGCCAGCTGTCTTCTGAAATTGGGCTTTTCCCTGATTACGCCTTCTCTTCCGGAACACCAGGAAGATGGTAAGAGTTAGCAGAAGCAGAAGCAGAAGTCCTGCTGACATTCCTAACGTGATTGGCAGGACCAATGAGGCTGAAGAGGAGAAAAATCCATGTAAAATTACAGGGAACGTTTTCAGGATTGTATCCCTTTGCCATATTACAGCATTGACTTGTACTGCATCTATTTTTAAACACGTTTAGGAACTTAATTTCAAGGAATTTAATCTGTTGAAAAGCAAAAGGACACGCCAAACAACATCCCCATTAAACAGCAAATTGATCAGTGTACAATCCACTCCAACAGAGTACTTTTTTAACACTAATTGGGCACATATTGTCCCTATTAGACTTATATGAAGTGTTACACCGAATTAAACTCTGGGGATTTTACTGTATAGAAACACTTTTTTGACAGAACACTATTAATTATTCTCACAATCTTCTGTTAATCCTGTTACAGGAGCTACATCTTGACACTGCTCAGGGCATTGAAAACACCTTTAAAATCACTCGCTTTCTACTTTAAGATTTGTAATATAAAACAAAACCCTTTCCAATAATAGTTCTGGGAAAAGTTATGAATTTAAAAAAAAATATTTTATCTGCATTTTGGAATGCCTATTCATAATTGTACATTTATCTCACCATTGAAATGGTGGGGAGAGGGGGGGGGGGGGGGCTCAAAAATATTAGAACATAGGATTAATAACTGTTTATTGGTTAGTTATTGAAATTGACATTACTGTGATATATATTTTTACGTCCTCATTAAGGTCACAGTTTAAAAAGGTTTAGTCCTGCCCTCTCAAACCTGTGGCGGGCGGCACTATCTTGCTAGTCAATCAATTTAGAGTTAATACCGCAGTTCTGTGGTTAATACAAACAGTCATCATGACTCCCTGAAATAATATCAGAATTCCACAAATGGAAAGAGAGAAAAGAGAGGGTTAAAGAAATCCATCAGTGGTGCATATGAACGTGTTATCTAATTCCATAGTGAAATAGGTGTGCTATTCTACTTCATATCGTCACATAGAAGATTTTGAGTGTTTCCAGTTTGCTCTTTTAGCCAACATTTATTAAACGAAGGCTAACGTTTAGCAAGTTGTCCCTGGTGCCAGGCAGATTAAGCTTCAGGCTCAACATTCCAGTTACCCCGACCCAATGAACCAGTCCTACTCCCAACTGAAGGAGGTGAGCAGCATTATCTCGATTGGCAATCAGTTAACCTACTATAATACAGTGTCTTTCACCTATATTTAATTATTTAATTTGTTTTGTGGTTTGACTGAAATCATTTTGTCTGCTGCAGCATTAAACAAATCACTATTTCAGGGTTTTCTGTTGTCCAACTCTACAATGTTTATTCTTTTTTATTTGTTTTTAAAAAATAAATTTCAGATTTTTCCCTTTTTCTCCCAATTTGGTAGCCAATGTAATTCAATTCCCCCCCCCCCCCATGTAGCAACCGCCAGAGAATCGCCGCTTCACAACCCCGTCAGCCGGTAGTAGGAAAGAGGGCGCCACGTCCTCTTCAGGGCGCGACTCCTCGAGCTCCTGACCCTGAAATTTAAATTCAATTCAATTCAATTCAATTCCTTTATTGTCATTGCACAGTGCACAACGAAATTAAGTGTCTCCAGTGGATCATACACATACATACATACAGATACATAAAAGGCAAATATAAAAATTAATAAAAGAAACAGTATAAAAAGGTATTGCACTAGTCAGAGTGTATCACGTCACATGGGATTATTGCACATACTCGGCTACAGTGTGGACTGAACTAAGAATTAAGTTCTTTAATGGCACTTGGGTAGAAACTTTTTTGGAATCTGGAAGTGCAGGTTTTTAAAGACCTATAACGCCTCCCAGACGGCAGCAGAGTGAAGAGGTGGTGCCCAGGGTGGGATGAGTCTCTGATGATGTTTTTGGCCCGACTGTGACAACGTGTTCTATAAATGTACTGTAGTGATTGTAGCGGAGTGCCGATGATCTGTTGTGCGGATTTAATTACTCTTTGAAGAGCTTTCCTGTCTGCTACGGTGCAGCTAACAAACCACACCAGCATGCCGTACGTGAAAATACTTTCAATGGAGCAGTGGTAGAAGGAGAGAAGCAGCTGCTGGGACAGGTTGACTCTTTTCAATGTCCTGAGGAAAAACAGCCGCTGCTGTGCCTTCTTCACCAGAGCTGTGCTGTTTGGAGTCCATGTGAGGTCCTGGGAGATGTGCGTGCCCAGGAATTTCAAGGAGGAAACTCTCTCACCTGGGTCTCCTCCGCTGTGTAGGGGAGCAGGTTCCTCGTACTGTTTCCTGAAGTTGATAATCATCTCCTTCGTCTTGGAGATGTTAAGTGCCAGATTATTAGTGGAGCACCATTCTGTCAGTCTGCAGACCTCGTCCATGTAGGCAGATTCGTCGCTGTTGTGTATCAAGCCCACCACAGTGGTGTCGTCTGCAAATTTTATTATGGTGTTTGTGCTGTAGGTCGGTGTGCAGTCATGTGTGTAGAGGGAAAACAGGAGAGGACTCAGCACGCACCCCTGGGGGGCGCCGGTGTTGATTGTCAGGGGTAGAGAATGGCGGTTCCCTATCCTGACTGTCTGTGATCTGTTGATTAAAAAGTCCTTAATCCAACTGCATAGATGCTGGCTCACACCCAGGCCCAACAATTTGGTCTCCATTCTGCTGGGGATGATTGTGTTAAATGCCGAGCTGAAGTCCAAAAATAGCAACCTCGCATATGTTCCAGGGTGTTCCAGATGAGAAAGTGCAGTGCGCAGTGCTGTATTGATGGCGTCTTCCATTGACCTATTGGCTGTATAGGCGAACTGGTGCTGGTCCAGGGTGGGTGGAAGTGCTGCCTTAATGCGCCTCAGGACCAGCTTCTCGAAGCGCTTCATAACAGTGGGCGTGAGAGCTACTGGACTGTAGTCGTTACGGCAGGTGATGGATGATTTCTTCGGTAAAGGCACAATGGTGGCAGATTTGAGGCATTCCGGGACGGTGCATGTAGACAGGGAGAGATTAAAGATTTTACTAAACACCTCTGCCAGCTGGTCTGCACAGTCTCCTCCCTGGGATGCCATCAGGGCCAGTGGCTTTCCTGGGGTTTACACCTCGGAGCACCCTCCTGACGTCATCTGTGCTGACAGTAAGTGTTAGGCTATCTGATGTTGGTGGTGGCATACTCACAGTCTCTGCGTCGTTCACCTCAAAGCGAGCAAAGAAATGGTTCAGCTCCTCTGGTAGAGAGTCGCTGCTGCTGATGGTTGTGTCTTTGCTGCCTTTATACTTTGTGAGGTGCTGGATGCCCTGCCATGCCCGCCGTGGGTCTCCATCACTAAAATGTCCCTCTATCTTCTGCCTGTAGTCTGCCTTAGCCCCCCTGATGGCTCTCTTCAGGTTGGACCTGGCAGTGCTGTAAAGGTCACTGTTTCCAGATCTGAAGGCTGTGTTGCGTTCCAGCAGCAGAAGTTTGACGTCCTTATTCATCCACGATTCGTTGTTCGGGAAGGACCGGACGCGTTTATCAACTGTAACACAATCTACACAGTTCTTTATGTAAAACAGGACCGTGGTTGTATAGTCATTTATGTCCTGTTGTGCAAATAAATCCCAGTTTGTACGTTCTAAGCAGTCCTGGAGTTGAGAGGAAGCCCCCTCAGGCCATGTTTTTATGATTCTCACACTAGATTTGGTCTTCCTTATGAGAGGTCTGTATGCAGGCGTGAGAAAGAGGGATAGATGGTCAGACAGGCCTAAGTGGGGGAGGGTGGAGACACTGTATCCTTCCCTAATGTTGCTGTAGACATGATCCAGTGTGTTTAGACCTCTTGTGGGACATGTCACATGTTGGTAAAATTTAGGGAGGACAGATTTGAGATTTGCATGATTAAAATCTCCAGCTATTATAAAAATATCATCAGGGTAGGCAGTCTGTGATTTACTGATGGCAGTTAGCAGGAAGTCCAGTGCTAAATGGGTGTTAGCACTAGGTGCTATATATACAGCCATGACAATAACAACTGTAAACTCCCGCGGCAGATAAAAGGGCCGGCATCTCACTTTGATGTACTCCGTATCTGGTGAACAGTGTGTGTCGGTGATGGTTGCATTTAAACACCACCGGTTGTTAGTATAGTCCTCCTCCTTTGCTCTTACCGGAGTCTCGTGTCCTTTCTGCCCGGTGCGCTGTGCGGCTTGCTAACTCAATAGCCTCATCGGGGATCCCCGTGTGGAGCCAAGTCTCAGTGATGAACATTATCGAGCAATCCTGCCTTTTGTGCCGTGATGATAAGCTCCAGTTCATCCATCTTATTACCGAGCGATCTGGCGTTCGTGAGGTAGATGCTGGGCAGTGCGGGCTTGAACGCCTGTTTTGCACGCCGGCCCGACAGCCCCGCTTCAGCCTCCTTTCCCTGCGCCGCCTCCTACGTCTCCCGCTTGGTATGGTAATCCACTGAGGCCCCGGCTGGACGAGCGATCTCCCCGGGGATCTGTTCGTGATTTCCAAAGATATCCGATACCCCACATGGCGCTCCAATCCTTAGAAGATCATTCCGGCTGTATGTAGGGTTGCTGGCCGACAGCCGTAACAAACAACACAAAAGCAAAAATCCACCAGAGCAAAGCCGCCGCGTCCGTGCGCGCCGCCATCTCCATATTTATTCAATAAATATTTATTTATTTTTACCGTAAATTAGCTGGTTAACATCAACACCCGAAACACATTCCGAATCTGTAGGCTAGCCTACATGCACAGACTGTGTCGCTGCAAAACGAATAATGTCTACGTGCTTTTAGTTTTCGGGCTATGCTTGCACAACCTATTTTATTTGGATTTTGCATATTTTTGAGGATTTTTGTATCGTAACCGGAATACCTGAGATTTCCGATTAAGATGTGCATGTTTCCCATAGTCTAAGCCTTAGGCCTGTAGTCTAAGCCTGAGGCCTGTGGTCTAAGTCTGAGGCCTGTAGTCTAAGCCTGAGGCCTGTAGTCTAAGCCTGAGGCCTGAGGCCTAAGCCTAACCTCAGAATAAAACATGCTGATTAATTGTTTTCTATCTTTTTTCAGTATAAAAAAGCAGAAGCGTGAAAGCAGATGTTTAGCTAAATGGGCAAATTTTATTCATGTTACACCTTTGCAGATTGAGCTGGGTCAGCTTTCCTGGTCATTGGTATCAAATTTGAGTATACACATACACATAGGCCTACTGTAGTGTATTGTCAGGTACTAGCCTACATAATACAGTAGCAACGGCCAGATTGTTGGTGCGGTGGTGTGCCGCTATTGTTTACTGTTATGGGAAACACTGTTATATTATCTCTCAAAAGTCACAGAAATACATGAAATGAGCTCTTGTTAATTCAAAATGTTCTGGGGGAGTACACCCAGACCCCACAACACCACCCTCACCCCCACCTTATTAGCCACCGCTACAGAAAAACAAACTTAGGGGAAGCATGTAAATGTGAATGTTTCTCAACCTTGACGTTATTGCAGGAGGTCTGTTGGACGTTTTTTGAATTTAGAAAAAAAAAAAAAATTATGGTTAAATATGTTTAAAGTTTAATAAAATTCAAACACTGCAATTTTCTTTCCACGTAAAATAAAAAAAATAAAAAATAACCTATAGTCTTTATTGGGTGCTGGGCAGTTTGAAGCATTGAATGAAATTGACAGCCAAAGTTCAAGTGATAGCCATTGCAATGCTACTGTCAAAAAAGACAGTCAATGTTCTGATAAACGCACCTGTAGCTCCTTACCTGTGACTGTGAGGGACAGCAGTGTGCTAGCAGGAGAGCTGAAGCTGTGTGTGGACACTAGTCTCATAAATGCACCTGTAGCTCCTTACCTGTGACTGTGAGGGACAGCAGTGTGCTAGCAGGAGAGCTGAAGCTGTGTGTGGACACTAGTCTCATAAACACACCTGTAGCTCCTTACCTGTGACTGTGAGGTGCAGCACTGTGCTAGCAGGAGAGCTGAAGCTGCGTGTGGACACTGTGGTCTCATAAACGCAGCTGTAGTTGCCCTGGTGGGAATGCTCTGCACTAGAAAACAGGAAGGAGGCAGAATGATTGACAGCAGCCTGAGACTCCGTCACATTGGACCCCATGAAGTAGAGGTGGAAGGAGCCCCCTGGGTACTGCGGCTGGGTGGAGCAGGTGATGGTGAAGCTGTGGCCCCTGGTCAGCTCTGGACCCTGGGGGCCCCATGTCACCCCTTCTGTAGGAGAGCTGAGGAAGATTCTGGGTGGCAGTAGGTCCACTGGAAAAGAATCAGAATACATGAGTAATGTTTCAGTGTGGCAGGGTGGCAGTGTAATATAATGGTTAAGGAACTGGGCTTGTAACCCAAAAGTTGCAGGTTCGATTCCCTTGTAGGACACATTGCGTCAGTATATATCCAGCTGTATAAATGCATGCTATGTGAAAATGAAAGTTGTGTAAGTTGCTTTGATGAGAGCGCCCACTAAATGCCCGTAATGTAATGTAATGCATCAACATGGAATTGTGTGTCCAAACCTACACACACACATGAATGAATTATGAATTATGGTTGCTTCTAATTCATATCTGTGTCTTCTCTTTTTTTTGTTCTCTCTTCCATGAAGTCCTGTTATATGGCAAATACACTGGTAGAGATATTTCCTTAACGAATGAACTATGGTTAAATTGCGAATGGTAGGCTAAGCTATGAAATTCAGCAATACCTCAAACATATGCAAACAAGGACTGAATGTGAAGGCGTTTTAACATAGAGCAGTATAAGCAATGTGCAAGAATGCACAGACAGAGAATAACAGTGAATGAGCATCTCAGTATGAGAACCATGTTTGTCATACATAAAATCCATCCATTATCTAACCCGCTTATTCCTGGTCAGGGTCGGGTGCTGCAGCCTATCCCAGCATGCATTGGGCGAGAGGCAGGAATACACCCTGGACAGGTCGCCAATCCATCACAGCACACACACACACACACACACACACGCACACACACACACACACGCACACGCACACGCACACGCGCACGCGCACACGCACACACACACACACACACACACATACACACACCATTCACTCACACACTCATACCTATGGGCAATTTAGAGTCTCCAATTCACCTAACCTGCATGTCTGGACTGTGGGAGGAAACCCACATGGACATGCAAACTCCACACAGAAAGGCCCTCGGCCGGGGTTCAAACTCGGTACCTTCTTGCTGTGAGGCGACAGGCGGGAGGGGGTGCTGGAGCCTATCCCAGCATGCATTGGGCGAGAGGCAGGAATACATGGACAGGTCCATACATAGAATATGATATCTAATACAGGTATGTAAACGACCGCACTCACCAATATAGATGGCAATAGAGTTGCTGGGAGGAGACCGTAATGTCACGTTCCCCTGGACTGTGTACTGACAGGTGTAGCTGCCCTGATGCTTGGCGTCCACGTTATTCACCGCCAGCACCACGCCCGACCCTACGGACTCAGACGTGCCGACCAGGGGGCTCCCAGAACCGAGCTTGTTGAAACGGACCTCAACGGGAGCGCAGACATCTGCCGGGGAGGCGCAGCGAAAACGAACCTCGTCTCCCGGCAACAGCGCTGAATATGAAGAGCTTAGTGACAGGGTGGGCCGGTGCATGTTACCTAATGAATCTTTAAAAAAAAATTTTAAAAAGATTCAATTATTAAATAGTATCATTATTATTATTATTTTTTTAATTATCTTAAAGTAGTCACTTGACAGGAATGAGGAACTATATAAAATATGTTTATAAAGCAAAGAAGCCATATGCTTTCTAAGAATTATATTACTGAGGGAGAAATGGCAAATATATTTGGTGCCCTATGTCCACATTTAATAATAAGTTTGCAATATCACCACTGAATCCGTCCAAATGTACTTACATTTCAGGCATAAAATGAATAAAGCCTCCACATTATATCGGTTGGTAGCCAAATACAAATCCCAATTCCAAAAACGTTGGGACAGTATGTAAAATGCACATAAAAGCAGAAAGCAGTGATTTGTAAATTCTCTTTTACATATAGTTAATTGAAAACAATACAAATAAAATATATTTAATGTTTTACCTTATCAACTTTGTAGATTTTTGTAAATATACGCTAATTCCGAATTTGACGCCTGCAACACATTCCAAAATAGTTGGGACAGTGGCAAAAGAACATTCAACAGGTAAACCGGTGATCTATCATGCCTGGGTAAAAAGGATCTTATTTTCAGGTACTCTCTACAATTGATACTCTCTGCATTTGAATGGATCTCTATGGGAATTGGGGGGTGGGACTAGATTAAGCAGTAAATTACACGGGAATAGTATGGACCCCATGGTTGGCTAAATGGCTGTAAGTCATCAAGGGTCTGACGTATCAAATGAGCCTCAAACCATCACTCTGCTGCCAGATATACAATAGATATGGATGGATCACTTTTCCTACTGAACTCTATGGAAAAATAAGTCAGGAAAAACAATCGGACGGCAATCGGACCAAATTGGGGTGGGAATTGGACATTGACAGCCCCGTGTTGGGCGCCAAATTATTAGAAACAAGTAAATACATAAATTACAAAATTAAAAAGTCAGCCACCCAGACTCCCAAAAGCATAGATTCCCCTTACCTGAGCAGACAACGCCTGCATCCTCCGTGTGATCACAGTTGTTTGTACCAAAGCCTCTGTGTGCGCAGTCTGAGAGAGCGCGTTCACTTCCTGTACAGCCAACATCGTCCATCTTGATTTCTCCACTCCCTCGGCCGAACCAGGCACTTCCTGGAGCAGTCACGGCCACGCCGCAACCCAGCTGTCTGCACACCACTGCGGCGTCTTTCATATCCCAGTCATCATCGCACACGGTTCCCCACTCACCACCGCCGGGAGAGACCTCCACTCTCCCAGAGCAGCCGCATTTCCCTCCTACCAGTCTGATCTGGGTATCTGACAGCACAGAGCAAAATACTGACCATACTTCACCTTAAGTTTTAATTATGGCGCCACAAATTACACCACCAATATATATATATATATATATATATATATATATATATATATATACACACACACACACACACACACACACACACACACACACACACACACACAGTATATATACTGTATATACAGCATTGTCATGGTTTATGACCTTTTTCCCTTGCGGTCGTGTTCCTTGGTCACCACACGTGGGCGCTGCTCCGTTAGTGGAGTTTTGGCTCCGTCTAGTTTTTTCACGGAGAAGTCTCATCAGCATTTACAGGTGTGCGTGTTTTACCGGTGAGCTATTTAAGCCCATGTTCCCTTCGTTCTGGGCTTCGATATTGATTGTTTGTTGTTTGTCCTGTGGTGTATTCTCTGCTGTTTTGTGTGCGGTTTATTTTTGCCCTTTTAAAGTTTTAGCCAGTATGATTAGGTCTAGAGTTAAGGAGACCGTTTTGCTCTGTTGTGTTTTTTTTTTGGAGTTTTGCGGGACTTGCCTTTGTGCTTTGAGCTTTCAGGTTGAATTCCTTTTTTGTGTGCTTGTTTCAGTCTCCGCTTTCTGGTGTTGCCTTTGTTTGTCTGTTGCCTAGATCTTTTGCCCTTTTTTGTCTCTTTCTCCTCTCTCTGTCTGCTGTCTTCCGTGAAAGCTAGAGGAGTCTTTGTTTGTGTGTATTTGTATGGTAGTTTCTTACTAAGAGACCGGGTATTTTATCATACTGACTTTAGGGCTTTATTTATTCTTAGAGGCAGGGCGTGTATTTTCTATTGAGCTTGTGTTAGTCTGTTAGCCGGTAATTCCGATGCAGTTGTCCTGTTCGTCCATCAGTACTTGTCTCCGTACATGGAGTTTTTGGCGATTTTGTTCGGAACTGTAATTCTGTTCGCCCTTCGGTACATGTCTTCCCATATGGAGACTGGATGATTTTGTGGACATGTTTGTGTGTGACAGCGAGTCTCTGAAAGTAGCCTTGGAACGTTAGTTTTCTGTTCCATTTCGTCTCGTTACATATTCCTTTACTGAGAGGCTAGGGCATGTGTTTTCAATTAAGCTTGCGTTAGTCATGTTTGTTAGTAAAGTTATGGGACGACGGTGCTCCGTCGGCTCGCCTGTAAAATGTTTCTCTCTCCTGGGAGATCGGGCGTTTACCCCTTTATGTTTTCTGCATGTGACTGCGAGCCTATGAAACTAGCCATGGAACGTTATCCCTGTTCCTTCGCCTCGTTACATTCCTCTTTACCAAGAGGCACGGCGTTTATTTTCTATCAAACTCGTCTTAGTCTTTTAGCCGGTAATGTCCGGTGCAGCTGTCCTGTTTCATCCTTTTTACTTGTGGGACGATTTTGTTTGGAACTGTTGTTCTGTTCGTTCTCCAGGTATGTCTCTCCTCATATGGAGCTTGGGCGATTTTGTTGACATGTTTGCGTTTGACTACGAGTCTCTTAAAGTATCCTTGGAACGTTAAATCTCTGTTCCTGTTCGCCTCATTACATTCCTCTTTATGGAGAGGTAGGGCGTTTATTTTGTACTAATCTCGCTTTGGTCTTTTAGCCGGTAAATGTCCGGTGCAGCCTGTCCTGTTTGTTCCTTTCGGTACCTTTATCTGTACATGGAGTTTTTTGACGATTTATGTTCGGAACTGTTCTGTTTCGTCTTTTGTTACGTATCTTCCTATAGGGCGATGTTGTGGACATGTTTTGTGTGTGACTGCGAGTCTGAGAGTAGCCTTGGAATGTTGGATCTGTTCCTTTCGCCTCCTCATATTCTATCAGATTATTTTGCAGTGTTTGTTGACTGTTTTATTTTTGCCAGCACGCTTGCCCGTTCTTATGCGTCTCGTGACCGAGACAGGGCGCATATTATTTCTGGCTATTGAGAAACCTGTCCTTGCGCTTTTACTTATTGGCGTGTGACAGTGAGCCGGTTAGTAGCGTCGGTAGGCTTGTTCGTTGTTTTGTCTCCCTTCCTTAACTGCGGGGTTTCCTGCCTTAGTGGCCTTAGGGCTTAATGAATCCCCTTGCTGCGTTTGGCTCTTCCTACCTCACACGTCACACCCACATTACACAGCATATATTGATGCTAGAAATGTATCAACTATTATAGTACAAGGACAATGTTATTATTATCAGGGAAGTATTAATAAACTTGATGTCACCACTATAAATCTGTGATGTCATTCTCCAAATGAGTATCTCAATCTAAGACATAATCAACGACCCTTACCTAAGCAGACAACACCAGCATCCTCCTCATGAGTACAGTCATGTTGTCCATACCCTCTGTGAGAGCATTGTGAGAGAGAATGTTCACTGCCTGTACAAAGAACATCATCCATCCAAATTGGGTCATTTCCCTGGCCAAACTGGGCATTTTCTATTGCAGACACAGCCACGCCGCAGTCCAGCTCTCTGCACACCACTATAGCATCTAGTATATCCCAGTTATCATCACACACGGTCCCCCAAAGGCCACTGCGATAGACCTCCACTCTCCCAGAGCAGCTGCCACTCCCATCGACCAGTCTGACCTGAGCACCATCTAAAAGTCACAGAGAGGAACAGAGCAGCAGACTGCCAATTATCGAGAACACTGAATGTGTTTAGATGAGATCTAGTTTTACGATGACATGAGAATGCATCCTTAAATTATTTGTCAGTAAAGAGACTCCCCTTACCTGCTGGCAAACTGACATTCAGAAGATGAACTGTTGGAGTGAAAAACAGGAAAATTACGCAATGTTTTTTTTTTAATTGCATATAGTCAGATCCCTTCATTTGAACAATAATACAACAAGGCTTTTCTTTTATTTTCAAATATACTAATTATTTTGGTGAATCAAAACATTCCACAACATAACAAGGTATATGCTGTGTCGTTTGTATTTTTTTGTTATTTTTTAAATGTGATTGGAACTCAATCAATGCAACAGGGTCCGTTTCAGCCAATTCCACCGAAAAGCATTGGCCCGGATTTGAGTTACACTGGTCCTGAACCTAGCTTACTTCTGTGATGTAAAAAAAGTCAGCAGTTTATTTGGTTAGCACCTACTATCTGCTATTATAATAATTATAATACTAATACTAATACTAATACTAATACTAATAATAATAATAATAATAATAATAATAATAATAATAAATGTATTTATAAAGCACATTTTTGTACAGAGATTGCACCTCAAAGTGCCGTACATGAAAGAATCATGTAAAAATCCAAGTAAAAACAGAAAAATAGAAATTATAAAGAAAAACAATAGTACATGCTAAGATAATACAAACCATGGTAATAAATAATAAAAACACTATAAATAGCCTAAAAGTAAGAAAGTTAAAAGGCAGAGCAGGCTAACTGATGACAATTTTAAATAAGTGTGTTTTAAGAAGAGTTTCTGCCTGTCTGATATTGCCTGGTAGGGCGTTCCAAAGCCTAGGGGCGTAAAAGCTAAAAGCCGCCTCAGCGCTTCTCTTACGGGTTACTTTGGGAATCACAAGAGAGAAGCAGTGGAGGATCTAAGGTAGGCACTAGGCACATGTTCCTGAATGCAGTCACCTAAGTATTTTGGTGGTAAACATTTTATCGTTTTAAAAACCAAACGAAGAACCTTAAAATCTATTGTAAAACGCACAGGTAGCCAGTTTTTTTGCCTTTTTTTCAGTGTTGGTCTCACAATGGCAGATTAAGGTGGTGGGGAATTTGCCAGCTGATAAAGAACAGTTCACAATTTCCAAAACATCATCAAGTAAACAATCACACATGTTTTTAAAGAACTTTGTGTGGATGGAATCAAGTGAGCAGGTTGAGGGTCTCATTTGAGAGATAACTTCACTCAAAACTTACGTGTCAATTTGTTCAAATGAATCCATGACAGCATCAATTTGTCTACATTTGTCACACGGTTGAAACAACGCTTTGTTTACATTTACAATTTCCACGTGTGCTTTTATGAATAACTATGTTGTGCGTATTCACTAAATGCATGTCGATAACATTGCTACCTGAGCATCGTTTATATAATTATGTCCACACAAGCATGTTTATATTGGTGTGTGATGTTTAACAAGTTTGATGTGTCATTTTGCTGTATTGCAATTGAGTGCTGTGATCAATCTTATTTACTCACGTTTGCTGTGTATCGAGTTACTTCGTAGTTCTTGGTTTTGCGCTGGCGCAACAAGCCGCACATGAAGCCAGTTAGCAATCGGCTGATTGCGAGGAAATGGGACATGATGGACTGAACAACGGACAAATCAGTAACGGCAAACTAGTAATCTCTGCCAATCATAGGGCTGGGTTTGTGGGACTTGCGCTGCCTCTTTCCTTTATAACAGGAACTTTGAATGAATGGATACAAAAGAGCCGCAACTTCAGACCCGCCCCAATCCAGCCAGCCAGCACATCGCCGAGTGAGTGAGAGGAATCGAGACCCGCAGCACAGAATTAACACCCAAGTAGTGATGGCGAAATATGGAGGATTATTCAACCCAAAATTAAAATGAAAATGAAAACGAAAATGAAAATGAAAACGAAAATGAAAATGAAAATGGAAATGGAAAATGAAAATGGAGGATTATTCAGCCCAAAATTAAAATTAAAATTAAAATCTTTTCATTTTCGTTTTCATTTTCGTTTTCATTTTCGTTTTCATTTTCGTTTTCATTTTCATTTTCATTTTCATTATCGTTTTCATTTTCATTTTCATTTTCATTATCGTTTTCATTTTCATTTTCATTTTCGAGCTGTACTATATGTAAATGAGGGGGTATGGTCAAGCAAGCAGGGTGTGCCTCATACAGGTTTAGTGCAGTAGCACTTAATGAACACTAGGGGGAGCATAGCATAGGGATGGGTAACAGTCTATGCTTGATACTATGCTCTCAGGGCACTCATATGTTTTAATGTATGAAATGATGAAGAATCTGAGCAGTGTTATAAAGTATTCTTGTTTTATGAAAGAAACTGAGCTAGCTAGCCAGCGCTACGCTGTGTAGGCTATAGGTCAAACCTGCGAGGTGGAAAATCCAGGTTCAGAAAGTGAAAGTCCTCCCCAATCATTTGTTCCAATCACCTGGATTTGCTAATTATCACAATTCTTCAGCCAAGAGGTAGGAGCTAACTAGGCTAATTAGTGAAATCGTGAGTTCATGGGTGGAAGAAACACGGCAGGACTTTTACTTTCTGACCCCTGGAATTTCCACCTCTGCAAACCTGGTAGTAGCCCACGATAGGCTACATTGTGGCAGGTTAAACGTTGGATTGGATGGTTGTGTTGTACTGCTGGAAATAAATTAAATCCTCTCTTAAAATAAATGAAAAGACCGCAAATGAGTCACTGGATCGTTTAAACTTTTAACCTGGCTCCGGTACTTTAAGCGAACATTAAGGCATTGCTTCAAAAAGTCTATCGACAGCCAGATTCTATTCTATATGTTATGCAAAATGAGAAATGTTAATGTAGGCTATTTGAAAGTGAGTCAGCTTTGTCATACAAAAAATCCAGGGTTAAATCTTAAATTGAGCTTGCTAGCTGTTTATTATTATCCTACAATAGCTCTCATAAGTGTTTATGTTACCCATCTATCGTTAATTGTGTTTACTGTATTACACACTTCATGTGAGTGCCATGAGTCACTGGACCGTTTATTTTAACCTGGCTCCAATAGATCTAGCTAGCCTACTTCAAACGAACATTAAGGCATTGTGATAATTAGCAAATCCAGGTGATTGGAACAAATTATTGGGGAGGACTTTCACTTTCTGAACCTGGATTTTCCACCTCGCAGGTTTGACCTATAGCCTACACAGCGTAGCGCTGGCTAGCTAGCTCCGTTTCTTTCATAAAACAAGAATACTTTATAACACTGCTCAGATTCTTCATCATTTCATACATTAAAACGTATGGAGTGCCCTGAGAGCATAGTATCAAGCACAGACTGTTACCCATCCCTATGCTATGCTCCCCCTAGTGTTCATTAAGTGCTACTGCACTAAACCTGTATGAGGCCTACCCTGCTTGCTTGACCATACCCCCTCATTTACATATAGTACAGCTCGAAAATGAAAATGAAAATGAAAACGATAATGAAAATGAAAACGAAAATGATAATGAAAATGAAAATGAAAAAGAAAACGAAAATGAAAACGAAAATGAAAACGAAAATGAAAACGAAAATGAAAAGATTTTAATTTTAATTTTAATTTTGGGCTGAATAATCCTCCATTTTCATTTTCCATTTTCATTTTCAGTTTCATTTTCATTTTCATTTTCGTTTTCATTTTCATTTTCGTTTTCATTTTCATTTTCATTTTGGGTTGAATAATCCTCCATAGAAATGAGGCTTCGCAGCCAATTGTATCGCAAATAGATTCATTACTCAAAGCCTCATTCAACACAGTGTACACTAGTGACACCTGCTGGTAAAAGTAATTTAGAGCAACGAAATCATTACAAATTCCACCTCAGGTTCAAAATAACGAAGTTGCCGTGAGATAGCAACAAGCGACCCTTTAGCTCACTGGTAACGCGTCGGACTTCAGAGCCATTTCTGTAAGACAAAGTACTAGTTCAAAACCTCGCTCAGACGATACACATACTAACATACTCATAATTTGTATTTGTAACTGTCATTAGGCTAGATTTGTTTTATACGAAGATATATTATAAAATAATATATGTAATATTATATTAACTTTCAAAATGAAAAAAACAGGAAGATTGATATAAAGGGGGACAACATTTGTGTGGGGTTCTATTGAGCAGTAAAAGTGTTGCTGGTCTGGGACTGGGAGTGCTTCTGTAACCAGGCAGTGAAAGTGAATGTGCTTCAGTATGGGCAGTGAAAGGGAAGGTGCTTTTGTGACTGAAAAGGGAGGTTTTTATTGATTTTTATTAACGGCCTCATCAAGTTCTTGCTTTCTGGAACCTATGGCAAAATAACAATATGCAAATGTATTTATATGTCAGTATGATTATGATAAAGCAACCATAACTGCTATTAAAAAGTAAAATAAATAAATAACCTCCGCTGGTTTCTTGCTCATTGGCAGGTGCATTTTCATGCATTGCCCGATAATGCCTGGACGAGGTATTATTGCTGTAAACCAGCTCCTTTAGGCACAGCAAGCACTTTACCTTCAAAATTAAATAATATGCCATTTGAGAAGGAATGCAGATAATGATAATAAGAAAGCATAAGAAATAACAATCAAATCATAATAATATTAAACAAATCGTAATAATCTGCTGTAGTTAGGCCTACGTTAAAATAACAACCAACGAACTACATGCAGTCGATTGCTAGCCCAGTGTTCGAATAGCGTTTCAGTGTGTTTTTATATCTACGCCCACTTAGGCCTGCCTTATTTGGAGATATCGAGTCAAAATATTCCCAAGCAGAAGATTTTCGCTTCCATGCAGGTTCCATTAGCCTATTTTTGTACAAAAACGACAAAACTGTAAAAAAATAAATAAATAAATACTCAAAAAATTCCTCAACTTTCAATAGCAATAATACCAATAATAAATTCTCCGCAACAACCCTCGAAATAAGGGGGGTATCGCTCCTTTATATCCAATTCAAAACCCCTAATTCCGCCCAAAACGCAAAACAAATCGATCACATGGTTCTACAGCACCCGAGGCCTCGTTTGTCATCGATCACGTGCTTCTCTGAAAGTGATACAAGCTTCGGTGCGAGGCTTCTGTAGAAACTGCCCTACGTACTCGACACACAGCTCGGAGCTTCGGTATCATACGTAACATCACTAGGTTGTGGGTGTCAGCTGCGAGCCGTCTGCGCATTGTGGCCACACACACACCCCCACCAATATCATCCATCTGCAGACTGCAGGCGGTCCAGTGGCGTGTGTGGGCGGGCCCGACAGATGAATAAGTTGCGTGCATTTTAAATGGAGATGTTTGTTATTTTAACCCTTGGCCATTTTTAAAGTTTTTTATATATATATATATATATAATACCAAGTAGGCTATATAGAGCTATTTCCAACTGGATGTTACCAATAGTTAACTACGGAAGAGCCTGGGAAGCGTACTGGCAGCTTGTTTCCTTGCTCTTCCACAGAGTCTACATAGACGTTGGCCAGCCGTTACACTGCTCTCCCCCCAACAAACGAACCTTGCCTTTAGACCAGGTCTTCTTACTATTATTATTATTATTATTATTATTGGTGTATCATTATATTGATTACTTCAGTTCCTAGGACTCTTTAACCCTAGGTGGCGTAGTTCGGCTACTCTTTTCGTACCTTTCACCTCGGCCACTGACACATTGGTCATCTAAATCTGTCATTAAATTGACCTGGGAGATTTGTGAGCGAATACTGGATATATTTTCTTGAAAGAAAGTAGCAAACTCATTACATTTAGATGTGGAACCGGTCGCAATGTCAGGATCAGCAGTCAGCATAGAATTAATTAATCAATCAATTGTTGAAAAAAAAAGTTGTTTATTTTTGTTTTCGGAAATGAGTCTAGAAATGTGCTTGTCTGACCATCTTCATTGCTCTGTTGTAAATAGCAAGTAGCTCTAAGGATCTCATAGTGGATTTGTAGTTTGTGCTTTCTCCATTTAGGTTCCGCTATGCGGCAGTTCCGTTTAAGTTTGTTATGTTTTCTTCCGTTTTCACTGTCACCTTATTAATATTTTGAGGGGCTACATTGTCGAGGGTGGTTCTCAAACGATTGTTAAAATTGTTCACCAAATTATGAGGATCAGAATGCAGATGAGGCTGGTGAGGGATAGAAGTAACTAACTCTCTGAACTTGTTGACTGCAAGGGCATTGAGGAGCCTTTTCTTGACAGTGTGTTTCTCACTTAATTTCTACAGGGAGCGTTAAATTAAAACAATGATCTGACACAGCTAGATCTAGAATAGATGAGACAAATATTTAACCCTTTAGAGATGACCAAATCTAAAGCATGGCCTTTGTTGTGAGTTGGTCCTGTAATGTGCTGAATAAAATCAAGTGAGTGCAATAGATTGGAAAAAGTGCATAGCCTTAGAGTCTGAGATATCATCTATGTGTCAGTTGCCAACTAGGAGAACCTTGTCATAGTCAGTTGAAATGACAGACAATAGATTTCTGGGAGAAAAGCTGCAAACTGCTTGGGTGGACGATATACTATCACCATAACGATGGGCGTATCACATTTAAACCACAGACCAAGGTGTGATGCGTTATGATTATTTTTATATTTATCACCCATCAGAGTTAAAAAGGTTCCTCTTTTCTTGAAATGTACAAAATGATCTGTTCTCTCACATGAAAAGCAAAATTCTTGTGACGCTCTCATTCCCGTCCCCTTTGTGTCCCGTGTTTTACCTGTTTCCTCTCGTATCGTGTTGGTTTGTATTCCTGTTTGTTGCCCCTTGTGCTGCAGGCTGGGCGTGGTTTTTTCCCTTTCGTGTCACACTGTTCCCTTGCTATGTTTCTGCCTGTCTCCTTCCTTCACTCCGCATGCATTCTGCACACTCTCTGCTCCGCTAATCACTCACGCATACATTCGCACGCTGCACATTGATACCTATTAACTCTTGTATTTAGTCTCCCGGTGTTCTTTGTCCTGTGCCAGTTCGTTAAGTCTCGTTGTAGTAATACTCTGGTCTTGTCTCGTCTGATACTTTGTATCTAGCTCTGTCTTGCCTTGCTTAAATTAACTCTTGCCTGCTTTCCAAGTCTACCAATCTGCAGGTGTTCGTGTCCACTCCACGCTGCCCCGTCTCCCTCTCCCCGCTCCTCTGCTGCACCTGCCCGGATTCCTGCCACCATCCAGTCCCTGGTCTCTCCCGCTCCCGCTCTCCCGCTGCTGATCCATTACTGGTTTCTGTTTGTCTAAAACCTCTCCCTATGCTTCAGGAGTTCTAGTCGAAGCAATAAATTATTGGATTATTGGAATCCCTTGTGTGTGAGTCGTGCATTGGAGTCCAGTCCCTGCTCGGAGTCGTAACAATTCACACCCTTTTTGTGTGTTCTCACTATAGCTAATTTAACATTCGTTACTTTTTTTTTAACGAAAGTTAAATCTAATAAACTTACATAAAACAGAAAAATAACAATGTGCATGTACAATACATTTCTAGGTTGGTGAAAATCAAATCACACAGCAAAAATTCAGTTCAGAATGAATTAAATGTCATTTTTAATGAAACTACGTACATTCAAAAAAATAAAACTCAAAAACATAACTTTCTTAAAAGAAAGATATTGCCGTCTGACATTAGGATTATATGGTTTTTGTAAAGAAATATGCATTTATATAGATTAATTGTGTGTGTTCAGAATAATCAACCTGTACAATGCGTTTGCAATTGTCATTTACAAAAACTACAACTGATGATCATTTCTATTTAGTTACTTTCAGAACTTCAGTTTAAGTTGTTTTCCCTCGTTTTCCTTTCAATTTCAGTTCATAAATGATTTTGTTCAAAAAAATTTTTTTAATTTTTTCGTTTTGTTTCAGTTAATGATAACCTGTGGTGCTGATCCACTGACATTTGCATGGGCAGATTTCAGACTCGCAGAATGACGCAAGTCCACAGAACACATTGACAGTGACTAATATGAATATCTACAATTATCAGTGTACATGTACAGAGCTGGCTAAAAACTGATGAAAAAGCAGGAGAATTGAAAGCTTGAGTTTGATGCTGTCATTTTTCTGTGCCATAGCAGATATTTATTCATTTATTTAATTAATATTTATTCATTTTACTTGCAGAAAATAGCAAAATTATCCTGTTCAATGATTCACTTTCATACTAACAGTAGATAATTACTGAAGTGTGATGATAAATTACATGTAAATTGCACGTAAACTTCCTTAGTATGTGTTAACGCCTATTGTACATATATAGAGTGTATTCACCAGAAGTGAAGTTCTTGCATATCGTAGGACAAGAAATCAAACTCACCAAAAGCCATGAGAACAATTCCCAGCATCCTGGTCCTTACAGTATCTCCCAAAGGAATGTCACAACATAAACTGACCCAATGCGCAGAGGAACGCACACAAAACCAAGGGTAAGAGAGCATAGACTTTCAAATAAAAACAAACGGGATAACTCCTTATGTTCGTTTTCTGGACTGTATTTTTAGCTATTCGTATCGCTTCAACTATTGTCTTTGAGTGACAGATGTTGGGGAGTGAGTGACAGATTTTACTGTAAAGGAAGAGGAAACCACACAGCCCGTGAGAACCTGTTTTTTGGGGCCTATGTTTTAGCAACAGTAATATGTTGACTGAAGAGAGAAATGTAAGCGTATGTAGTCACACTAACAATTATTTATTTTGTACATACAAATGTCCTATCTTGTCAAAATATTTTTTCCTGACTGCATAACTGATTGCTTGTGGTTAACTCATTACTTACGTAGATGATGGGATTTTTCATTACTGATGATACCTTGGCGATTATAATGATTGTAGTCACCTTAGAGGTGAAATATATATGTATGCAAAATATTACATGGTTATGCTGTGCTATGCCTGTTTATTCAAATTATGCAACCAAACTACTCAAATGAGAATTTGAGGGTGAATGCTCAATACATATAATATTTTTTTTCCCAGATTCAAATTTTTTTATTCTGGCTTTTCATATTCACTTTTTTCTTTTTTTTTTTACTTTATTGACCCTGTGGGGTATTTTGTCCTCTGCATTTGACCCCTCCTAACTGCTTATAGGAGCAGTGGGCAGCCACAGTGCAGCGCCCAGGGACCAACTCCAGTTCTGAGGCCAGTGCCTCTGTGAAGGGCAATGATGGGTGTTTAAGTATCCTGAAATGCACGTCTTTGGTGTGGGAGGAAACCGAAGTACCCAGAGGAAACACACGCGAACCCAGAGGACCCGGACCGAGACTCGAACCCAGAACCTCTTTCTTGCTAGCGGTTCCCTTCTTGTAACACAAAAACTAGACTCCCCATGGAGAATTGAGGGAATTATTAGAAACCCTCGTATCATACGGACACTTGGTGAACAAAGTTGGAAGGTGGACAAATGCACCACCCGAGTGCTCTGATGTGATGGAGTCAGTGACGCAGCACTGGCACGGACTGGATTCAGTACCAGACCGTGGGGCCCAGCCACACACTAGAACAGTGAGCTGGGTAGCTCATCCTGTTAGCAATGCTTCCGTACATGTATGGGCCCCGCGGTTTGGTATCAAATTCCAATTGCCATGGCAGGCCAGCAGCTCCACAGAACGAGGCACAGGGACGGCTTTTGATAGGCGGGCTAAAATATACACTTAGCCTACTCTTCCTGGATTGCACCTTTCATCTTGCAATCTCAAACAATGAAGAAGATGAGAGTTAACTGGAAAATATCATTGATTACAGGAGTAATGTGTAACTAGTAAATTAGCAACCCACAAACATGAAATGTAGGTCTGCACAAAGCACAAATTGAGTGACGTTCCTCTAATTTTGTGGAGTGACTGTCTCATCGCTTTCAGACAGATATTCTATCATATAAATACTGAGCAATGTATTTACATAGCCTAGTGGTTCAACATTGGTTCATTATAGGCTAAACAGATAATGTTTAAGCAACGTGGTAAACACATTCTTCAAACCCAGGAAAGCTGTAGGGCTACGCTGAAACGTTTGCTGCTAGTCTTAAATGCACTGATCACTTTGTTCCCTTTCCAGTGTGATTCTGCAAATAAATAGCGGTTAAAGCAAACAGGCAACAACCCTATTCTAAAAGAGTCTGTGGTCAGAAACCACTTGCTAAGTGAAGTGGCATTCTGGGAAACGCAGTTACATTTCACTAGAGCTAGCTATAAGGATGGGGTGCTGCAGAAAGATTATTGTATGAACCTCCAAATATGGCAATCTGTGGCTTCAAGTCTTCTGCTTCTTCTTCTTCTTAATGTTTAATGGCGGTTGGCAAACAACAAAATGGTGCATTACCGCCACCAACCGGATTGGAGTATAGATCAATATTATTAAATTCAAATTACATTTATATAAAATAAATAAATAAATAAAACTCAAATTATATCAATCTCTATGTCTCTTAAATCATATTTGAATCTATTTTCTCTTAGTCTAGATATTCATTCCTGCATAGGTCCTTTAGAGCTTGTTTCCTGAAACTGCGTGGGACTCAATTCTTTTTTGAATTTGCTCCCAAGAAAGACCCTTCACCTCCAAAACCTTTTCTGCTCCATTAACTATTATTCTTATGTTCTTGGTTATTTATTTATTTATTTCGGCACGCATATAGTCACACTTCATCACAATTTCTGTAATATGCCCTGAACAAACACAGTACCTGCCGAAAAGGGATACGGGAAAAAGCAGACTGCTTATCAAAGTCCCTGTTACGATCCTGATACGGGACGAACCCAAGTGCAACGACCAGGAGGCAGATTCAAGAAAATGGTAATTTTATTAAGCGTTGGGGTAGTCCCAAAGCTGTACAGGAAAGGAAAACAGGTTAATTAATTAAACATAAGTAGAGTCCCTTACGGACTGCTCCAAGCCGGAGCTGGGCTTGAAAGTCAAGGTAGGTTCCAAGCCGGAACCAAACGGGTGCAGGACTGGGAGTCCAAGCCGGACTGGGTGCGGAAGTGCCCTACTGTTCCAAGCCGGAACTGGTTAGGGAAGGTGGAGTAGTGGCACCGGGTCTGGACTGGAACTGGACCGGGAGGTCCACTCAGGAAAACGGAAGGCGGCACGGAACTTGTTCCAAGCCGGAACTGGACTTGATCGGAGGTGTATAACACACCGGAACTGGACTGGAACTGGACTGGAACTGGACTGGAACTGGACCGGAAGGTCCACTCAGGAAAACGGAAGCCGGCACGGAACTTGTTCCAAGCCGGAACTGGACTTTACCAGAGGTGTACAACACACCGGAACTGGACTGGTACTGGACAGGAACTGGACTGGAACTGGACCGGAGGGGTCCACTCAGGAAAACGGAAGCCGGCACGGAACTTGTTCCAAGCCGGAACTGGACTTTACCAGAGGTGTACAACACACCGGAACTGGACTGGTACTGGACTGGAACTGGACTGGAACTGGACCGGGAGGTCCACTCAGGGAAACGGAAGCCGGCACGGAATTATTCCAAGCCGGAACTGGACTTTAACGGAGGTGTACGAAACACCGGTACTGGACAAGACCTGGGCTGGAGCTGGACTGGAACCGGACTGGGTAGGTAGCTTGATTAATGGGGTAGAAAGCAGAGGTTAATGGCAGGGTACTGTGACAGGACTGTAGCTGAAGAAAGCTCCGCGGAGTTGGAAGGTGCGGCGTGGCTCGGGCAAATCTTGCTGAAGCCGGCTAACATTCAGGGATCTTGGAACCGTAACCGAAGTACAGGAGGTAGGTGACATAGGGAGGACAAGAAACAGCTACAGGGAGGCTGGAACCGCGGCGTCTGGAGGTTGAAGGGAGACAGGTAAGTAGCATGCAACAGAGAATGTTTCGGAGGGATAGCTACCAAACTGTAAACCAGGTAAACAGGTAAAAGACAGCAAGCTGATGAATACTGGACCAGAAGCGTGACATGACATAAACACGGTTGGTTAGTTAACAAACTGGCGCCGACTAGCAGCCAGCCAGGGGTTTAAATGGTGCAGGAAATGAAGGAGAAAATGAGAAACAGGTGTGATGTTCAATCGGGAGTGATTGCCGAAGCACAGCAGTGAGGAATGTGAGTAACGAGAGGGGAGAGTGATAGGCGGAAGTTAAAGTGGAGAATAAGCCGAAATGAACCCGAGGGAAACGCCCAGTCCGCAGCCAGGGGGAAAACACGGACAGGGGATCCAACATGACACGGAAGGAAACAAGGAAAACATGGAAAACGGACAGGAGGGGAACGGAACGTTACAGTACCCCCCCCTCAATGTACGCCACCTGGCGTACCCGGAGGCCTGGTCTTGTCAGGGAACAGCCTGTGGAAGTCTTGGATGAGTGAATGGTCCAAGATAAGGCTTTTGTGGAGCCACGACCTCTCCTCAGGACCGTACCCCTCCCAGTCGACGAGGTATTGGAAACCCCGGCCCTTGCGGCGGATATCAATCACACGGTTCACCGTGTAGGCCGGGGCGTTGTCGATAACTCGGACGGGAGGTGGAGGGATGGTGGGGGTACTGAGGGGGCTGGAGGAGACAGGCTTGATTTGGGACACGTGAAAAACAGGGTAAACCTTTAGGGAGGCGGGGAGGGAAAGTTTAACTGAAACGGGGTTAATAAGACAAATGATAGGGAAGGGACCAATAAAACGGGGCTGGAGTTTCCTGGATGAGGAGGGAAGGGAGATGTTAGCGGTGGAGAGCCAGACCTGCTGACCGGCCCTATACCGTGGGGCTGCGGTCCTGTGAAGGTCCGCCAGACGTTGGGAACGGGAATTGGAGCGAAGGAGTGCGGTGCGTGTGAGCCTCCATATGCGTCTACATTTAAGGAGATGGGCCTTAACTGAGGGGACAGCTATCTCGGCCTCCTGGGCCGACAGAAGTGGGGGTTGATAGCCTAAAGCACACTCAAACGGGGATAGGCCTGTAGAAGCACTCTTAAGGGAGTTGTGAGCGTACTCGACCCAGGGAAGAAAGCGGCTCCAAGAGGCGGGATTGCGCACTGTGACGCACCGCAGGGCGGCCCCCCAGGTCCTGGTTCGCCCTCTCTGCCTGGCCGTTAGACTGGGGATGAAAACCCGAGGAAAGACTAGGTGAGGCACCCAGGGCTACACAGAACGCCCTCCAAACCCGGGAGGAGAACTGGGGCCCACGGTCTGACACGATGTCAGAGGGGATCCCGTGCAGCCTGACCACATGTAGCACCAAGAGCTCAGCGGTTTCAAGGGCGGACGGGAGTTTGGGGAGGGGAACAAAGTGAACCGCCTTGGAGAACCGGTCCACTATTGTCAGAATCACGGTGTTACCTTCTGACAACGGCAGACCGGTGACAAAGTCCACACCAATGTGACTCCAAGGACGGCCAGGGACGGGGAGGGAAAGGAGAAGACCGGAGGGAGGCTGGTGGGATGCCTTGCTCCTGGCGCACACAGAGCAGGCCAGGACAAAGGCACGGGTATCCCCCTTAAGGGTAGGCCACCAGAAACTCCTCCTGATGAGGGTGATCGTTCTGGCAACACCTGGGTGACATGCCAGGCACGAGGCGTGAACCCATTCGAGGACCTGGGAGCGGACGGAATTGGGGACAAAAAGGCAGGAGTTAGGGTTATTGCGGGGATCCGGTTGGGAAGTCTGGGCGGCCTTCACAATACCCTCGATCTCCCAGGAGACCGCAGCCACCACACAGGAAGCCGGCAGAATGGGCTCCGGATCAGCAGGACTGGAGGGGAGGGAAAAAATGCGGGACAAGGCATCTGCCTTAATATTGCGGGAACCGGGGCGGTAAGAAACAGAGAAATTAAACCGGGCAAAAAATAACGACCATCTAGCCTGACGAGCATTAAGCCTTTTGGCAGATTTTAAATAAACAAGGTTTTGATAGTCGGTAAAAACAAGAAAGGGATTACCTGCCCCCTCCAGCCAGTGGCGCCACTCCTCAAGAGCCAGTTTTATAGCCAGTAGTTCCTGATCCCCGACATCATAGTTCCTCTCGGCGGAGGACAGTCTCCGGGAGAAGAATGCGCAGGGATGGAGCTTGTTATCAGAGGCGGACCGTTGAGACAGAATGGCCCCCACGCCGGTGTCGGAGGCATCCACCTCAACGGTAAACTGACGAGAAGTGTCCGGGTGACGGAGGATAGGTGCTGAGGAAAAACGGACCTTGAGCAGTTCGAATGCTCGCTGGGCATCGGAATTCCAACAGTAAGGCAGGGCAACGGAAGTGAGTTTAGTAAGGGGAGCAGCAATGACACTGTAATTACGGATAAATCGGCGATAGAAATTATCAAACCCAAGGAACTGCTGAAGGTGCTTGCGAGAGGTGGGTTGGGGCCATTCTGTCACCGCCTTGATCTTAGCAGGGTCCGCCCGGATACTGCCCTCCTCGATGATGAAGCCGAGGAACGGGACAGTAGACACATGGAAGGAACATTTCTCCGCTTTAACAAAAAGTTGATTCTCCAGCAGCCGCTGGAGAACCTCCCGGACGTGGAGAACGTGTTCCTGAGGGGATTGAGAAAAAATCAAGATATCATCGATGTAAACAAATACACTCTTCCCCAGGAGATCACGCAGGACGTCGTTCACCATGCCTTGGAAGACTGCTGGGGCGTTAGTAAGGCCGAAGGGGACCACCAGGTATTCGTAGTGGCCCAACGGGGTATTGAAAGCAGTCTTCCATTCGTCCCCCTCCCGTATACGCACCAAGTGATACGCATTACGGAGGTCGAGCTTGGTGAACGTAACCGCTGGCGAGAGGGGTTCAAAGGCGGTGTTAATGAGGGGAAGAGGGTATTTGTTACGGATGGTGACCTGGTTGAGTCCCCGGTAGTCGATGCAGGGTCGCAGAGAGCCATCCTTCTTCCCTACGAAGAAGAACCCTGCACCGACTGGGGATGAGGAGGGACGGATAATACCCGAAGCGAGGGAGTCGTGGATGTATTCCTCCATAGCTAGTTTCTCTGGTCCAGACAGACTGTAGAGGCATCCAGATGGCAGTTTAGCTCCAGCCAGCAGGTCAATGGCGCAGTCGTACGGCCTGTGAGGAGGTAAGGACAGAGCACGTGACTTGGAGAACACCTGTGCGAGGTCGTGATACTCGCTAGGAACATTGGTTAAATCAGGTATAGGTTGCATAGAACAGGAATTACTGGACCCCGGAGGGGGCAGAGCAGAACGGAGACAGCTGGCTAGACAGTGGGCACTCCACGCCAGGATGCGACCGGCTTTCCAGTCAATATGAGGGTTGTGGAGGCGGAGCCAGGTCTGACCTAAAACAAGAGCAGATTGTTTGGAGTTAATAAGTAACAGTTGAATGGACTCCCGATGATTGCCAGACAAAACAAGTTGGATAGGAACAGTGGAGTGGGTAACTAGCCCCAAACTCCTACCGTCCAGAGCAAGAGCTGAAATGGGTGAGGTTAGACGTTCCGTGGGAATGCCGGCCCTCCTGGCGAAGGTGATATCCATGAAGTTGGCGTCAGCTCCGGAATCGATTAGAGCCGAGGAGGTCACGGTCTTGTCCCTCCAAAGGAGGGTAGCCTTGAACATAAGGCGATCCTGGGCTGCATGGTTGGGGATGATGGGGCTCATCAGTACGCCCAGTTTTACTGGCGAGCCCATTCTTTTGGGCGGATGGGACAGGAGGCGATCTGATGGCCAGGCTTGCCGCAGTAAAAACAGGATCTGGTGCGCAGACGGCGTTGGCGCTCCTCGGGATTGACCGCAACTCTGCCCAGTTGCATGGGCTCCTCCTCGGAAACGCCCGTCGGCGCCCTAGATCCAGTGACGGAGGAGTGTGAACGAACGTTTGAAGCGACGGAGGGTGAATGACACCCGGAGCTTCCTCCCCGCTCCCGGGCCCGGATGCGGAGACGATTATCAATGGCTATAGCGAGGCTGATGAGGCTATTGAGGGAGTTGGACTCTTCCCGAGTGGCAAGCTGGTCCTTGAGTTCCTCGCTGAGAGCTTGGCGGAAAGCCCCCTGGAGGGAGGTGTCATTCCATCTGGACTCCGCGGCGAGGGTACGAAACTGAATGGCCATTTCTGCGACGCTGCGGTTGTCTTGACGAACTTGAAGCAGACGTTGGGTAGCGTCTCGCCCACAGGTCGGGTGTTCAAACACACGCCGCATTTCTGCGGTAAAGGCTGTGAAGTTGCTGCATAACGGGGCCTGGCTGTCCCAGATGGATGTAGCCCACTCCAGGGCGCTCCCTCCCAAGCTGCTCATGATGAACGCGATCTTGCTGGAGTCAGAGGCGAAGGAGGAGGGCTGCATACGAAACACTATGTCACATTTAAGTAGAAATTCACGACATCTCCCCAACCCCCCGCGATATAACTCGGGGTGTTGTACTCGGGGCTCACGGCTAGAAGTGGGAGCCGGAGCCTCCGGAGGAGGTTCAGGAGCGGGAGGAGTTGGGTTGGCAGGAATCCGCGGTAGCGGTTGGTGGAGCGAAAGTTGGGCTACCTGCTCCGTGATGCCCCTAACTACTTCCAGAACGTCATCCAAACGACGGCCCTGTTGGTCGCTGACCGCAGTTTGGCAGGAGAAGGCGTGGCGAATCTGTTCCAGATCGGCTGGGTCCATGCTTTTGGCCAGTTCGTTCTGTTACGATCCTGATACGGGACGAACCCAAGTGCAACGACCAGGAGGCAGATTCAAGAAAATGGTAATTTTATTAAGCGTTGGGGTAGTCCCAAAGCTGTACAGGAAAGGAAAACAGGTTAATTAATTAAACATAAGTAGAGTCCCTTACGGACTGCTCCAAGCCGGAGCTGGGCTTGAAAGTCAAGGTAGGTTCCAAGCCGGAACCAAACGGGTGCAGGACTGGGAGTCCAAGCCGGACTGGGTGCGGAAGTGCCCTACTGTTCCAAGCCGGAACTGGTTAGGGAAGGTGGAGTAGTGGCACCGGGTCTGGACTGGAACTGGACCGGGAGGTCCACTCAGGAAAACGGAAGGCGGCACGGAACTTGTTCCAAGCCGGAACTGGACTTGATCGGAGGTGTATAACACACCGGAACTGGACTGGAACTGGACTGGAACTGGACCGGAAGGTCCACTCAGGAAAACGGAAGCCGGCACGGAACTTGTTCCAAGCCGGAACTGGACTTTACCAGAGGTGTACAACACACCAGAACTGGACTGGTACTGGACTGGAACTGGACTGGAACTGGACCGGAGGGGTCCACTCAGGAAAACGGAAGCCGGCACGGAACTTGTTCCAAGCCGGAACTGGACTTTACCAGAGGTGTACAACACACCGGAACTGGACTGGTACTGGACTGGAACTGGACTGGAACTGGACTGGAACTGGACCGGGAGGTCCACTCAGGGAAACGGAAGCCGGCACGGAATTATTCCAAGCCGGAACTGGACTTTAACGGAGGTGTACGAAACACCGGTACTGGACAAGACCTGGGCTGGAGCTGGACTGGAACCGGACTGGGTAGGTAGCTTGATTAATGGGGTAGAAAGCAGAGGTTAATGGCAGGGTACTGTGACAGGACTGTAGCTGAAGAAAGCTCCGCGGAGTTGGAAGGTGCGGCGTGGCTCGGGCAAATCTTGCTGAAGCCGGCTAACATTCAGGGATCTTGGAACCGTAACCGAAGTACAGGAGGTAGGTGACATAGGGAGGACAAGAAACAGCTACAGGGAGGCTGGAACCGCGGCGTCTGGAGGTTGAAGGGAGACAGGTAAGTAGCATGCAACAGAGAATGTTTCGGAGGGAGTTTAGAAACTCCGCCACCTGCACTTCCACAGCACTTCAATTGGTCTGATGTTTGTATATCATTTTAGACCAATGCATTTTCCAGAATGTACTCAAAAAACTTGCGAGAGGGTACATATTCTGAGAATTCGTCATAGAAATCTCGAAAATAATTATTTTTCCAATTCTTTCTTTGAAGGTTCATATCACCATTTGGGATAGGCTGTTGGTGAAAACAAATTGTGCCAAATGAAAAGGCTCCTTTTCCCCTACATTTTGATCCCAGGCTCAACCTCTAGCCATGATTCCTTCTGTTTCAAAATGAACATCAAACATAGGCATATTTTGATGCTCGCGAATATAGTTTAGAGAACATCGGTACACACGTGTTTTATATACTAGAATTACAACTGACAATGTATACTAATAATTATGATGAAGACGTAACGTTGGAAAAGTGTGGTGGAAATCCTCATCTCTCAGACCAATTAGAACAGATCACTAGGCAGCGATACGTTTGTCAGAGTTGAGTTTATTCAGCTGTTGAGAGAACACAGAGACAACACACAAAGTGGTGCTATAGGAGAACTCTACCCCATAGTTGGGTAGCACAAGCTTTTATGCAGATTCGCTCTACGGTCTTATCATCTGCATTACCATACAAGGGTAAGAGCAGCTTGTTTCAGACACTTAAAGGTCACAGGTGGTCCATCTTGTAAAGACAGAAACAGTGCACCTTGCAAGTTGGTTCGGCATATTGCTTTAAACACACATTAATACACAGCATAAGGCTTATAAAAATATATGTATCTAAACCTTTCTCCCACAGGAGCATTCAGCAGCTCCACCTGTATGGGACCCTAACACTAACCGTTTCCGTTCAGATAAGCTACCAAGCATTGTCGTATATTGCGACCACTGCCACTACACATTGCTGTTGTAGTGGCAGTGACATTGCTGATTTCCACAATGTTCGGGCGTCATCGCCCGACAACCTGGAAATTTGTAGTTTGTCTTGATCTACGACCATGCTTGGTATCTTGCAATAGTGCTGAAAGTTGAGAATGAAGATATTTATTGTTGAGCAGAGGAATTTCTCTCCTTATAATAACCAGGCACAACCAGGTAGATCCAAGAAGAAAAGGATTTATTTCTCTGCAGAGAGAGTCCAGTACTTACACACACAAGGTGGTCAAGCATGAACTGAAGTGACGGAGGCAGTCTCCGCCATATTTAACCAAAAGGTATCTTTGCTAATACATCGATTATCCTACCTTTGATTGGTGCACAGTTAATACATAGGCATAGTGGAATATAACACTATACATAATTCTATCGCTGATTGGTACATGGTAACACATTAGCATATAGTAAAATATAGTCAATGATAAGTCAATGATTGGTTAGATCTTATCATAGAGCATGCATATTGGATGAGCGCACAGTGACCCCTAGCCCTTAACGTCTCACAAACAGTTTCAATAACTATTTTGTCTCCCAGAGTCGTCTTGTTTTCAAGATTCAAGATGAAGTGAAGATTTCAAGATTCAAGATGATCCCTCACTCAGTCCCCATCGCCTGCCACCCACAATGGTGGTAACCAACTGGACCTTGTACTCACCAGGAGTTGCGCCACATCTGAACTCACGGTGACCCCCCTCCACGTATCGGACCATTTCTTTATCTCATTTTCTCTCTCCTGCCCACTCTCCCTCAAATCCGCTAACAACCCACCCGCTGTTATGTTCAGGAGAAATCTCCGCACCCTCTCTCACACCTCTCTCACTACTTCTGCTCTCTCTGCACTTCCTCCTCCTGCTACCTTTGCTAAAATGCCCATTGATGTCGCCACCTCTGTGTTTAATGCCTCTCTCAGTCTCTCAACTCACTATGCCCTCTTGTCTCCAAACCAGCCCGACTATCACCCCCTTCCCCGTGGCTGACGGATTATCTCAGATCCAGCAGAACCATGCTACGAGCCGCTGAGAGAAAGTGGAGGAAATCCAGATCCCCAGATGACCTGGCCTCCTACCACACTCTGCTGGCAGCCTTCACAGCTGCAACTACATCAGCTAAAACTTCATTTTTCCAGTCGAAAATTGATACATGTCTATCTAACCCACGTAAACTCTTTTCCACCTTCTCCTCCCTGCTCACCCCCCCTCCACCCCCTTCACCCTCCTCCCTCTCTGCAGATGACTTCCTGACCCACTTTGAGGGGAAGGTGGCTGCGATCCGGAACTCCTTCACGCATCCGGTGACACCCCACATCCCCCATACTGAACCCATCGCTACACTGTCGTCCTTCAAGACTCTGAAGGACTCCGATGTGCTCGAGCTGGTGACGCGCCAGCGCGCAACCACCTGTCCACTAGACCCCATACCTTCAGCAGTCCTCCAGTCTATATCTGCTGAGCTCCTTCCATATCTGTCTTCCGTTATTAACACCTCCCTAATCTGTGGCCATGTTCCTGCTGCCTTTAAAACTGCCCGTGTAACCCCACTCCTTAAAAAACCTAGCTTAGATCCCGCTGATGTCAGGAACTACCGTCCTGTATCCCTCTTGCCCTTCCTGTCCAAAACAATTGAACGTGCTGTCCTTAACCAACTGTCTGTTTTTCTCCACCAGAACAACCTGCTTGACCCGCATCAGTCTGGCTTCAGAACCGGCCATTCCACCGAAACTGCTCTCCTGGCTGTGACTGAGGCACTCGCCACTGCTAGAGCCTCCTCCCTCTCCTCTGTTCTGATTCTCCTTGACCTGTCTGCGGCATTCGACACGGTCAACCACAAACTCCTGATCTCCACACTCGCTGAGATGGGCATTTCTGGAACTGCCCTCTCTTGGTTTGTATCGTATCTCACTGATAGATCCTACCAAGTCTCCTGGAAGGGTTCCGTCTCTGCTCCCCGTCCCCTGTCTACAGGAGTCCCGCAGGGATCTGTACTGGGTCCTCTGCTGTTCTCTATGTATACTAAGTCTCTTGGCTCAGTAATCCATGCACATGGCTTCTCATACCATAGCTATGCTGACGATACTCAACTCTTCCTCTCTTTCCCTCCCTCTACCCCACAGGTTAAGGAGAGGATATCTGCTTGTCTGACTGACATCTCTGAGTGGATGGCTACCCATCACCTGAAGCTCAACCTTGACAAGACGGAGCTCCTCTTCATGCCGTACAAGACCTCCCCACTACATGACCTCTCCATCACCGTTGATGGGACCGTGGTGGCTGCCTCCCGCTCTGCAAGGAACCTGGGGGTGGTCCTGGACGACCGGCTGGACTTCAAAGAGCACATCAGGGCGACGGCACGGTCCTGCAGGTTCCTCCTGTACAACATCAGGAGGATTCGACCGTACCTGACCACCTACTCCACCCAGCTTCTTGTCCAGACCATGGTCACCTCACGCCTGGACTACTGCAACTCCCTGCTCGCAAGCCTACCGGCCTGCGCCATTCTGCCTCTTCAACTGATCCAGAATGCAGCTGCCCGGCTTGTGTTCAACCTCCCGAAATTTTCCCACGTAACCCCCCTGCTGAGGTCTCTCCACTGGCTGCCAGTTGCAGCCAGGATCAGGTTCAAAGTTCTGACCCTGGCCTACACTGCAGCCAATAGGACAGGCCCCGCCTACCTGCAGGACTTAATCCAGAACTATGTTCCTGCTCGACCACTTCGCTCTTCTACAGCAGGGCGACTGGCACTTCCCCCCCTCCGTGTCAAAGGCTCTCGCTTGTCCCGACTGCGGAGTTTTTCCACATTAGCACCTCAGTGGTGGAATGAACTTCCCATTCCCCTACGTTCTACTCCAACCCTGCCTGCATTCCGTCGAGGCCTGAAGACACACCTCTTCAGACTCCACCTTGACTGATATCCTCACCTAGGAATATCAGTTCCCTGTTCCCTGTGTTTTCCTGTCTGTTTATTATAGTTTATAATAGTATTTGGAATGTTTTATCATAGTATAGTTTATAATAGTATTTGGAATGGTTTATAATAGCATAGTTTATAATAGTATTTGGAATGGTTTATAATAGTATAGTTTATAATAGTATTTGGAATGGAAGTGTGGTGTTGCTGATTTGCCCACAGCTTACTGTGAACTACAGTCAACGTTCATTGCTAGGGATAGCTGCTACATTATGCAAAGGATGTGCTTTGCCTTGTCTGTTCTGTAATGATAATGATGTCTCTGTACGCACTTACTGTACGTCGCTTTGGATAAAAGCGTCTGCTAAATAAATGTAATGTAAATGTAAATGTAAGTGTCTCTTCTGGCTCTGTAGCGATAAGATGGGCCATATATGCTTGAGCCTGGGATGTAAGTGGGTCAGAGGTCACAGGCCTGCGGTGTCATAGAGAGACCATAGATAGAAGGGAGGAAGAGAGACATAAAGATGGACGTACACACCCTCACACAGCTCTGGTTCGCTTTGGCTGACTGAGAGATAGACAGAGACCTTCCAGATAAGAGAGGCCCCTCATTCCTGACCTCTGCAGACTGCTACTTCTCTGCCTCTTGAGGATTTAGAGAATTTAAGATAAGTTTCAATTGGTATGATTGTACAATGAATATATATGTATAGAGATCTTTTCTCTATTACTGTGATTATACTAGTGTGAAAACACCCTTCTCTTCATTATCTTGACTTCATGAAGCCGATAGGTCCTGCAAGATCATTTTTCCTGGCTTCAAAGCAAAGAAAAATGTTGCGTACTGACACCACATCATCAGCGAAGTTCACAATCTGACAACGGAAACAGGGTTAGGGTTAAGGAGAAAATTTCAAGTGGCTAGCACCTTTACTTATGAAGCTATGAGGGCTCAAAAATTACTGTTTTTAACTTGATTGTTTTCAATTCTAATTTACTTTTTATATAATGTCTTTCTATGTCTTATGTAAAGCACTTTGAGTTGCCTTGTGTATGAAAATGTGCTATACAAACAAACTTGACTTGACTTAATTTATTAAGAACATCACTCAGGTACAGTCAGCATAATTAAGCTATATGTATCGACATTGCGCTTGCCATTATTTGAATAAAACGATTTAGCACCACTTTCCGACATTAAGTTGCTATTTTCTAAAGTCAGAAATGTGATGAGTTCAAGGAATTTAGACGGCTATTCACTTTTTCTAGAAAATAACATCACAAACAAAGGTACTGCTATCTGCTTCATAAACATCATCTTAACACTATTATACACTGCAAAAACCAAATCTTAACAAGCATTTTATTCATATATTTAGACTTATTTCTGTAACTTTTTTACTAAATAAGACACTATCTGCCAGTGGGGTGAGATAGTTTTACTCATTTCAAGATTTGCCAGTGGGGATAATTTCACTTGTCAAGCAAAAAGTCATTTAAAACAGGCTAATAAGATTTTAAGTCTCATTACAAGACTAAAGCACTTTTTAAGACGGACATTTTTTTGCAGTGTGGGCACTACTGCTGGTGTGCCTCCTTAGTAACATTAGTTAAGAAGGGGAATTTGAGAAATTCTAGCTCTGATCTCCTGTCAAAATACTAATCAGTGCTTTACACAGAAGGACTAGATATTTCTCACAAATAAACAAGTAATTAAAAACTTGTTACTTTAAATTAAGTTGATTTAAAAACGTTGTGAAATCTTGAAATAAATACAGGCTGTATACCTCATTGCCATCAAACTGTGAGGATTTCTGAATATTTACAAACAAGATTTTAATAATGAATACATGCAATCAAATGAGCATAGCCCCCTTGGACTCTATCCAATCAGCATCTCCCCTTTGGTTTCTGTCCAATCAGCATATCCCCCTTGGTCTCTGTCCAATCAGCATCTCCCCTTTGGTTTCTGTCCAATCAGCGTCTCCCCCTTGGACTCTGTCCAATCAGCATCTCCCCCTTGGTCTCTATCCAATCAGCATCTCCCCCTTGGTCTCTATCCAATCAGCATCTTCCCCTTGGTCTCTATCCAGTCACAAAATGCATTTGACAAACTGCTCTTAAGATTACATTCAACAGGAAAAGTCTTTTGGTCCATCTGCCTAGTTTAAATATACATCTTCTTCATCCTCCACCTGGTATTCAGTTTCAAGAGGCTGGCTGCAATTCTCGTAGTCCGCTTCACTGCCAGAGTCATCTTCCTCTTTCTCTTTATCGTCCTTGGCATCGAATGATTCTACGTTTGCATAGACCTGCTCCTCCTCTTCCTCACTAACATTTCCTCTGGCGTGGGAAGTGTTCATGGTACCTGAAGCAAAATTGCGTGTCAGAATTTGTGCAATGTAGATCAGTTAATTACTCATAATCAATACATATATGATCATTGAGATGGCCTGAAATCTCAAAACACACACAAATTAGTGTGATTCCTTATTATCACTGTCATGATGCAAAGTGACACTATCAATGTTCATTTCAAGTAAGCATTACAAGACAACACGTACACACACACATACTGTATATACATGCATGCACGTGTGTGTGTGTGTGTGTGTGTGTGTGTGTGTGTGTGTGTGTGTGTGTGTGTGTGTGTGTGTGTGTGTGTGTGTGTGTGTGTGTGTGTGTGTGAAACTCAATTGAACTGATGTTTGTATATAATTTTAGACCAATGCATTTTCCAGAATGTATAGAAGGTACACATACAAGAAATTGACTAAATGTGGATGTAAAGCCGAGCCTTTCAGCAGCTGAGTTTAACACCCCGACATACACATACATGAATTACCTAATGAGTGTGTGTTAACACACTGTTAAGACGACATAAACCATACTCCTTAACTACAGTGTTAATGTGGTGGAGCAAGCACACGCCAGATGTAGGTGTGGCTCTGTAATGAGGTACTAACATGCTTTGCCAGCTGTCTTCTGAAATTGGGCTTTTCCCGGATTACGCCTTCTCTTCCGGAACACCAGGAAGATGGTAACAGTTAGCAGAAGCAGAAGCAGAAGTCCTGCTGACATTCCTAACGTGATTGGCAGGACCAATGAGGCTGAAGAGGAGAAAAATCCATGTAAAATTACAGGGAACGTTTTCAGGATTGTATCCCTTTGCCATATTACAGCATTGACTTGTACTGCATCTATTTTTAAACACGTTTAGGAACTTAATTTCAAGGAATTGAATCTGTTGAAAAGCAAAAGGACACGCCAAAGAACATCCCCATGTTAAACAGCAAATTGATCAGTGTACAATCCACTCCAACAGAGTACTTTCTTTAACACTAATTGGGCACATATTGTCCCTATTAGACTTATATGAAGTGTTAGACCGAATTTAACTCTGGGGATTTTACTGTATAGAAACACCTTTTTGACAGAACACTATGAATTATTCTCACAATCTTCTGTTAATCCTGTTACAGGAGCTACATCTTGACACTGCTCAGGGCATTGAAAACACCTTTAAAATCACTAGCTTTCTACTTTAAGATTTGTAATATAAAACAAAACCCTTTCCAATAATTGTATGACATTTGTGGGAAAAGGAGGTTTTCAGTAAGAAAAAAATGGATACAGAAGTTCTGGGAAAAGTTATGAAATTTAAAAAATATATTTTATCTGCATTTTGGAACGCCTATTCATAATTGTACATTTATCTCACCGTTGAAATGGTGGGGAGAGGAGGGGGGGGGGAGTTGCCCTCAAAAATATTAGAACATAGGATTAATAACTGTTTATTGGTTAGTTATTGAAATTGACATTACTGATATCAATGTGATATATACAGATCCTTTCCAAAAAATTTGAATATCATGGAAAAGTTTATAGATTATAGATTCATTACACACAAAGTGAAATATTTCTAGCCTTTATTTGTTTAATTTTTCACAATTTTGGCTTACAGCTCCAGAAAACCCCCAAAACAGTATTTCAAGAAATTAGAATAGTGTGTCGAAAATCAGCATTTACTTCAGTTATTTCAGAGAATTAATGTTTTAGACTGAGTGTCACACTATCATCTAATTTACTCAAAACACCTGCAAAGTTTATCTCAGTTTGGTTCAGTATGGGGAAGACTGCAGACTTGACAATTGGCCAGAAGACCATCATTGACACCCTCCAGAAGATGGGTAAGCCACAAAAGGTCATCGCTAAGGAGGCTGGCTGTTCACAGAGTGCAGTGTCCAAGCATATCAATAGAAAGTTTAGTGGAAGGGGAAAATGTGGCAGGAGAAGGTGTACAAGCAAAAGAGATGACCGTAGGCTTCAACGGATTTTCAAGCAAAGACGATTCCAAAATTTGGCGGAGATACAGAGGGAGTGGACTGAGGCTGGAGTCAGTGCTTCAAAAACCACCACGTACAGACGTATCCGGGACATGGGCTACAACTGTCGGATTCCTCGAATCAAGCCACTCCACTCATTCTCTGAAATAACTGAACTTTTCCATGATATTCTAATTTTTTGGAAAGGATCTGTATATATTTTTTATGTCTTCATTAAACTCACAGTTTAAAAAGGTTTAGTCCTGCCCTCTCAAACCTGTGGCGGGCGGCACTATCTTGCTAGTCAATCAATTTAGAGTTAATACCGCAGTTCTGTGGTTAATACAAACAGTCATCATGACTCTTCCTAAAATAATATCAGAATTCCACAAATGGAAAGAGAGAAAAGAGAGGGTTAAAGAAATCCGTCAGTGGTGCATATGAACATGTTGTAATGGCGGCGTGACGTGTGAGGTAGGAGGAGCCAAACGCAGCAAGGGGATTAATTAAGCCCTAAGGCCATTAAGGCGGGAAACCCTGCAGTTAAGGAAGGGAGACAAGACAAGGAACACATGTACCAAAGCCACTAACCGGCTCACTGTCACACACCAATGAGTAGAAGCGCAAACGCCAGGTTTCTCAGTAAGAAACCCAAACAAAGCTAATGGATATGAGGAGGCGAAAGGAACAGATCTAACGTTCCAAGGCTACTCTCAGACTTGCAGTCGCACACAAACATGTCCACAACATCGCCCAATCTTCCCTATAGGAAGACATGTACTGAAGGACGAAACAGAACTACAGTTCTGAATAAAATCGTCAAAAGCTCCATGTACGGAGACAGGTACCGAAAGGGACGAACAGGACAGGCTGCACCGGACATTTAGAATCAGAATCAGAATCAGAATCAGCTTTATTGGCCAAGTATGTGAACACATACAAGGAATTTGACTCCGGTTTTCCGTTGCTCTCAATGTACATACCCAGAATAGACATACAGCTAAAAACAAGGACAACAAAGCTGAACAAAGGTAAACATAAACATTTATCTACTATGTACAGATATAAATATATAATTTTTAATAAAAACCAACAACACTGAAATTGTAAACAAAAAGACAATATTTACCGTCTAAAAGACCAAAGCGAGATTAGTAGAAAATAAACGCCCTAACAAAGCACTGGGCTCCCATACTTCTACGAGCAAAGTGACTAAAGAAAGAGCCGGAAATAATAAGCGCCCTGTCTCGGTAACGAGACGCATAAAAACAGGCGAGTAGCATAATAGCACAAATAACACACACCAAACGTACCGAAGCTACAAACCGGCTCACTGTAACACGCAAATGAGTAGAAGCACAAACGCCTGGTTTCACAGTAAGAAAACCAAACAAGGCGAAATGGAACAAAGAACTGCTACCCTATAACTCTACGAGCTAAGTAACTAAAGGACGAGCCAGAAATAACAAACGCCCTGTCTCGGTAACGAGACGCATAAGAACAGGCGAGTAGCACAATGGCACAAACAAAACACACAGCCAACAAACACTGCAAACTAATACGAATTAGTATACCAGGAGGCGAAAGGAACGGGGATCTAACGTTCCAAGACTACTTACATAAGCTCGCAGTCACATGCAAAGACTAGGAAACAGGAACAGACAAGGGCCAGGGGAGAAGAGTCCGGATAATTAC
The DNA here is from genome assembly GCA_029718625.1 of Synaphobranchus kaupii. NCBI lineage: Eukaryota > Metazoa > Chordata > Actinopteri > Anguilliformes > Synaphobranchidae > Synaphobranchus > Synaphobranchus kaupii. The sequence continues at coordinate 25,813,639 of CM056387.1, forward strand.
ATGCACATAGGCACATACGCCAGGAGGGGAAAGTCCAGATAACTATATCCACATAGACAAGTCCCGCATTACTCCAGAAACGTAAAGGGGTAAACGCCCGATCTCCCAGGAGAGAGAAACATTTTACAGGCGAGCCGACGGAGCACCGTCCTCCCATAACTTTACTCGCAAAATGACCAACACAAGCTTAATAAATGAAGAGCCCTGACTCACAACAAAGGGGAGAAGTAGTCCACGAGAAGGAGACAACATGGAACAAACGTACCGAAGCTACTAACCGACTCACTGTCACTCGTAAATGAGTAGAAGCACAAACGCCTGGATTCTCACAAAGAAAACCAAACAAGACGAATGGCACAAAGAACTGCTGCCCTATACTTCTACGAGATAAGTAACTAAGTAAAAGCATAAACGCCCGGTCTCTCAATAAGAAGAAACCATAGAAAGGCGAAATAGAGCAGAGAACTCCCATACTTCAACGAGATAAGTAACCAAAGAGCCAGCAAGAACAAGCCCTGCCTCAGCAATGAGACGTTAAAATAGGCAAGTAGCACAAATGGTACAAAACTCACACCAGACAATGCAAATAACACAAATACAAAATAAACAATACAAAACAATATCGAAGAGCCGAACGAAGGAAAGGGGACGCTTATATAGCTCTCAGGTGACCACGCACAGGTGTGGATGCTGACAGAAGCTCCGCAATCAAAGCAGGGCGGAGCAAGCATCTACCAAAAGGGCAGCGCCCACGCGTGACCGCCGAGGAAAACGACCGCATGGGTAAAAAGGGTAGAAACCCATGACACATGTTTTATAATTCCATAGTGAAATAGGTGTGCTAGTCTTTTTCATATCGTCACATAGAAAATTTTGAGTGTTTCCATTTTGCTCTTTTAGCCAACATTTATTAAACAAAGGCTAACGTTTAGCAAGTTGTCCCTGGTGCCAGGCAGATTAAGCTTCAGGCTCAGCATCCCAGTCACCCGACCCAATGAACCAGTCCTACTCCCAACTGAAGGAGGTGAGCAGCATTATCTCGAATGACAATCAGTTAACCTACTGTAATACAGTGTCTTTCACCTATATTTAATTTGTTTTGTGGTTCGACTGAAATCAGGATCTTTCATTTTGTCTGCTACAGCATTAAACAAATCACTATTTCAGGGTTTTCTGCCGTCCAACTCTACAATGTTTATTAACTTTTAAAAAATAATTTTCGGATTTTTCCCTTTTTCTCCCAATTTGGTAGCCAATTCGACCGAATATAATTCAATCCCCCCCCCCCCCCCCCCATGTAGCAACCGCCAGAGAATCGCCGCTTCACAACCCCGTCAGCCGGTAGTAGGAGAGAGGGCGCCACGTCCTCTTCAGGGCGCGACTCCTCGAGCTCCTGACCGTGATTCCAACTCGCCCAGAGCCGCTATGTGTCCGATGATTCTCGCCGAGTCGATCCCCCCACCCCGAGAGCAGCCAATTGCCACTCCCTTAAGCCACCGCACAATTATAATTTCCTTTAATACAGAAATTGAGGTTTATGTCTCCTCATCGGTCCAGAAGAGAGGGTTGCGTGCTTGCTGCAACATTTATTTATTTATTTTTACCGTAGATTAGCTGGTTAACTTCAACACCCAAAACACATTCTGAATCTTTAGGCTAGCCTACATGCACAGACTGTGTCGCTGTAAAACTAATAATGTCTAATGTTTTCAGGCTATGCATGCGCAACCTATTTCATTTGGATTTTGCATATTTTTGAGGATTTTTTTATCGTAACCGGAATACCTGAGATTTCCGATTAAGATGTGCATGTTTCCCATACCATTAAGGCTATTTTTTAATTGATATAATTATAGCCAAGCCAAGAGATGTTCATAATCACAGAATAATGGTGATTTTCTTTACAAAAGGAAGAATAATAAAGTGCAGTGATACAGCATGCACAATGTGCAACAAAAAGAGCACGGGAGAGGCCTGTAGTCTAAGCCTGAGGCCTGTAGTCTAAGCCTGAGGCCTGTGGTCTAAGTCTGAGGCCTGTAGTCTAAGCCTGAGGCCTGTGGTCTAAGCCTGAGGCCTGTAGTCTAAGCCTGAGGCCTGTGGTCTAAGCCTGAGGCCTGTAGTCTAAGCCTGAGGCCTGTAGTCAAAGCCTGAGGCCTGTGGTCTAAGCCTGAGGCCTGTTGTCTAAGCCTGAGGCCTGTAGTCTAAGCCTGAGGCCTGTGGTCTAAGCCTGAGGCCTGTGGTCTAAGCCTGAGGCCTGTAGTCTAAGCCTGAGGCCTGTAGTCTAATCCTGAGGCCTGCAGGTTCGATTCCCTTGTAACCCAAAGGTTGCAGGTTCGATTCCCTTGTAGGACATATTGATTCAGTATACGTACATGCTATGTGAAAATGAAAGTTGTGTAAGTTGCTTTGATGAGAGCGGCCACTAAATGCCCGCAATATAATGTAATGCATCAACATGGAATTGTGTGTCCAAACCTACACACACACGAGTGAATTATGAATTATGGTTGCTTCTAATTCATATCTGTGTGTCTTCTCTTTTTTTTGTTCTCTCTTCCATGAAGTCCTGTTATATGGCAAACACACAGGTAGAGATATTTCCTTAACGAATGAACTATGGTTAAATTGCGAATGGTAGGCTAAGCTATGAAATTCAGCAATACCTCAAACATATGCAAACAAAGACTGAACGTGAAGGAGTTTTAACAAAGAGCCGTATAAGCAATGTGCAAGAATGCACAGACAGAGAATAACAGTGAATGAGCATCTCAGTATGAGAACCATGTTTGTCATACATAAAATCCATCCATTATCTAACCCGCTTATTCCTGGTCAGGGTCGGGTGCTGGAGCCTATCCCAGCATGCATTGGGCGAGAGGCAGGAATACACCCTGGACAGGTCGCCAATCCATCAAAGCACACACACACACACACACACACACACACACACACACACACCATTCACTCACACACTCATACCTATGGGCAATTTAGAGTCTCCAATTCACCTAACCTGCATGTCTTTGGACTGTGGGAGGAAACCCACATGGACATGCAAACTCCACACAGAAAGGCCCTCGGCCGGGGTTCAAACTCGGTACCTTCTTGCTGTGAGGCGACAGGCGGGAGGGGGTGCTGGAGCCTATCCCAGCATGCATTGGGCTAGAGGCAGGAATACACCCTGGACAGGTCCATACATAGAATATGATATCTATCTTTGAATGGATCTCTATGGGAATTGGGGGGTGGGACTAGATTAAGCTGTAAATTACACGGGAATAGTATGGAACCCATGGTTGGCTAAATGGCTGTAAGTCATCAAGGGTCTGACGTATCAAATGAGCCTCAAACCATCACTCTGCTGCCGCTAGATATGGATGGATCACTTTTCCTACTGAACTCTATGGAAAAATAAGTCAGGAGAAACAATCGGACGGAAATTGGACCAAATTGGGAATTGGACATAGACAGCCCCCGTGTTGTGCGCCAAATTATTAGAAACAATAGAGAAGTACATACATAAATTACAAAATTAAAAAGTCAGCCACCCGGACTCCCAAAAGCATAGATTCCCCTTACCTGAGCAGACAACGCCTGCATCCTCCCCGTGATCACAGTTGTTTGTACCAAAGCTTGTGTGTGCGCAGTCTGAGAGAGCGCGTTCACTTCCTGTACAGCCAACATCGTCCATCTTGATTTCTCCACTCCCTCGGCCGAACCAGGCTCTTCCTGGAGCAGTCACAGCCGTGCCGCAGCCCAGCTGTCTGCACACCACTGCGGCGTCTTTCATATCCCAGTAATCATCGCACACGGTTCCCCACTCACCACCACCGGGAGAGACCTCCACTCTCCCAGAACAGCGGCATTTCCCTCCTACCAGTCTGATCTGGGTATCTGACAGCACAGAGCAAAATACTGACCATGAATTACTTCACCTTAAGTTTTAATTATGGCGCCACAAATTACATATATATATACACTGTATATGCAGTATATATTGATGCCAGAAATGTATCAACTATTATAGTACAAGGACAATGTTATTATTATCAGGGAAGTATTAATAAACTTGATGTCACCGCTATAAATCTGTGATGTCATTCTCCAAATGAGTATCTCAATCTAAGACATAATCAACGTCCCTTACCTAAGCAGACAACACCAGCATCCTCCCCATGATGACAGTTATGTTGTCCATACCCGCTGTGTGAGCATTGTGAGAGAGAATGTTCACTGCCTGTACAATTAACAGCATCCATCCAAATTGGGTCACTCCCCTGGCCAAAGTAGGCATTTCCTTGAGCAGAAACAGCCAAGCCGCAGCCCAGCTCTCTGCACACCACTGTAGCATCTTGTTTATCCCAGTTATCATCGCACACGGTCCCCCACTGGCCACTGTGATAGACCTCCACTCTCCCAGAGCAGCTGCCATTCCCATTGACCAGTCTGACCTGAGCACCATCTAAAAGTCACAGAGAGGAACAGAGCAGCAGACTGCCAATTATCAAGAACGCTGAACGTGTTTAGATGAGATCAAGTTATACGATGACATGAGACTACATCCTTAAATTATTTGTCAGTAAAGAGACTCCCCTTACCTGCTGGCAAACTGACATTCAGAAGATGAGCTGTTGGAGTGAAAACAAGGAAAATTACAGCAGTGTTTTTATTTTATTTTAAAGTGCACATAGTCAGATTGTTATGTTCTGAGAAGGACCCAAACGCAGACCACAGGTAGCAGGCAAAAAACGTTGTTTATTCAGTTCGAGTTCAGAAGCCAGGTAATCAAAGATAGACACTACAAAATCGAAATCCAAAAGAGTAGTCAAAAAACGTAGCAAGAGTCAAAAATCCAGAAAGACACGGCAAACAAAACAGAAGGACAATAAGTAATTGTTAATATTATCTACAGTACAAAAAGACTGAAGAAAGAATACGAGACATGAAGGAAGGCAGAAATCCCGAATACTTCCGAAATCACCCGAATAGTGCCAGCACGATACAGGGGAGTGACAACTAGGAACACAGCACACAGACAGACGGGGATCTGAGGGAAATGTATACTGTAAAGGGACCAGGGCTATGGGCAATGAATATGAAAAATAATAAAGTAACAGAAAATAATACACAAACAAAACAGAACCATAACACAGATCCCTTCATTTGAACAATAATACAACAAGGCTTTTCTTTTATTTTCAAATATACTAATTATTTTGGTGAATCAAAACATTCCACAACATAACAAGGTATATGCTGTGTCGTTGGTATTTTTTTTTTGTTATTTTTTAAATGTGATTGGATCTCAACCAATTCAACAGGGTCCATTACAGCCAATTCCACCGAAAAGCATTGGCCTGGATTTGAGTTACACTGGTCCTGAACCTAGCTTCTGTGATAAAAAAAAGAAGTCAGCAGTTTATTTGGTAAGCACGTACTATCTGCTATAATAATAATAATAATAATAATAATAATAATAAATGTATTTAGAAAGCATATTTTTGTACAGAGATTGCATCTCAAAGTGCTGTACATGAAAGAATCATGTAAAAATCCAAGTAAAAACAGAAAAATAGAAATTATAAAGAAAAACAATAGTACATGCTAAGATAATACAAACCATGGTAATAAATAATAAAACACTATAAATAGCCTAAAAGTAAGAAAGTTAAAAGGCAGAGCAGGATAATTGAAGGCAAGTTTAAATAAGTGTGTTTTAAGAAGTTTCTTAAAAGTGTTAAGAGTTTCTGCCTCTCTGATATTGCCTGGTAGGGCGTTCCATAGGCTAGGGGCATAAAAGCTAAAAAGCCGCCTCAGCGCTTCTCTTACGGTTTACTTTGGGAATCACTAAGAGCGAAGCAGTGGAGGATCGAAGGTAGGCACTAGGCACATGTTCCTGAACGCAGTCACCTAAGTATTTTGGTGGTAAACATTTTATCGTTTTAAAAACCAAAAGAAGAACCTTAAAATCTATTGTAAAAGGCACAGGTAGCCAGTTTTTTTGCCTTTTTGTCAGTGTTGGTCTCACAATGGCAGATTAAGGTGGTGGGGAATTTGCCAGCTGATAAAGTACAGTTCACAATTTCCAAAACATCATCAAGTAAACAATCATACATGTTTTTAAAGAACTTTGTGTGGATGGAATCAAGTGAACAGGTTGAGGGTCTCATTTGAGAGATAACTTCACTCAAAACTTGCGGGTCAATTTGTTTAAATGAATCCATGACAGCATCAATTTGTCTACATTTGTCACACGGTTGAAACAACGCTTTGTTTACATTTACAATTTCCACGTGTGCTTTTATGAATAACTATGTTGTGCGTATTCACTAAATGCATGTCGATAACATTGCTACCTGAGCATCGTTTATATAATTATGTCCACACAAGCATGTTTATATTGGTGTGTGATGTTTAACAAGTTTGATGTGTCATTTTGCTGTATTGCAATTGAGTGCTGTGATCAATCTTATTTACTCACGTTTGCTCTGTATCGAGTTACTTCGTAGTTCTTGGTTTCGCGCTGGCGCAACAAGCCGCACATGAAGCCAGTTAGCAATTGGCTGATTGCGAGGAAATGGGACATGATGGACTGAACAACGGACAAATCAGTAACGGCAAACTATTAATCTCTGCCAATCATAGGGCTGGGTTTGTGGGACTTGCGCTGCCTCTTTCCTTTATAACAGGAACTTTGAATAAATGGACACAAAAGAACCGCAACTTCAGACCCGCCCCAATCCAGCCAGCACGCTGAGTGAGAGGAACCGAGACCCGCAGAACAGCATTAACACCATGGGCCCTATCTTGGCGATCTTGGCGATCTTGGCGCTTAGTCTAAGCGCATGGCGCTAAGTCCATTTAGGGCGTGTCCAAGTCCACTTTTGCTATTTTAACGGCGTGTTTTTTTGGCGCTAAGCACGGCGCATGGCGCAACTGGGCTGAACCTAGTCGCTTCATTAATTATAGGTGTGTCTTGGGCGTGACATTCAATAAACCAATCAAAATGTCATATCCCATTCCCTTTAAAAGCCTGCTTTTCCACCTTGGCGGATTGCTTATGATGGCGAAACAGACATGCTCGTGCGTGTTTAGTGTGATCAAGGAATAGGCTAAATGGAGTATGATCAATATTATTCGGATTAACCATTAGCCTATGAGTTCCCGGTAATTCCAGACAGGGCTGTTATTTTACAAAATATGTGCGGTTAAATTTCGTTAAAAGGACCTACAACAGCTGAGAATAAGCTATCAATGGCTTCAGTCTCACCTTAGAAAACGCCAAATTAGCCTGCTTGTTCAGCGAATTTCGTTTGATTATGCAATGAAAGTGTCAAACATCAATTCCAAGAGGCTGTTCTCATTCGTTCTCGAAGTTCAAGCTTCATCCAAAGTTCATTAGGCTACCTGCATAGTAGGCTAATATTGATTAATAACATACATACCGTTATTTTGCCTTAATGATGACACTAAATAGCCATACAATAAAGCTGTCAGGTTCGCAACCCATAAGTTCGCGCATATTTCCCCTTGTTTAATAATGTCCTGTTTATGGAAATGTGACCAACCTGTTTTACTCGTAGCGTAATCCTTTAAAACAATCCACTTTCCCAGGAAGACCGTTAAACGTGCGACTTACAGCAGGGGAAACCAACCTGATCTCATGTGAATTCGGCAATATGTACCGATTGTTAGTGTCTCAAAAAACGGTACCTGTTTCCGAATTTTGCACAAGCGCCCCCATGAGCCTGTACTGGGAACTACTGACTAATGCTCAGTTGTAGAGTGTAAGGAGATTTCGTGAAAGATACATAATGCGAGAGAAGCTTGTGATAGAAAAATATAGTTGTGCAAATATAGATTCTTTAAATCTTAACAGTTTGGGCATGAGCCCGAGTTACGTGAACTCCTATGAGGTTATGTTTAGGGGTTGGGCGGGACCCTGGGACATTTTTATTTTTTTATTTATTTTTTAATAATTTTTTTATTTTTTATAATTTATTTTATTTCAAAATTGTTGGTAACAATATGGTAGCAAAAAGGGACACTATCTTAACAGTTCGGGCATGAGCCCGAGTTACGTGAACTCCTGTGAGGTTATGTTTAGGGGTTGTGGGTGGGGTACGGGAATCACTAATTTTGTAATAATTTTTTTGTCACTAATTTTTTGTCAAGAAAAGCAGTGGGACGCGTGACGTCATATACTACTACCCTCACACGTGATGTTTTCGGCCTATCACAGCCTTTAGTCAGTAGTTCCCAGTACAGGCTCATGGGGGCGCTTGTGCAAAATTCGGAAACAGGTACCGTTTTTTGAGACACTAACAATCGGTACATATTGCCGAATTCACATGAGATCAGGTTGATGTGTCAGTTGCCAACTAGGAGAACCTTGTCATAGTCAGTTGAAATGACAGACAATAGATTTCTGGGAGAAAAGCTGCAAACTGCTTGGGTGGACGATATACTATCACCATAAGGATGGGCGTATCACATTTAAACCACAGACCAAGGTGTGATGCGTTATGATTATTTTTATATTTATCACCCATCAGAGATAAAAAGGTTCCTCTTTTCTTGAAATGTACAAAATGATCTGTTCTCTCACATGAAAAGCAAAATTCATGTGACTCTCATTCCCGTCCCCTTTGTGTCCCGTGTTTTACCTGTTTCCTCTCGTATCGTGTTGGTTTGTATTCCTGTTTCTTTCCCCTCGTGCTGCAGGCTGGGCGTGGTTTTTCCCTTTCGTGTCACACTGTTCCCTTGCTCTGTGTCCGCCTGTCTCCTTCCTTCACTCCGCATGCATTCTGCACACTCTCTGCTCCGCTAATCGCTCACGCATACATTCGCACGCTGCACATTGATACCTATTAACTCTTGTATTTAGTCTCCCGGTGTTCTTTGTCCTGTGCCAGTTCGTTAAGTCTCGTTGTAGTAATACTCTGGTCTTGTCTCGTCTGATACTTTGTATCTAGCTCTGTCTTGCCTTGCTTAAATTAACTCTTGCCTGCTTTCCAAGTCTACCAATCTGCAGGTGTTCGTGTCCACTCCACGCTGCCCCGTCTCCCTCTCCCCGCTCCTCTGCTGCACCTGCCCGGATTCCTGCCACCATCCAGTCCCTGGTCTCTCCCGCTCCCGCTCTCCCGCTGCTGATCCATTACTGGTTTCTGTTTGTCTAAAACTTCTCCCTATGCTTCAGGAGTTCTGGTCGAAGCAATAAATTATTGGATTATTGGAATCCCTTGTGTGTGAGTCGTGCATTGGAGTCCAGTCCCTGCTCGGAGTCGTAACAATTCACACCCTTTTTGTGTGTTCTCACTATGGCTATTTTAACATTCGTTACTTTTTTTTAACGAAAGTTAAATCTAAAAAACTTACATAAAACAGAAAAATAACAATGTGCATGTACAATACATTTCCAGGTTGGTGAAAATCAAATCACACAGCAACAATTCATTTCAGAATGGATTAAATGTCATTTTTAATGAAACTACGTACATCTTAAAAAAATAAAACTCAAAAACATAGCTTTCTTAAAGGAAAGATATTGCCGTCTGACATTAGGATTATGCTTTTTGTAAAGAAATATGCATTTATAAAGAATAATTGTGTATGTGTTCAGAATAATCAACCTGTAGGCTACAATGTGTTTGCAATTGTCATTTACAAAAACTGATGATCATTTCTATTTATTTTAGTTACTTTCAGAACTTCAGTTTAAGTTCAGTTTTTCCTCGTTTTCCTTTCAATTTCAGTTCATGAAAATGTTTTTGTTCACAATTTTTTTTTTCTTTTTTTTTTTTCGTTTTGTTGTTTCAGTTAATAATAACCTGTGGTGCCGATCCACTGACATTTGCATGGGCAGAATTCAGACTCGCAGAATGAGGCAAGTCCACTGAGAACACATTGACAGTGACTAATATGAATATCTACAATTATCAGTGTACATGTACAGAGCCGGCTAAAACTGATGAAAAAGCTGGAGTATTGAAAACTTCAGTTTGATGCTGTAATTTTTCTGTGCCATAGCAGATATTTATTCATTTAATTAATATTTATTCATTTTGCTTGCAGAAAATAGCAAAATTATCCTGTTCAAGGATTCACTTTCATACTAACAGTAGATAATTACTGGTGTGATGATAAATTACATGTAAATTGCATGTAAACTTACTTAGTATGTGTTAACGCCTATTGTACATATATACAGTGTATTCACCAGAAGTGAAGTTCTTGCATATCATAGGACAGTAAATCAAACTCACCAAAAGCCATGAGAACAATTCCCAGCATCCTGGTCCTTACAGTATCTCCCAAAGGAATGTCACAACATAAACTGACCCAATGCGCAGAGGAACGCACAAAAAACCAAGGGTAAGAGAGCATAGGCTTTCAAATAAAAATGAACAGGGGAGAACTGCTTGTTTTCTGGACTGTATTTTTAGCTATTCGTATCGCTTCAACTATTGTCTGAGTGAGAGATGTTGGGGAGTGAGTGACAGATTTTACTGTAAAGGAAGAGGAAACCACACAGCCTGTGAGAACCTGTTTTTTGGGGCCTATGTTTTAGCAACAGTAATATGTTGACTGAAGTGAGAAATGTAAGCGTATGTAGTCAGACAGTTAACAGTTATTTATTTTGTACATACAAATGTCCTATCTTGTCAAAATATTTTTTCCTGACTGCATAACTGATTGCTTCTGGTTAATTAATTCCTTACGTAGATGATGGGATTTTTCATTACTGATGATACCTTGGGGATTATAATTATTGTAGCCACCTTAGAGGTGAAATATATACGTATGCAAAATATTACATGGTTATGCTGTGCCTGTTTATTCAAATTATGCAACCAAACTACTCAAATGAGAATTTGAGGGTGAATGCTCAATACATATATTTTTTGTTCCCAGATTCAAAGGTGTTATTCTGGCTTTTCATATTCACTTTCTTTTTTTAAACTTTATTGACCCTGTGGGGTAATTTGTCCTCTGAATTTGACCCCTCCTAACTGCTTATAGGAGCAGTGGGCAGCCACAGTGCAGCGCCCAGGGACCAACTCCAGTTCTGAGACCAGTGCCTCTGTGAAGGGCAATGGTGGGGGTTTAAGTATCCTGAAATGCACGTCTTTGGTGTGGGAGGAAACCGAAGTACCCAGAGGAAGCACACGCGAACCCAGAGGACCCGGACCGAGACTCGAACCCAGAACCTCTTTCTTGCTAGCGGTTCCTTTCTTGTAACACAAAAACTAGTCTCCCCATGGAGAATTGAGGGAATTATTAGAAACCCTCGTATCATACGGACACTTGGTGAACAAAGTTGGAAGGTGGACAAATGCACCACCCGAGTGCTCTGATGTGATGGAGTCAGTGACGTAGCACTGGCACGGACTGGATTCAGTACCAGACCGTGGGGCCCAGCCACACACTAGAACAGTGAGCTGGGTAGCTCATCCTGTTAGCAATGCTTCCGTACATGTATGGGCCCCGCAGTTTGGTATCAAATTCCAATTGCCATGGCAGGCCAGCAGCTCCACAGGACGAGGCACAGGGACGGCTTTTGATAGGCGGGCTAAAATATACACTTAGCCTACTCTTCCTGGATTGCACCTTTCATCTTGCAATCTCAAACAATGAAGAAGACAAGAGGTACCTGGAAAATATCATTGATTACAAGAATAATGTGTAACCAGTAAATTAGCAACCCACAAACATGAAATGTAGGTATGCACAAAGCACAAATTGAGTGATGTTGCTCTAATTTTGTGGAGTGACTGTCACATCGCTTTCAGACAGATATTGTATCATATAAATAATGAGCAGCGTATTTACATTGGTTCATTATAGGCTAAACAGATAATGTTTAAGCAACGTGGAAAACACATTCTTCAAACCCAGGAAAGCTGTAGGGCTACGCTGAAACGTTTGCTGCTAGTTTTAAATGCACTAATCACTTTGTTCCCTTTCCAGTGTGATTCTGCAAATAAATAGTGGCTAAAGCAAACAGGCAACAACCCTGTTCTAAAAGAGTCTGTGGTCAGAAACCACTTGCTAAGTGAGTGGCATTCTGGGAAAAGCAGTTACATTTCACTAGAGCTAGCTATAAGGACGGGGTGCTGCAGAAAGATTATTGTATGAACCTCCAAATGGCAATCTGTGGCTTCAAGTCTTCTGCTTCTTCTTCTTCTTAATGTTTAATGGCGGTTGGCAAACAACAAAATGGTGCATTACCGCCACCAACCGGATTGGAGTATAGATCAATATTATTAAATTCAAATGACATTTATATTAAATAAATAAATAAATAAAATTCAAATTATATCAATATCTATGTCTCTTAAATCATATTTGAATCTATTTTCTCTTAGTCTAGATATTCATTCCTGCATAGGTCCTTTAGAGCTTGTTTCCTGACACTGCTTCGGACTCAATTCTTATTTGAATTTGCTCCCAAGAAAGACCCTTCACCTCCAAAACCTTTTCTGCTCCATTAACTATTATACTTATGTTCTCGGTTTTGCTTTTAGCTTGGTCTAAACAATTGAGGACATAGGCAATGAATAAAATCTATGTATCAGTACTCAACCCTTTGTTAGTTTGGCTACTCTTGTTCCATCCCACTTCTAGAAGTTTGGTTATTCCTCTCAGAATCCTCTACTCTCCTTTCTCCCACCGATAGTTCGGTGCTTTCTCCTTGCACCCAAAATCTAGAAGTTTGGTTAGTTTTCTCTGATTCTTCTACTCTGCGTTCTCCTCACACCTTCTTCATTGCCTCTGCATATGTTATATTATACACTTATATAAGTGTTTTGACTTGCTGAATTTTTACCGCTCTTTTCCTAACTTCACATCCTCCATATGCCACGCTATGAACTCCTCCACAGTTGCAGCATTTGGCTTGCACATTATCCTCACATTCTCCATACTCATGATCCCCTCCACATTTAGGACATCTTACTTTTCCTCTACAACCGGCGGCAATATGCCCGTATTTCTGGCACTTGTAACAACGAAGTGGAGGTGGAACATACGTCCTTACCCTAAAACTCATATATCCTATTTTAACCCTTTCAGGTAAAATATAATCCTGAAACTCCACGACTACTGATAAACTCTTTTCCTCATGTCCATTTACTGATCTGAACAGTCTCTTAATGTTCCTCACTTCCCCTCCTTCCATATTCTTTTGAAGTTTGTCCATATCTTCTCCTACCGGTATACCTGTTATCACTCCCCGTGTAAATCTATCCCTGCCCAAGTCTTTTCTCTCAATCACCGTTTTTTCGGACATTTCCAATCTGCAACGCCATATTTTTCTGTTCTTCGTTTTTACATTTCAAAAACAAAGTTCCATCTCAAAGGATTTGGTCTATTTCAATATCTCCTAGCTACTTTCCTTTTCAACTCCCTAGTTAAATCAATTATACCCAAGTTCACATTTTCATCTTCCTGCCTAAATTTAAGTTATTTTAAACTCCTCCCCCACCAATTTCTTCCGCACTGATCGCAAACTTTCACCGTCAGAGCTATTTTCCTCCATTTAATGCTTCTATTACCCGGGTTCCTCACCTGCTCTTCTACCCTCACTCTCCCTCTCTACCCCGTCCTCTCCCGCTAGCTGCTCTGCTCCATTCCTCACAGTAAATGTCATCCTCGACCTCATCCTCTGAATTCCCTCCACTACTACTTGCCATCGAACCCTCCCAAGAAAGGTTTGCCGAAAACCTCGACTCCGAAGGCCAGCTGTGCCTAAGCTGGTTGCTTTTTCCCTAGTAGACCGCCGTGGCTTCAAGCTATGGCTTCAAATCTTCTTCTTCTTTTATGGCGGTTGGCGGTTGGTTTTTCCTTTAATCGTCTGTGTTTGTGTGTGTATGAAACTCAATTGGTCTGATGTTTGTATATCATTTTAGACCAATGCATTTTCCAGAATGTACTCAAAAAACTTGCGAGAGGGTACATATTCTGAGAATTCGTCATAGAAATCTCGAAAATAATTATTTTTCCAATTCTTTCTTTGAAGGTTCATATCACCATTTGGGATAGGCTGTTGGTGAAAACAAATTGTGCCAAATGAAAAGGCTCCTTTTCCCCTACATTTTGATCCCAGGCTCAACCTCTAGCTATGATTCCTTCTGTTTCAAAATGAACATCAAACATAGGCATATTTTGATGCTCGCGAATATAGTTTAGAGAACATCGGTACACACGTGTTTTATATACTAGAATTACAACTGACAATGTATACTAATAATTATGATGAAGACGTAACGTTGGAAAAGTGTGGTGGAAATCCTCATCTCTCAGACCAATTAGAACAGATCACTAGGCAGCGATACGTTTGTCAGAGTTGAGTTTATTCAGCTGTTGAGAGAACACAGAGACAACACACAAAGTGGTGCTATAGGAGAACTCTACCCCATAGTTGGGTAGCACAAGCTTTTATGCAGATTCGCTCTACGGTCTTATCATCTGCATTACCATACAAGGGTAAGAGCAGCTTGTTTCAGACACTTAAAGGTCACAGGTGGTCCATCTTGTAAAGACAGAAACAGTGCACCTTGCAAGTTGGTTCGGCATATTGCTTTAAACACACATTAATACACAGCATAAGGCTTATAAAAATATATGTATCTAAACCTTTCTCCCACAGGAGCATTCAGCAGCTCCACCTGTATGGGACCCTAACACTAACCGTTTCCGTTCAGATAAGCTACCAAGCATTGTCGTATATTGCGACCACTGCCACTACACATTGCTGTTGTAGTGGCAGTGACATTGCTGATTTCCACAATGTTCGGGCGTCATCGCCCGACAACCTGGAAATTTGTAGTTTGTCTTGATCTACGACCACGCTTGGTATCTTGCAATAGTGCTGAAAGTTGAGAATGAAGATATTTATTGTTGAGCAGAGGAATTTCTCTCCTTATAATAACCAGGCACAACCAGGTAGATCCAAGAAGAAAAGGATTTATTTCTCTGCAGAGAGAGTCCAGTACTTACACACACAAGGTGGTCAAGCATGAACTGAAGTGACGGAGGCAGTCTCCGCCATATTTAACCAAAAGGTATCTTTGCTAATACATCGATTATCCTACCTTTGATTGGTGCACAGTTAATACATAGGCATAGTGGAATATAACACTATACATAATTCTATCGCTGATTGGTACATGGTAACACATTAGCATATAGTAAAATATAGTCAATGATAAGTCAATGATTGGTTAGATCTTATCATAGAGCATGCATATTGGATGAGCGCACAGTGACCCCTAGCCCTTAACGTCTCACAAACAGTTTCAATAACTATTTTGTCTCCCAGAGTCGTCTTGTTTTCAAGATTCAAGATGAAGTGAAGATTTCAAGATTCAAGATGATCCCTCACTCAGTCCCCATCGCCTGCCACCCACAATGGTGGTAACCAACTGGACCTTGTACTCACCAGGAGTTGCGCCACATCTGAACTCACGGTGACCCCCCTCCACGTATCGGACCATTTCTTTATCTCATTTTCTCTCTCCTGCCCACTCTCCCTCAAATCCGCTAACAACCCACCCGCTGTTATGTTCAGGAGAAATCTCCGCACCCTCTCTCACACCTCTCTCACTACTTCTGCTCTCTCTGCACTTCCTCCTCCTGCTACCTTTGCTAAAATGCCCATTGATGTCGCCACCTCTGTGTTTAATGCCTCTCTCAGTCTCTCAACTCACTATGCCCTCTTGTCTCCAAACCAGCCCGACTATCACCCCCTTCCCCGTGGCTGACGGATTATCTCAGATCCAGCAGAACCATGCTACGAGCCGCTGAGAGAAAGTGGAGGAAATCCAGATCCCCAGATGACCTGGCCTCCTACCACACTCTGCTGGCAGCCTTCACAGCTGCAACTACATCAGCTAAAACTTCATTTTTCCAGTCGAAAATTGATACATGTCTATCTAACCCACGTAAACTCTTTTCCACCTTCTCCTCCCTGCTCACCCCCCCTCCACCCCCTTCACCCTCCTCCCTCTCTGCAGATGACTTCCTGACCCACTTTGAGGGGAAGGTGGCTGCGATCCGGAACTCCTTCACGCATCCGGTGACACCCCACATCCCCCATACTGAACCCATCGCTACACTGTCGTCCTTCAAGACTCTGAAGGACTCCGATGTGCTCGAGCTGGTGACGCGCCAGCGCGCAACCACCTGTCCACTAGACCCCATACCTTCAGCAGTCCTCCAGTCTATATCTGCTGAGCTCCTTCCATATCTGTCTTCCGTTATTAACACCTCCCTAATCTGTGGCCATGTTCCTGCTGCCTTTAAAACTGCCCGTGTAACCCCACTCCTTAAAAAACCTAGCTTAGATCCCGCTGATGTCAGGAACTACCGTCCTGTATCCCTCTTGCCCTTCCTGTCCAAAACAATTGAACGTGCTGTCCTTAACCAACTGTCTGTTTTTCTCCACCAGAACAACCTGCTTGACCCGCATCAGTCTGGCTTCAGAACCGGCCATTCCACCGAAACTGCTCTCCTGGCTGTGACTGAGGCACTCGCCACTGCTAGAGCCTCCTCCCTCTCCTCTGTTCTGATTCTCCTTGACCTGTCTGCGGCATTCGACACGGTCAACCACAAACTCCTGATCTCCACACTCGCTGAGATGGGCATTTCTGGAACTGCCCTCTCTTGGTTTGTATCGTATCTCACTGATAGATCCTACCAAGTCTCCTGGAAGGGTTCCGTCTCTGCTCCCCGTCCCCTGTCTACAGGAGTCCCGCAGGGATCTGTACTGGGTCCTCTGCTGTTCTCTATGTATACTAAGTCTCTTGGCTCAGTAATCCATGCACATGGCTTCTCATACCATAGCTATGCTGACGATACTCAACTCTTCCTCTCTTTCCCTCCCTCTACCCCACAGGTTAAGGAGAGGATATCTGCTTGTCTGACTGACATCTCTGAGTGGATGGCTACCCATCACCTGAAGCTCAACCTTGACAAGACGGAGCTCCTCTTCATGCCGTACAAGACCTCCCCACTACATGACCTCTCCATCACCGTTGATGGGACCGTGGTGGCTGCCTCCCGCTCTGCAAGGAACCTGGGGGTGGTCCTGGACGACCGGCTGGACTTCAAAGAGCACATCAGGGCGACGGCACGGTCCTGCAGGTTCCTCCTGTACAACATCAGGAGGATTCGACCGTACCTGACCACCTACTCCACCCAGCTTCTTGTCCAGACCATGGTCACCTCACGCCTGGACTACTGCAACTCCCTGCTCGCAAGCCTACCGGCCTGCGCCATTCTGCCTCTTCAACTGATCCAGAATGCAGCTGCCCGGCTTGTGTTCAACCTCCCGAAATTTTCCCACGTAACCCCCCTGCTGAGGTCTCTCCACTGGCTGCCAGTTGCAGCCAGGATCAGGTTCAAAGTTCTGACCCTGGCCTACACTGCAGCCAATAGGACAGGCCCCGCCTACCTGCAGGACTTAATCCAGAACTATGTTCCTGCTCGACCACTTCGCTCTTCTACAGCAGGGCGACTGGCACTTCCCCCCCTCCGTGTCAAAGGCTCTCGCTTGTCCCGACTGCGGAGTTTTTCCACATTAGCACCTCAGTGGTGGAATGAACTTCCCATTCCCCTACGTTCTACTCCAACCCTGCCTGCATTCCGTCGAGGCCTGAAGACACACCTCTTCAGACTCCACCTTGACTGATATCCTCACCTAGGAATATCAGTTCCCTGTTCCCTGTGTTTTCCTGTCTGTTTATTATAGTTTATAATAGTATTTGGAATGTTTTATCATAGTATAGTTTATAATAGTATTTGGAATGGTTTATAATAGCATAGTTTATAATAGTATTTGGAATGGTTTATAATAGTATAGTTTATAATAGTATTTGGAATGGAAGTGTGGTGTTGCTGATTTGCCCACAGCTTACTGTGAACTACAGTCAACGTTCATTGCTAGGGATAGCTGCTACATTATGCAAAGGATGTGCTTTGCCTTGTCTGTTCTGTAATGATGATGATGTCTCTGTACGCACTTACTGTACGTCGCTTTGGATAAAAGCGTCTGCTAAATAAATGTAATGTAAATGTAAATGTAAGTGTCTCTTCTGGCTCTGTAGCGATAAGATGGGCCATATATGCTTGAGCCTGGGATGTAAGTGGGTCAGAGGTCACAGGCCTGCGGTGTCATAGAGAGACCATAGATAGAAGGGAGGAAGAGAGACATAAAGATGGACGTACACACCCTCACACAGCTCTGGTTCGCTTTGGCTGACTGAGAGATAGACAGAGACCTTCCAGATAAGAGAGGCCCCTCATTCCTGACCTCTGCAGACTGCTACTTCTCTGCCTCTTGAGGATTTAGAGAATTTAAGATAAGTTTCAATTGGTATGATTGTACAATGAATATATATGTATAGAGATCTTTTCTCTATTACTGTGATTATACTAGTGTGAAAACACCCTTCTCTTCATTATCTTGACTTCATGAAGCCGATAGGTCCTGCAAGATCATTTTTCCTGGCTTCAAAGCAAAGAAAAATGTTGCGTACTGACACCACATCATCAGCGAAGTTCACAATCTGACAACGGAAACAGGGTTAGGGTTAAGGAGAAAATTTCAAGTGGCTAGCACCTTTACTTATGAAGCTATGAGGGCTCAAAAATTACTGTTTTTAACTTGATTGTTTTCAATTCTAATTTACTTTTTATATAATGTCTTTCTATGTCTTATGTAAAGCACTTTGAGTTGCCTTGTGTATGAAAATGTGCTATACAAACAAACTTGACTTGACTTAATTTATTAAGAACATCACTCAGGTACAGTCAGCATAATTAAGCTATATGTATCGACATTGCGCTTGCCATTATTTGAATAAAACGATTTAGCACCACTTTCCGACATTAAGTTGCTATTTTCTAAAGTCAGAAATGTGATGAGTTCAAGGAATTTAGACGGCTATTCACTTTTTCTAGAAAATAACATCACAAACAAAGGTACTGCTATCTGCTTCATAAACATCATCTTAACACTATTATACACTGCAAAAACCAAATCTTAACAAGCATTTTATTCATATATTTAGACTTATTTCTGTAACTTTTTTACTAAATAAGACACTATCTGCCAGTGGGGTGAGATAGTTTTACTCATTTCAAGATTTGCCAGTGGGGATAATTTCACTTGTCAAGCAAAAAGTCATTTAAAACAGGCTAATAAGATTTTAAGTCTCATTACAAGACTAAAGCACTTTTTAAGACGGACATTTTTTTGCAGTGTGGGCACTACTGCTGGTGTGCCTCCTTAGTAACATTAGTTAAGAAGGGGAATTTGAGAAATTCTAGCTCTGATCTCCTGTCAAAATACTAATCAGTGCTTTACACAGAAGGACTAGATATTTCTCACAAATAAACAAGTAATTAAAAACTTGTTACTTTAAATTAAGTTGATTTAAAAACGTTGTGAAATCTTGAAATAAATACAGGCTGTATACCTCATTGCCATCAAACTGTGAGGATTTCTGAATATTTACAAACAAGATTTTAATAATGAATACATGCAATCAAATGAGCATAGCCCCCTTGGACTCTATCCAATCAGCATCTCCCCTTTGGTTTCTGTCCAATCAGCATATCCCCCTTGGTCTCTGTCCAATCAGCATCTCCCCTTTGGTTTCTGTCCAATCAGCGTCTCCCCCTTGGACTCTGTCCAATCAGCATCTCCCCCTTGGTCTCTATCCAATCAGCATCTCCCCCTTGGTCTCTATCCAATCAGCATCTTCCCCTTGGTCTCTATCCAGTCACAAAATGCATTTGACAAACTGCTCTTAAGATTACATTCAACAGGAAAAGTCTTTTGGTCCATCTGCCTAGTTTAAATATACATCTTCTTCATCCTCCACCTGGTATTCAGTTTCAAGAGGCTGGCTGCAATTCTCGTAGTCCGCTTCACTGCCAGAGTCATCTTCCTCTTTCTCTTTATCGTCCTTGGCATCGAATGATTCTACGTTTGCATAGACCTGCTCCTCCTCTTCCTCACTAACATTTCCTCTGGCGTGGGAAGTGTTCATGGTACCTGAAGCAAAATTGCGTGTCAGAATTTGTGCAATGTAGATCAGTTAATTACTCATAATCAATACATATATGATCATTGAGATGGCCTGAAATCTCAAAACACACACAAATTAGTGTGATTCCTTA
Source organism: Synaphobranchus kaupii (assembly GCA_029718625.1). NCBI lineage: Eukaryota > Metazoa > Chordata > Actinopteri > Anguilliformes > Synaphobranchidae > Synaphobranchus > Synaphobranchus kaupii. The sequence goes on from CM056387.1 coordinate 25,833,826, forward strand.
TTATCACTGTCATGATGCAAAGTGACACTATCAATGTTCATTTCAAGTAAGCATTACAAGACAACACGTACACACACACATACTGTATATACATGCATGCACGTGTGTGTGTGTGTGTGTGTGTGTGTGTGTGTGTGTGTGTGTGTGTGTGTGTGTGTGTGTGTGTGTGTGTGTGAAACTCAATTGAACTGATGTTTGTATATAATTTTAGACCAATGCATTTTCCAGAATGTATAGAAGGTACACATACAAGAAATTGACTAAATGTGGATGTAAAGCCGAGCCTTTCAGCAGCTGAGTTTAACACCCCGACATACACATACATGAATTACCTAATGAGTGTGTGTTAACACACTGTTAAGACGACATAAACCATACTCCTTAACTACAGTGTTAATGTGGTGGAGCAAGCACACGCCAGATGTAGGTGTGGCTCTGTAATGAGGTACTAACATGCTTTGCCAGCTGTCTTCTGAAATTGGGCTTTTCCCGGATTACGCCTTCTCTTCCGGAACACCAGGAAGATGGTAACAGTTAGCAGAAGCAGAAGCAGAAGTCCTGCTGACATTCCTAACGTGATTGGCAGGACCAATGAGGCTGAAGAGGAGAAAAATCCATGTAAAATTACAGGGAACGTTTTCAGGATTGTATCCCTTTGCCATATTACAGCATTGACTTGTACTGCATCTATTTTTAAACACGTTTAGGAACTTAATTTCAAGGAATTGAATCTGTTGAAAAGCAAAAGGACACGCCAAAGAACATCCCCATGTTAAACAGCAAATTGATCAGTGTACAATCCACTCCAACAGAGTACTTTCTTTAACACTAATTGGGCACATATTGTCCCTATTAGACTTATATGAAGTGTTAGACCGAATTTAACTCTGGGGATTTTACTGTATAGAAACACCTTTTTGACAGAACACTATGAATTATTCTCACAATCTTCTGTTAATCCTGTTACAGGAGCTACATCTTGACACTGCTCAGGGCATTGAAAACACCTTTAAAATCACTAGCTTTCTACTTTAAGATTTGTAATATAAAACAAAACCCTTTCCAATAATTGTATGACATTTGTGGGAAAAGGAGGTTTTCAGTAAGAAAAAAATGGATACAGAAGTTCTGGGAAAAGTTATGAAATTTAAAAAATATATTTTATCTGCATTTTGGAACGCCTATTCATAATTGTACATTTATCTCACCGTTGAAATGGTGGGGAGAGGAGGGGGGGGGGGGAGTTGCCCTCAAAAATATTAGAACATAGGATTAATAACTGTTTATTGGTTAGTTATTGAAATTGACATTACTGATATCAATGTGATATATACAGATCCTTTCCAAAAAATTTGAATATCATGGAAAAGTTTATAGATTATAGATTCATTACACACAAAGTGAAATATTTCTAGCCTTTATTTGTTTAATTTTTCACAATTTTGGCTTACAGCTCCAGAAAACCCCCAAAACAGTATTTCAAGAAATTAGAATAGTGTGTCGAAAATCAGCATTTACTTCAGTTATTTCAGAGAATGAATGTTTTAGACTGAGTGTCACACTATCATCTAATTTACTCAAAACACCTGCAAAGTTTATCTCAGTTTGGTTCAGTATGGGGAAGACTGCAGACTTGACAATTGGCCAGAAGACCATCATTGACACCCTCCAGAAGATGGGTAAGCCACAAAAGGTCATCGCTAAGGAGGCTGGCTGTTCACAGAGTGCAGTGTCCAAGCATATCAATAGAAAGTTTAGTGGAAGGGGAAAATGTGGCAGGAGAAGGTGTACAAGCAAAAGAGATGACCGTAGGCTTCAACGGATTTTCAAGCAAAGACGATTCCAAAATTTGGCGGAGATACAGAGGGAGTGGACTGAGGCTGGAGTCAGTGCTTCAAAAACCACCACGTACAGACGTATCCGGGACATGGGCTACAACTGTCGGATTCCTCGAATCAAGCCACTCCACTCATTCTCTGAAATAACTGAACTTTTCCATGATATTCTAATTTTTTGGAAAGGATCTGTATATATTTTTTATGTCTTCATTAAACTCACAGTTTAAAAAGGTTTAGTCCTGCCCTCTCAAACCTGTGGCGGGCGGCACTATCTTGCTAGTCAATCAATTTAGAGTTAATACCGCAGTTCTGTGGTTAATACAAACAGTCATCATGACTCTTCCTAAAATAATATCAGAATTCCACAAATGGAAAGAGAGAAAAGAGAGGGTTAAAGAAATCCGTCAGTGGTGCATATGAACATGTTGTAATGGCGGCGTGACGTGTGAGGTAGGAGGAGCCAAACGCAGCAAGGGGATTAATTAAGCCCTAAGGCCATTAAGGCGGGAAACCCTGCAGTTAAGGAAGGGAGACAAGACAAGGAACACATGTACCAAAGCCACTAACCGGCTCACTGTCACACACCAATGAGTAGAAGCGCAAACGCCAGGTTTCTCAGTAAGAAACCCAAACAAAGCTAATGGATATGAGGAGGCGAAAGGAACAGATCTAACGTTCCAAGGCTACTCTCAGACTTGCAGTCGCACACAAACATGTCCACAACATCGCCCAATCTTCCCTATAGGAAGACATGTACTGAAGGACGAAACAGAACTACAGTTCTGAATAAAATCGTCAAAAGCTCCATGTACGGAGACAGGTACCGAAAGGGACGAACAGGACAGGCTGCACCGGACATTTAGAATCAGAATCAGAATCAGAATCAGCTTTATTGGCCAAGTATGTGAACACATACAAGGAATTTGACTCCGGTTTTCCGTTGCTCTCAATGTACATACCCAGAATAGACATACAGCTAAAAACAAGGACAACAAAGCTGAACAAAGGTAAACATAAACATTTATCTACTATGTACAGATATAAATATATAATTTTTAATAAAAACCAACAACACTGAAATTGTAAACAAAAAGACAATATTTACCGTCTAAAAGACCAAAGCGAGATTAGTAGAAAATAAACGCCCTAACAAAGCACTGGGCTCCCATACTTCTACGAGCAAAGTGACTAAAGAAAGAGCCGGAAATAATAAGCGCCCTGTCTCGGTAACGAGACGCATAAAAACAGGCGAGTAGCATAATAGCACAAATAACACACACCAAACGTACCGAAGCTACAAACCGGCTCACTGTAACACGCAAATGAGTAGAAGCACAAACGCCTGGTTTCACAGTAAGAAAACCAAACAAGGCGAAATGGAACAAAGAACTGCTACCCTATAACTCTACGAGCTAAGTAACTAAAGGACGAGCCAGAAATAACAAACGCCCTGTCTCGGTAACGAGACGCATAAGAACAGGCGAGTAGCACAATGGCACAAACAAAACACACAGCCAACAAACACTGCAAACTAATACGAATTAGTATACCAGGAGGCGAAAGGAACGAGGATCTAACGTTCCAAGACTACTTACATAAGCTCGCAGTCACATGCAAAGACTAGGAAACAGGAACAGACAAGGGCCAGGGGAGAAGAGTCCGGATAATTACATGCACATAGGCACATACGCCAGGAGGGGAAAGTCCAGATAACTATATCCACATAGACAAGTCCCGCATTACTCCAGAAACGTAAAGGGGTAAACGCCCGATCTCCCAGGAGAGAGAAACATTTTACAGGCGAGCCGACGGAGCACCGTCCTCCCATAACTTTACTCGCAAAATGACCAACACAAGCTTAATAAATGAAGAGCCCTGACTCACAACAAAGGGGAGAAGTAGTCCACGAGAAGGAGACAACATGGAACAAACGTACCGAAGCTACTAACCGACTCACTGTCACTCGTAAATGAGTAGAAGCACAAACGCCTGGATTCTCACAAAGAAAACCAAACAAGACGAATGGCACAAAGAACTGCTGCCCTATACTTCTACGAGATAAGTAACTAAGTAAAAGCATAAACGCCCGGTCTCTCAATAAGAAGAAACCATAGAAAGGCGAAATAGAGCAGAGAACTCCCATACTTCAACGAGATAAGTAACCAAAGAGCCAGCAAGAACAAGCCCTGCCTCAGCAATGAGACGTTAAAATAGGCAAGTAGCACAAATGGTACAAAACTCACACCAGACAATGCAAATAACACAAATACAAAATAAACAATACAAAACAATATCGAAGAGCCGAACGAAGGAAAGGGGACGCTTATATAGCTCTCAGGTGACCACGCACAGGTGTGGATGCTGACAGAAGCTCCGCAATCAAAGCAGGGCGGAGCAAGCATCTACCAAAAGGGCAGCGCCCACGCGTGACCGCCGAGGAAAACGACCGCATGGGTAAAAAGGGTAGAAACCCATGACACATGTTTTATAATTCCATAGTGAAATAGGTGTGCTAGTCTTTTTCATATCGTCACATAGAAAATTTTGAGTGTTTCCATTTTGCTCTTTTAGCCAACATTTATTAAACAAAGGCTAACGTTTAGCAAGTTGTCCCTGGTGCCAGGCAGATTAAGCTTCAGGCTCAGCATCCCAGTCACCCGACCCAATGAACCAGTCCTACTCCCAACTGAAGGAGGTGAGCAGCATTATCTCGAATGACAATCAGTTAACCTACTGTAATACAGTGTCTTTCACCTATATTTAATTTGTTTTGTGGTTCGACTGAAATCAGGATCTTTCATTTTGTCTGCTACAGCATTAAACAAATCACTATTTCAGGGTTTTCTGCCGTCCAACTCTACAATGTTTATTAACTTTTAAAAAATAATTTTCGGATTTTTCCCTTTTTCTCCCAATTTGGTAGCCAATTCGACCGAATATAATTCAATCCCCCCCCCCCCCCCCCCATGTAGCAACCGCCAGAGAATCGCCGCTTCACAACCCCGTCAGCCGGTAGTAGGAGAGAGGGCGCCACGTCCTCTTCAGGGCGCGACTCCTCGAGCTCCTGACCGTGATTCCAACTCGCCCAGAGCCGCTATGTGTCCGATGATTCTCGCCGAGTCGATCCCCCCACCCCGAGAGCAGCCAATTGCCACTCCCTTAAGCCACCGCACAATTATAATTTCCTTTAATACAGAAATTGAGGTTTATGTCTCCTCATCGGTCCAGAAGAGAGGGTTGCGTGCTTGCTGCAACATTTATTTATTTATTTTTACCGTAGATTAGCTGGTTAACTTCAACACCCAAAACACATTCTGAATCTTTAGGCTAGCCTACATGCACAGACTGTGTCGCTGTAAAACTAATAATGTCTAATGTTTTCAGGCTATGCATGCGCAACCTATTTCATTTGGATTTTGCATATTTTTGAGGATTTTTTTATCGTAACCGGAATACCTGAGATTTCCGATTAAGATGTGCATGTTTCCCATACCATTAAGGCTATTTTTTAATTGATATAATTATAGCCAAGCCAAGAGATGTTCATAATCACAGAATAATGGTGATTTTCTTTACAAAAGGAAGAATAATAAAGTGCAGTGATACAGCATGCACAATGTGCAACAAAAAGAGCACGGGAGAGGCCTGTAGTCTAAGCCTGAGGCCTGTAGTCTAAGCCTGAGGCCTGTGGTCTAAGTCTGAGGCCTGTAGTCTAAGCCTGAGGCCTGTGGTCTAAGCCTGAGGCCTGTAGTCTAAGCCTGAGGCCTGTGGTCTAAGCCTGAGGCCTGTAGTCTAAGCCTGAGGCCTGTAGTCAAAGCCTGAGGCCTGTGGTCTAAGCCTGAGGCCTGTTGTCTAAGCCTGAGGCCTGTAGTCTAAGCCTGAGGCCTGTGGTCTAAGCCTGAGGCCTGTGGTCTAAGCCTGAGGCCTGTAGTCTAAGCCTGAGGCCTGTAGTCTAATCCTGAGGCCTGCAGGTTCGATTCCCTTGTAACCCAAAGGTTGCAGGTTCGATTCCCTTGTAGGACATATTGATTCAGTATACGTACATGCTATGTGAAAATGAAAGTTGTGTAAGTTGCTTTGATGAGAGCGGCCACTAAATGCCCGCAATATAATGTAATGCATCAACATGGAATTGTGTGTCCAAACCTACACACACACGAGTGAATTATGAATTATGGTTGCTTCTAATTCATATCTGTGTGTCTTCTCTTTTTTTTGTTCTCTCTTCCATGAAGTCCTGTTATATGGCAAACACACAGGTAGAGATATTTCCTTAACGAATGAACTATGGTTAAATTGCGAATGGTAGGCTAAGCTATGAAATTCAGCAATACCTCAAACATATGCAAACAAAGACTGAACGTGAAGGAGTTTTAACAAAGAGCAGTATAAGCAATGTGCAAGAATGCACAGACAGAGAATAACAGTGAATGAGCATCTCAGTATGAGAACCATGTTTGTCATACATAAAATCCATCCATTATCTAACCCGCTTATTCCTGGTCAGGGTCGGGTGCTGGAGCCTATCCCAGCATGCATTGGGCGAGAGGCAGGAATACACCCTGGACAGGTCGCCAATCCATCAAAGCACACACACACACACACACACACACACACACACACACACACACACACACACACACACACACACACACACACACACACACACCATTCACTCACACACTCATACCTATGGGCAATTTAGAGTCTCCAATTCACCTAACCTGCATGTCTTTGGACTGTGGGAGGAAACCCACATGGACATGCAAACTCCACACAGAAAGGCCCTCGGCCGGGGTTCAAACTCGGTACCTTCTTGCTGTGAGGCGACAGGCGGGAGGGGGTGCTGGAGCCTATCCCAGCATGCATTGGGCTAGAGGCAGGAATACACCCTGGACAGGTCCATACATAGAATATGATATCTATCTTTGAATGGATCTCTATGGGAATTGGGGGGTGGGACTAGATTAAGCTGTAAATTACACGGGAATAGTATGGAACCCATGGTTGGCTAAATGGCTGTAAGTCATCAAGGGTCTGACGTATCAAATGAGCCTCAAACCATCACTCTGCTGCCGCTAGATATGGATGGATCACTTTTCCTACTGAACTCTATGGAAAAATAAGTCAGGAGAAACAATCGGACGGAAATTGGACCAAATTGGGAATTGGACATAGACAGCCCCCGTGTTGTGCGCCAAATTATTAGAAACAATAGAGAAGTACATACATAAATTACAAAATTAAAAAGTCAGCCACCCGGACTCCCAAAAGCATAGATTCCCCTTACCTGAGCAGACAACGCCTGCATCCTCCCCGTGATCACAGTTGTTTGTACCAAAGCCTCTGTGTGCGCAGTCTGCGAGAGCGCGTTCACTTCCTGTACAGCCAACATCGTCCATCTTGATTTCTCCACTCCCTCGGCCGAACCAGGCTCTTCCTGGAGCAGTCACAGCCGTGCCGCAGCCCAGCTGTCTGCACACCACTGCGGCGTCTTTCATATCCCAGTAATCATCGCACACGGTTCCCCACTCACCACCACCGGGAGAGACCTCCACTCTCCCAGAACAGCGGCATTTCCCTCCTACCAGTCTGATCTGGGTATCTGACAGCACAGAGCAAAATACTGACCATGAATTACTTCACCTTAAGTTTTAATTATGGCGCCACAAATTACATATATATATACACTGTATATGCAGTATATATTGATGCCAGAAATGTATCAACTATTATAGTACAAGGACAATGTTATTATTATCAGGGAAGTATTAATAAACTTGATGTCACCGCTATAAATCTGTGATGTCATTCTCCAAATGAGTATCTCAATCTAAGACATAATCAACGTCCCTTACCTAAGCAGACAACACCAGCATCCTCCCCATGATGACAGTTATGTTGTCCATACCCGCTGTGTGAGCATTGTGAGAGAGAATGTTCACTGCCTGTACAATTAACAGCATCCATCCAAATTGGGTCACTCCCCTGGCCAAAGTAGGCATTTCCTTGAGCAGAAACAGCCAAGCCGCAGCCCAGCTCTCTGCACACCACTGTAGCATCTTGTTTATCCCAGTTATCATCGCACACGGTCCCCCACTGGCCACTGTGATAGACCTCCACTCTCCCAGAGCAGCTGCCATTCCCATTGACCAGTCTGACCTGAGCACCATCTAAAAGTCACAGAGAGGAACAGAGCAGCAGACTGCCAATTATCAAGAACGCTGAACGTGTTTAGATGAGATCAAGTTATACGATGACATGAGACTACATCCTTAAATTATTTGTCAGTAAAGAGACTCCCCTTACCTGCTGGCAAACTGACATTCAGAAGATGAGCTGTTGGAGTGAAAACAAGGAAAATTACAGCAGTGTTTTTATTTTATTTTAAAGTGCACATAGTCAGATTGTTATGTTCTGAGAAGGACCCAAACGCAGACCACAGGTAGCAGGCAAAAAACGTTGTTTATTCAGTTCGAGTTCAGAAGCCAGGTAATCAAAGATAGACACTACAAAATCGAAATCCAAAAGAGTAGTCAAAAAACGTAGCAAGAGTCAAAAATCCAGAAAGACACGGCAAACAAAACAGAAGGACAATAAGTAATTGTTAATATTATCTACAGTACAAAAAGACTGAAGAAAGAATACGAGACATGAAGGAAGGCAGAAATCCCGAATACTTCCGAAATCACCCGAATAGTGCCAGCACGATACAGGGGAGTGACAACTAGGAACACAGCACACAGACAGACGGGGATCTGAGGGAAATGTATACTGTAAAGGGACCAGGGCTATGGGCAATGAATATGAAAAATAATAAAGTAACAGAAAATAATACACAAACAAAACAGAACCATAACACAGATCCCTTCATTTGAACAATAATACAACAAGGCTTTTCTTTTATTTTCAAATATACTAATTATTTTGGTGAATCAAAACATTCCACAACATAACAAGGTATATGCTGTGTCGTTGGTATTTTTTTTTTGTTATTTTTTAAATGTGATTGGATCTCAACCAATTCAACAGGGTCCATTACAGCCAATTCCACCGAAAAGCATTGGCCTGGATTTGAGTTACACTGGTCCTGAACCTAGCTTTTGTGATAAAAAAAAGAAGTCAGCAGTTTATTTGGTAAGCACGTACTATCTGCTATAATAATAATAATAATAATAATAATAATAATAAATGTATTTAGAAAGCATATTTTTGTACAGAGATTGCATCTCAAAGTGCTGTACATGAAAGAATCATGTAAAAATCCAAGTAAAAACAGAAAAATAGAAATTATAAAGAAAAACAATAGTACATGCTAAGATAATACAAACCATGGTAATAAATAATAAAACACTATAAATAGCCTAAAAGTAAGAAAGTTAAAAGGCAGAGCAGGATAATTGAAGGCAAGTTTAAATAAGTGTGTTTTAAGAAGTTTCTTAAAAGTGTTAAGAGTTTCTGCCTCTCTGATATTGCCTGGTAGGGCGTTCCATAGGCTAGGGGCATAAAAGCTAAAAAGCCGCCTCAGCGCTTCTCTTACGGTTTACTTTGGGAATCACTAAGAGCGAAGCAGTGGAGGATCGAAGGTAGGCACTAGGCACATGTTCCTGAACGCAGTCACCTAAGTATTTTGGTGGTAAACATTTTATCGTTTTAAAAACCAAAAGAAGAACCTTAAAATCTATTGTAAAAGGCACAGGTAGCCAGTTTTTTTGCCTTTTTGTCAGTGTTGGTCTCACAATGGCAGATTAAGGTGGTGGGGAATTTGCCAGCTGATAAAGTACAGTTCACAATTTCCAAAACATCATCAAGTAAACAATCATACATGTTTTTAAAGAACTTTGTGTGGATGGAATCAAGTGAACAGGTTGAGGGTCTCATTTGAGAGATAACTTCACTCAAAACTTGCGTGTCAATTTGTTTAAATGAATCCATGACAGCATCAATTTGTCTACATTTGTCACACGGTTGAAACAACACTTTGTTTACATTTACATTTTCCACGTGTGCTTTTATGAATAACTATGTTGTGCGTATATTCACTAAATGCATGTCGATAACATTGCTACCTGAGCATCGTTTATATAATTATGTCCACACAAGCATGTTTATATTGGTGTGTGATGTTTAACAAGTTTGATGTGTCATTTTGCTGTATTGCAATTGAGTGCTGTGATCAATCTTATTTACTCACGTTTGCTCTGTATCGAGTTACTTCGTAGTTCTTGGTTTCGCGCTGGCGCAACAAGCCGCACATGAAGCCAGTTAGCAATCGGCTGATTGCGAGGAAATGGGACATGATGGACTGAACAACGGACAAATCAGTAACGGCAAACTATTAATCTCTGCCAATCATAGGGCTGGGTTTGTGGGACTTGCGCTGCCTCTTTCCTTTATAACAGGAACTTTGAATGAATGGACACAAAAGAACCGCAACTTCAGACCCGCCCCAATCCAGCCAGCACGCTGAGTGAGAGGAACCGAGACCCGCAGAACAGCATTAACACCATGGGCCCTATCTTGGCGATCTTGGCGATCTTGGCGCTTAGTCTAAGCGCATGGCGCTAAGTCCATTTAGGGCGTGTCCAAGTCCACTTTTGCTATTTTAACGGCGTGTTTTTTTGGCGCTAAGCACGGCGCATGGCGCAACTGGGCTGAACCTAGTCGCTTCATTAATTATAGGTGTGTCTTGGGCGTGACATTCAATAAACCAATCAAAATGTCATATCCCATTCCCTTTAAAAGCCTGCTTTTCCACCTTGGCGGATTGCTTATGATGGCGAAACAGACATGCTCGTGCGTGTTTAGTGTGATCAAGGAATAGGCTAAATGGAGTATGATCAATATTATTCGGATTAACCATTAGCCTATGAGTTCCCGGTAATTCCAGACAGGGCTGTTATTTTACAAAATATGTGCGGTTAAATTTCGTTAAAAGGACCTACAACAGCTGAGAATAAGCTATCAATGGCTTCAGTCTCACCTTAGAAAACGCCAAATTAGCCTGCTTGTTCAGCGAATTTCGTTTGATTATGCAATGAAAGTGTCAAACATCAATTCCAAGAGGCTGTTCTCATTCGTTCTCGAAGTTCAAGCTTCATCCAAAGTTCATTAGGCTACCTGCATAGTAGGCTAATATTGATTAATAACATACATACCGTTATTTTGCCTTAATGATGACACTAAATAGCCATACAATAAAGCTGTCAGGTTCGCAACCCATAAGTTCGCGCATATTTCCCCTTGTTTAATAATGTCCTGTTTATGGAAATGTGACCAACCTGTTTTACTCGTAGCGTAATCCTTTAAAACAATCCACTTTCCCAGGAAGACCGTTAAACGTGCGACTTACAGCAGGGGAAACCAACCTGATCTCATGTGAATTCGGCAATATGTACCGATTGTTAGTGTCTCAAAAAACGGTACCTGTTTCCGAATTTTGCACAAGCGCCCCCATGAGCCTGTACTGGGAACTACTGACTAATGCTCAGTTGTAGAGTGTAAGGAGATTTCGTGAAAGATACATAATGCGAGAGAAGCTTGTGATAGAAAAATATAGTTGTGCAAATATAGATTCTTTAAATCTTAACAGTTTGGGCATGAGCCCGAGTTACGTGAACTCCTATGAGGTTATGTTTAGGGGTTGGGCGGGACCCTGGGACATTTTTATTTTTTTATTTATTTTTTAATAATTTTTTTATTTTTTATAATTTATTTTATTTCAAAATTGTTGGTAACAATATGGTAGCAAAAAGGGACACTATCTTAACAGTTCGGGCATGAGCCCGAGTTACGTGAACTCCTGTGAGGTTATGTTTAGGGGTTGTGGGTGGGGTACGGGAATCACTAATTTTGTAATAATTTTTTTGTCACTAATTTTTTGTCAAGAAAAGCAGTGGGACGCGTGACGTCATATACTACTACCCTCACACGTGATGTTTTCGGCCTATCACAGCCTTTAGTCAGTAGTTCCCAGTACAGGCTCATGGGGGCGCTTGTGCAAAATTCGGAAACAGGTACCGTTTTTTGAGACACTAACAATCGGTACATATTGCCGAATTCACATGAGATCAGGTTGATGTGTCAGTTGCCAACTAGGAGAACCTTGTCATAGTCAGTTGAAATGACAGACAATAGATTTCTGGGAGAAAAGCTGCAAACTGCTTGGGTGGACGATATACTATCACCATAAGGATGGGCGTATCACATTTAAACCACAGACCAAGGTGTGATGCGTTATGATTATTTTTATATTTATCACCCATCAGAGATAAAAAGGTTCCTCTTTTCTTGAAATGTACAAAATGATCTGTTCTCTCACATGAAAAGCAAAATTCATGTGACTCTCATTCCCGTCCCCTTTGTAGGAGGGGAATCAAAGTGTGACTCAGGAAAGGCTGCCATTTGTGAGGAGCCCGAGAACGGTGCTCGTCATAAACTTTAAAGGACCAGAGAGCTGTGTGATAAAACAATGGACTCTTCGGACTTCCTTCAGGGGGGTTCAGACCATTTGTTCTCACCTGGAAGTGACTGTGATCGGAGGAAGTTGGACTGTTTGGTCATGGGTGTGTTTGTGTGTTCTAGGGGCATTATATGGCAGAAGAGGCCATTAAGCCCCTGGCCAAAACAGTACATCTGGGATCTGTCCCGTCTCTCAGGCTGACACCTCAGTTCATTGCACCCCCCTTCTCTCCTGGATTAAGACTCAGTTTAAATGGTCAACAGACCCTGTAAAACTTACAAACATTGCACATGTGATTCTTATATTGTTACATTATGTCTTATGTAGTAGTAACAGGAATTGCATGTAAAATGGTTCATCAGAAGGGAATTTTCATGACAAATGCAACATAACAATATTTAATCTGGTAATAATAATCATAATGGTAAACTGTTTGGTATGGATGTAATCCAGTAAAATCAAGGAATCAAATGAGATACATTGCATACCAAATGGAATTTAGTAAAACATAGTTCCAATAACTCTGTAAAACTGTAACACTGGAATATACTCTCTGGTAATTAACTCCTTTTCCCTTCACTCTACTGGGGGTTTAGATTCCCGAATCGACCACACCTCCAGGTTAATTTATGCAGGATTTGGCTTAAAAGAAAGGGAGACACACTTATCTGGGAGCATCGTATCCGATCTCCCACACCGTGCAGATTGTGTATTTTGTGTAGGGAATATCGCAATTCGATTTCCCACACCTGTGCAGATTTCTGTGTGTGTGTGTAGCTGAAGCAGGCCGGTAAGATATTTACTCTGTGTTTCTTTTCTTAATTCGTATGTTTTGTAATTGACCTGAATTTAAGATAATGACCTACCTGCCTGTGAATAAATTCTTATTATTTTAACTTGCGTGGTCTCCATGACTCTAATCCATTTTCTACCTTTTCCAGCCTAAGTTACGACTGAATACTCAGGGGAACAATTCTGACTAATGACCAACTGATCAGTGGTGTGGTACAGTATGTGGAGTATTTAAGTTGGGTAGGCGACCGAGTTCTGCCTTACGGATTGGCTGAGGCACGGCTCTGGGAATTTGACGCGAAGAGAGCCCTTGGACGTATAGTTACGTCGGTTCTTGTCAAGTTAGCCTTAAGGAGTCCTCTGAGTGCCCGCCGACCGGGGCTCGCAACTATCTATGTAAAATATAATACATGTATTGTGTCGGCCAGACCCCCAACCTCTATGTTCTCCACCGAACTGAGATTCGGCAATAGTGCTAATCCCGGGAGCATATATTGAGTAATGGTGGCATACAAGGATGAGTCGAGTGTAAACACTCTGAGCTTCACGCATGATTAAAGTAAAATTCTAAATTATATTTTATATAGTTAAGAGTAAACCAATTGTAACTATTACGCTTACGGTTTGTGGTCATAGATCTATTCGATGTGTTGTTCAGCTCCTGTGTGAGTGTTCTAATGCTCCCATTAGAATATTGGCATTTGGACGATAACTTGGATATATCCGTGATGACACCATGGCCCCGTTTACGAACGGAGATTATACGAATCGTACTGATCCGTTTCAGGCCTGTTTTAAGCGGGATATGGAGCAGCGCATTCATATCTGACTCGTGGCGACGGACTCAGTATTTTCTTAAATGTACTTATCATATATACATGACCGGAGAATAAATCACTGAACTCTTTTTATTAACATCACAACAGCAAAGGAAAAACATATTTGCTCCTTCCCCTCCAGCTATTCCCTCATTGGTCTAGCTGTGCGGGTTCTACACCTTTGTGTCCCGTGTTTTACCTGTTTCCTCTCGTATCGTGTTGGTTTGTATTCCTGTTTCTTTCCCCTCGTGCTGCAGGCTGGGCGTGGTTTTTCCCTTTCGTGTCACACTGTTCCCTTGCTCTGTGTCCGCCTGTCTCCTTCCTTCACTCCGCATGCATTCTGCACACTCTCTGCTCCGCTAATCGCTCACGCATACATTCGCACGCTGCACATTGATACCTATTAACTCTTGTATTTAGTCTCCCGGTGTTCTTTGTCCTGTGCCAGTTCGTTAAGTCTCGTTGTAGTAATACTCTGGTCTTGTCTCGTCTGATACTTTGTATCTAGCTCTGTCTTGCCTTGCTTAAATTAACTCTTGCCTGCTTTCCAAGTCTACCAATCTGCAGGTGTTCGTGTCCACTCCACGCTGCCCCGTCTCCCTCTCCCCGCTCCTCTGCTGCACCTGCCCGGATTCCTGCCACCATCCAGTCCCTGGTCTCTCCCGCTCCCGCTCTCCCGCTGCTGATCCATTACTGGTTTCTGTTTGTCTAAAACTTCTCCCTATGCTTCAGGAGTTCTGGTCGAAGCAATAAATTATTGGATTATTGGAATCCCTTGTGTGTGAGTCGTGCATTGGAGTCCAGTCCCTGCTCGGAGTCGTAACAATTCACACCCTTTTTGTGTGTTCTCACTATGGCTATTTTAACATTCGTTACTTTTTTTAACGAAAGTTAAATCTAAAAAACTTACATAAAACAGAAAAATAACAATGTGCATGTACAATACATTTCCAGGTTGGTGAAAATCAAATCACACAGCAACAATTCATTTCAGAATGGATTAAATGTCATTTTTAATGAAACTACGTACATCTTAAAAAAATAAAACTCAAAAACATAGCTTTCTTAAAGGAAAGATATTGCCGTCTGACATTAGGATTATGCTTTTTGTAAAGAAATATGCATTTATAAAGAATAATTGTGTATGTGTTCAGAATAATCAACCTGTAGGCTACAATGTGTTTGCAATTGTCATTTACAAAAACTGATGATCATTTCTATTTATTTTAGTTACTTTCAGAACTTCAGTTTAAGTTCAGTTTTTCCTCGTTTTCCTTTCAATTTCAGTTCATGAAAATGTTTTTGTTCACAATTTTTTTTTTCTTTTTTTTTTTTCGTTTTGTTGTTTCAGTTAATAATAACCTGTGGTGCCGATCCACTGACATTTGCATGGGCAGAATTCAGACTCGCAGAATGAGGCAAGTCCACTGAGAACACATTGACAGTGACTAATATGAATATCTACAATTATCAGTGTACATGTACAGAGCCGGCTAAAACTGATGAAAAAGCTGGAGTATTGAAAACTTCAGTTTGATGCTGTAATTTTTCTGTGCCATAGCAGATATTTATTCATTTAATTAATATTTATTCATTTTGCTTGCAGAAAATAGCAAAATTATCCTGTTCAAGGATTCACTTTCATACTAACAGTAGATAATTACTGGTGTGATGATAAATTACATGTAAATTGCATGTAAACTTACTTAGTATGTGTTAACGCCTATTGTACATATATACAGTGTATTCACCAGAAGTGAAGTTCTTGCATATCATAGGACAGTAAATCAAACTCACCAAAAGCCATGAGAACAATTCCCAGCATCCTGGTCCTTACAGTATCTCCCAAAGGAATGTCACAACATAAACTGACCCAATGCGCAGAGGAACGCACAAAAAACCAAGGGTAAGAGAGCATAGGCTTTCAAATAAGAATGAACAGGGGAGAACTGCTTGTTTTCTGGACTGTATTTTTAGCTATTCGTATCGCTTCAACTATTGTCTGAGTGAGAGATGTTGGGGAGTGAGTGACAGATTTTACTGTAAAGGAAGAGGAAACCACACAGCCTGTGAGAACCTGTTTTTTGGGGCCTATGTTTTAGCAACAGTAATATGTTGACTGAAGTGAGAAATGTAAGCGTATGTAGTCAGACAGTTAACAGTTATTTATTTTGTACATACAAATGTCCTATCTTGTCAAAATATTTTTTCCTGACTGCATAACTGATTGCTTCTGGTTAATTAATTCCTTACGTAGATGATGGGATTTTTCATTACTGGTGATACCTTGGGGATTATAATGATTGTAGCCACCTTAGAGGTGAAATATATACGTATGCAAAATATTACATGGTTATGCTGTGCCTGTTTATTCAAATTATGCAACCAAACTACTCAAATGAGAATTTGAGGGTGAATGCTCAATACATATATTTTTTGTTCCCAGATTCAAAGGTGTTATTCTGGCTTTTCATATTCACTTTCTTTTTTTAAACTTTATTGACCCTGTGGGGTAATTTGTCCTCTGCATTTGACCCCTCCTAACTGCTTATAGGAGCAGTGGGCAGCCACAGTGCAGCGCCCAGGGACCAACTCCAGTTCTGAGACCAGTGCCTCTGTGAAGGGCAATGGTGGGGGTTTAAGTATCCTGAAATGCACGTCTTTGGTGTGGGAGGAAACCGAAGTACCCAGAGGAAGCACACGCGAACCCAGAGGACCCGGACCGAGACTCGAACCCAGAACCTCTTTCTTGCTAGCGGTTCCTTTCTTGTAACACAAAAACTAGTCTCCCCATGGAGAATTGAGGGAATTATTAGAAACCCTCGTATCATACGGACACTTGGTGAACAAAGTTGGAAGGTGGACAAATGCACCACCCGAGTGCTCTGATGTGATGGAGTCAGTGACGTAGCACTGGCACGGACTGGATTCAGTACCAGACCGTGGGGCCCAGCCACACACTAGAACAGTGAGCTGGGTAGCTCATCCTGTTAGCAATGCTTCCGTACATGTATGGGCCCCGCAGTTTGGTATCAAATTCCAATTGCCATGGCAGGCCAGCAGCTCCACAGGACGAGGCACAGGGACGGCTTTTGATAGGCGGGCTAAAATATACACTTAGCCTACTCTTCCTGGATTGCACCTTTCATCTTGCAATCTCAAACAATGAAGAAGACAAGAGGTACCTGGAAAATATCATTGATTACAAGAATAATGTGTAACCAGTAAATTAGCAACCCACAAACATGAAATGTAGGTATGCACAAAGCACAAATTGAGTGATGTTGCTCTAATTTTGTGGAGTGACTGTCACATCGCTTTCAGACAGATATTGTATCATATAAATAATGAGCAGCGTATTTACATTGGTTCATTATAGGCTAAACAGATAATGTTTAAGCAACGTGGAAAACACATTCTTCAAACCCAGGAAAGCTGTAGGGCTACGCTGAAACGTTTGCTGCTAGTTTTAAATGCACTAATCACTTTGTTCCCTTTCCAGTGTGATTCTGCAAATAAATAGTGGCTAAAGCAAACAGGCAACAACCCTGTTCTAAAAGAGTCTGTGGTCAGAAACCACTTGCTAAGTGAGTGGCATTCTGGGAAAAGCAGTTACATTTCACTAGAGCTAGCTATAAGGACGGGGTGCTGCAGAAAGATTATTGTATGAACCTCCAAATGGCAATCTGTGGCTTCAAGTCTTCTGCTTCTTCTTCTTCTTAATGTTTAATGGCGGTTGGCAAACAACAAAATGGTGCATTACCGCCACCAACCGGATTGGAGTATAGATCAATATTATTAAATTCAAATGACATTTATATTAAATAAATAAATAAATAAAATTCAAATTATATCAATATCTATGTCTCTTAAATCATATTTGAATCTATTTTCTCTTAGTCTAGATATTCATTCCTGCATAGGTCCTTTAGAGCTTGTTTCCTGACACTGCTTCGGACTCAATTCTTATTTGAATTTGCTCCCAAGAAAGACCCTTCACCTCCAAAACCTTTTCTGCTCCATTAACTATTATACTTATGTTCTCGGTTTTGCTTTTAGCTTGGTCTAAACAATTGAGGACATAGGCAATGAATAAAATCTATGTATCAGTACTCAACCCTTTGTTAGTTTGGCTACTCTTGTTCCATCCCACTTCTAGAAGTTTGGTTATTCCTCTCAGAATCCTCTACTCTCCTTTCTCCCACCGATAGTTCGGTGCTTTCTCCTTGCACCCAAAATCTAGAAGTTTGGTTAGTTTTCTCTGATTCTTCTACTCTGCGTTCTCCTCACACCTTCTTCATTGCCTCTGCATATGTTATATTATACACTTATATAAGTGTTTTGACTTGCTGAATTTTTACCGCTCTTTTCCTAACTTCACATCCTCCATATGCCACGCTATGAACTCCTCCACAGTTGCAGCATTTGGCTTGCACATTATCCTCACATTCTCCATACTCATGATCCCCTCCACATTTAGGACATCTTACTTTTCCTCTACAACCGGCGGCAATATGCCCGTATTTCTGGCACTTGTAACAACGAAGTGGAGGTGGAACATACGTCCTTACCCTAAAACTCATATATCCTATTTTAACCCTTTCAGGTAAAATATAATCCTGAAACTCCACGACTACTGATAAACTCTTTTCCTCATGTCCATTTACTGATCTGAACAGTCTCTTAATGTTCCTCACTTCCCCTCCTTCCATATTCTTTTGAAGTTTGTCCATATCTTCTCCTACCGGTATACCTGTTATCACTCCCCGTGTAAATCTATCCCTGCCCAAGTCTTTTCTCTCAATCACCGTTTTTTCGGACATTTCCAATCTGCAACGCCATATTTTTCTGTTCTTCGTTTTTACATTTCAAAAACAAAGTTCCATCTCAAAGGATTTGGTCTATTTCAATATCTCCTAGCTACTTTCCTTTTCAACTCCCTAGTTAAATCAATTATACCCAAGTTCACATTTTCATCTTCCTGCCTAAATTTAAGTTATTTTAAACTCCTCCCCCACCAATTTCTTCCGCACTGATCGCAAACTTTCACCGTCAGAGCTATTTTCCTCCATTTAATGCTTCTATTACCCGGGTTCCTCACCTGCTCTTCTACCCTCACTCTCCCTCTCTACCCCGTCCTCTCCCGCTAGCTGCTCTGCTCCATTCCTCACAGTAAATGTCATCCTCGACCTCATCCTCTGAATTCCCTCCACTACTACTTGCCATCGAACCCTCCCAAGAAAGGTTTGCCGAAAACCTCGACTCCGAAGGCCAGCTGTGCCTAAGCTGGTTGCTTTTTCCCTAGTAGACCGCCGTGGCTTCAAGCTATGGCTTCAAATCTTCTTCTTCTTTTATGGCGGTTGGCGGTTGGTTTTTCCTTTAATCGTCTGTGTTTGTGTGTGTATGAAACTCAATTGGTCTGATGTTTGTATATCATTTTAGACCAATGCATTTTCCAGAATGTACTCAAAAAACTTGCGAGAGGGTACATATTCTGAGAATTCGTCATAGAAATCTCGAAAATAATTATTTTTCCAATTCTTTCTTTGAAGGTTCATATCACCATTTGGGATAGGCTGTTGGTGAAAACAAATTGTGCCAAATGAAAAGGCTCCTTTTCCCCTACATTTTGATCCCAGGCTCAACCTCTAGCTATGATTCCTTCTGTTTCAAAATGAACATCAAACATAGGCATATTTTGATGCTCGCGAATATAGTTTAGAGAACATCGGTACACACGTGTTTTATATACTAGAATTACAACTGACAATGTATACTAATAATTATGATGAAGACGTAACGTTGGAAAAGTGTGGTGGAAATCCTCATCTCTCAGACCAATTAGAACAGATCACTAGGCAGCGATACGTTTGTCAGAGTTGAGTTTATTCAGCTGTTGAGAGAACACAGAGACAACACACAAAGTGGTGCTATAGGAGAACTCTACCCCATAGTTGGGTAGCACAAGCTTTTATGCAGATTCGCTCTACGATCTTATCATCTGCATTACCATACAAGGGTAAGAGCAGCTTGTTTCAGACACTTAAAGGTCACAGGTGGTCCATCTTGTAAAGACAGAAACAGTGCACCTTGCAAGTTGGTTCGGCATATTGCTTTAAACACACATTAATACACAGCATAAGGCTTATAAAAATATATGTATCTAAACCTTTCTCCCACAGGAGCATTCAGCAGCTCCACCTGTATGGGACCCTAACACTAACCCTGTTTCCGTTCAGATAAGCTACCAAGCATTGTCGTATATTGCGACCACTGCCACTACACATTGCTGTTGTAGTGGCAGTGACATTGCTGATTTCCACAATGTTCGGGCGTCATCGCCCGACAACCTGGAAATGTGTAGTTTGTCTTGATCTACGACAATGCTTGGTATCTTGCAATAGTGCTGAGAAAGTTGAGAATGAAGATATTTATTGTTGAGCAGAGGAATTTCTCTCCTTATAATAACCAGGCACAACCAGGTAGATCCAAGAAGAAAAGGATTTATTTCTCTGCAGAGAGAGTCCAGTACTTACACACACAAGGTGGTCAAGCATGAACTGAAGTGACGGAGGCAGTCTCCGCCATATTTAACCAAAAGGTATCTTTGCTAATACATCGATTATCCTACCTTTGATTGGTGCACAGTTAATACATAGGCATAGAGTGGAATATAACACTATACATAATTCTATCGCTGATTGGTACATGGTAACACATTAGCATATAGTAAAATATACAAAGTCAATGATTGGTTAGATCTTATCATAGAGCATGCATATTGGATGAGCGCACAGTGACCCCTAGCCCTTAACGTCTCACAAACAGTTTCAATAACTATTTTGTCTCCCAGAGTCGTCTTGTTTTCAAGATTGAAGATGAAGTGTCTCTTCTGGCTCTGTAGCGATAAGATGGGCCATATATGCTTGAGCCTGGGATGTAAGTGGGTCAGAGGTCACAGGCCTGCGGTGTCATAGAGAGACCATAGATAGAAGGGAGGAAGAGAGACAGAAAGATGCACGTACACACCCTCACACAGCTCTGGTTCGCTTTGGCTGACTCAGAGATAGACAGAGACCTTCCAGATAAGAGAGGCCCCTCATTCCTGACCTCTGCAGACTGCTACTTCTCTGCCTCTTGAGGATTTAGATAATTTAAGATAAGTTTCAATTGGTATGATTGTACAATGAATATATATGTATAGAGATCTTTTCTCTATTACTGTGATTATACTAGTGTGAAAACACCCTTCTCTTCATTATCTTGACTTCATGAAGCCGATAGGTCCTGCAAGATTATTTTTCCTGGCTTCAAAGCAAAGAAAAATGTTGCGTACTGACACCACATCATCAGCGAAGTTCACAATCTGACAACGGAAACAGGGTTAGGGTTAAGGTGAAAATTTCATGTGGCTAGCACCTTTACTTATGAAGCTATGAGGGCTCAAAAATGACTGAAAATTTAATGTGTAATAAAAAGAGCCAGAATTTGCGCTACCCCTAGATACGTCGAGGCCATAACTCACAAGATATTCACAGTATAATGTTTACATTTTGCATAGCTTGATTAAATAGATTATAGTTAATGTAAAAAAAAAATTCTGGTGATTCTGAGGGTGCAGGTGGGAAGCACTGATTGATTTATGAGGAATGACCCATATATAAATTGATGCTAAGAATGTATCAGCTATTATAGTAAAGGGCAATGTGATAATTATATTGTAAAATGTTATTATTACCAGGGAAGTAAGGATTAATAAGCTTGATGTCACCACTATAATTAACGAACAGTCTAAGACAAAATCAACGTCCCTTGCCTAAGCAGACAACACCAGCATCCTCCGCATGAGTACAGTCATGTTGTCCATACCCTCTGTGTGAGCATTGTGAGAGAGAATGTTCACTGCCTGTACAAATAACCTCATCCATCCAAATGGTGTCATTTCCTGGGCCAAACTGGGAACTTCCTGGAGCAGACACAGCCACGCCGCAGCCCAGCTCTCTGCACACCACTGTAGCAGCTTGTATATCCCAGTCATCATCGCACACGGTCCCCCACTGGCCACTGTGATAGACCTCCACTCTCCCAGAGCAGTTGCCACTCCCACCGACCAGTCTGACTTGAGCATCATCTAAAAGTCACAGAGAGGAACAGAGCAGCAGACTGCCAATTATCAAGAACACTGAATGTGTTTAGATGAGATCGAGGCTGTGTCCGAATCAGAGCCCCATCTACTGCGTACTATTATCGGGGAAGTAAGGACTATTAATAAGCTTGATGTCACCACTTAATTTGTGATGTCATCCTCCAAATCAGTATCTCAATCTAAGACATAATCAACGTCCCTTACCTAAGCAGACAACACCAGCATCCTGCCCATGGCTACAGTCATGATGTCCATACCCTCTGTGGGAGCATTGTGAGAGAGAATGTTCACTGCCTCTACAAAGAACCTCATCCATCCAAATTGTGTCATTTCCCTGGCCAAAGTGGGCATTTCCTGGAGCAGACACAGCCGAGCCGCAGCCCAGCTCTCTGCACACCACTGTAGCATCTTGTATATCCCAGTTATCACCGCACACGGTCCCCCACTGGCCACTGTGATAGACCTCCACTCTCCCAGAGCAGCGGCCATTCCCATCGACCAGTCTGACCTGAGCACCATCTAAAAGTCACAGAGGAACAGAGCAACACACTGCCAATTATCAAGAACGCTGAACGTGTTTAGATGAGTTGTCTCCGAATCAGAGCCCTATCTACTGCGTACTATTATCGGGGAAGTAAGGACTATTAATAAGCTTGATGTCACCACTTAATTTGTGATGTCATCCTCCAAATCAGTATCTCAATCTAAGACATAATCAACGTCCCTTACCTAAGCAGACAACACCAGCATCCTCCCCATGATGACAGTTATGTTGTCCATACCCGCTGTGTGAGCATTGTGAGAGAGAATGTTCACTGCCTGTACAAATAACATTATCCATCCAAATTGTGTCATTTCCCTGGCCAAACTGGGCGCTTTCTGTTGCAGACACAGCCAAGCCGCAGCCCAGCTCTCTGCACACCACTATAGCATCTTTTATATCCCAGTTATCATCACACACGGTCCCCCACTGGCCACTGTGATAGACCTCCACTCTCCCAGAGCAGCTGCCATTCCCATCGACGAGTCTGACCTGAGCACCATCTAAAAGTCACAGAGGAACAGAGCAGCAGACTGCCAATTATCAAGAACACTGAATGTGTTTAGATGAGCTCTAGGCTGTGTCCGAATCAGAGCCATATGTACTGCATCCTATGTACTGTGTACTAGCATACTGCATATTTGTACTGCATACTGTTTAGTGACATGCAGTATGTAAAAAATATCCTCCATACTATTATCAGCGAAAACCCGGAAATTAGTGTATCATCCGGGGATATTAAGAACACTCAATTGTCAGAATTGTAGCGTATCAGCTTTTAAAAAAAGCATGCTCAACTGGCATACTCAATAGTGCGCTGATTAGGACACGGCCCTAGTTATGCGATGACATGAGATTGCATCCTTAAATTATTTTTCAGTAAAGACACTCCCTTTACCTTCTGGCAATCTGACATTCAGAAGATGACCTGTTGGAGTGAAAACAAGGAAAATTAGAGCAATGTTTTCTTGTTTTTTTATTTTTTATTTTTTATTTTTTAAAGTGCACATAGTCGGATACCTTCATTTGAACAATAATGCAATCTAAGACATAATCAATGTCCTGTACCTAAGCAGACAACACCAGCATCCTCTCCATGACTACAGTCATGTTGTCCATACCCTCTGTGCAAGCATTGTGAGAGAGAATGTTCACTGCCTGTACAAAGAACATCATCCATCCAAATTGTGTCATTTCCCTGGCCAAACTGGGCGCTTCCTGTTGCAGACATAGCCGAGCCGCAGCCCAGCTCTCTGCACACCACTGTAGCATCTTGTTTATCCCAGTTATCATCGCACACAGTCCCCCACTGGCCACTGTGATAGACCTCCACTCTTCCAGAGCAGTTGCCACTCCCGCCGACCAGTCTGACCTGAGCACCATCTAAAAGTCACAGAGAAGAACAGAGCAGCAGACTGCCAATCATCAAGAATGCTGAACGTGTTTAGATGAGCTCTAGGCTGTGTCCGAATCAGAGCCCTATCTACTGCCTCCTATGTTCTTTGTAATAGAACCCTGTTTAGTGAAATGCAGTATGCAAAAAATATCCTCCATATTATTATTAGCAAAAACCCAGAAATAAGTATATCATAGGACACGGCCCTAGTTCTATTTCGTTCCTCCGACCATTAGTCGTCAATCAGGATGGACCTTCCAGGTGTCCGATGCATCAAGACTCTTATATCAACATATGTCATGGACATGACCCCCACGTAGTGACGTAATTCTTCCCTATAAAGGGGAATTCATCACCTATTCATCGCCGATGAAGAGTCGACACGTGAGACTGTTTGTATCTTGTGCGAATCCTGAAACACTTTGTGACTTCGGTTGGGGCTACGATTCTTACCATCCTCCAAAGGCGGGGATAAGCACTTGCATGCGACATGCACTAATAGCTTTGCTATTTTAAGACGGGTATCGTTTTCTTGGTTATACTGCTAACGCTAAAAACTGCGGTTGTTTACGTTTAGAATATATATTGGTTGCGGTGCTAGGCTAGGCATCACTCCCCCGGGGGCTGAGAATCACGCCGTACCTAGACGATTGGGTAATATGTGCCGAGTCGTACAGCATGATGCTCAGACGCACTGTCCAGACGTTGGAACATATTGCCAGGCTGGGCATCAACGTCAACCATGGCAAGAGCCAGCTAGTACCGATACAGTCCATCGAGTATACAGTATATCGCCCTGTTGCTCGATTCAAAGAGCAGGAATAACTACTATGCCCGGTGCGGTGTATCAGTTCTGAGTGAACCGTGTCCTCGAAATGAGGGTTTTTCAGAGGCTTATGGGCCTAATCACGGCCGCCTCAGCAGTCTTGCCTCTCGGACTCCTGACAGCCAGGCCACTTCAACTATGGTTGAATGCCATGTCGCTGCACCTGAAATGGGACCGTCACACTCAAATCAGGGTGACGCGTCGATTTTGTCGGCTACTCCACCCATGGCGACGAGTCAGCTTCCTAAAAAAGGTTGGTCCGGATGGGGGTTATACCATCACGACGCGTGGTAATAATGACAGATGCTTCACTGACCGGTTGGGGGGCTGTCTGCCAGCACCGCCCAGCTCAGGGAATATGGTCATGACCACATCAGTCGGACAACATCAATGTGCTCAAACTCTAGTGTTTCTAGCACTAAGGCACTTCTTGCTGATGCTACGGGGCAAGCATGTGGTTGTGAGGTCAAACAACACCTCAACAGTGTGCCACAAAAATCAAGGCGGAGTAAGGTCCTGCCAGTCCTTGAACGTGACCCAGTGTCTGTTAAGATGAGCACTTCCCAGGCTTGCCTTTCTTCGTGCAGTGCACCTACCAGGTATTCGGAATGGTACAGCAGATGTTCTATCTCGCCAGGAAATGGTGTCTCCACCCTAAAGTGGTGGAGGAGATATGGCGACGGTTCGGTCATGCTCAGATAGACCTGTTCACCTCTCAGGAATCTGCTCGTTGCCCTCAGTAGTTCTGGATGAACGAGCATTCGAGCCCTCTGGGGATGGACGCATTAGCGCATGAATGGCCGTACGGTCTGCTGTACGCCATTCTGCCAGTATCACTGGTCAAGGTGACCCTGCACAGGGTCAGCATGGGCTACCATGAGCTCTTGCTGTTAGCCCCAAAATGGCCGATGAAACCCTGGTTTCCAACGATCCTCGGCCTTATTTACGATCCGCCCTGGGAAATCCCGTCCCGGGAGGATCTCCTGTCGCAACACCCTCGAGCAAACAAGATGAAGCTCTGGGTATGGCCACTGAGGGACCCAACCTTTTGAGAACTGAGTGCGGTTCCCCCTGTCCTACGGACGCTACTTAACACCTTTGCGTAGATGCATAGTGATAATGGCGCCGGCGCCATCATTTTGCTCAACTGAGACATTCGTTGCTCCTGCAGCCAAACTATTAGTGGAAATCACAAACTCTGTGTTTTTATTTCATTGGTAGACGGTTCGTGACGATTTCTGCCGAATATGGCGTTTCTAAGTGTCACTATTTCCCCGTAGCAAGTCCATTTAACAAGCAACCCCCCACCTAGTCTGTACCTACCTATGCGTGACATAGTGGACAATAGCGTCTATGTTTGAGTTCATAAATATATTTATTCATCATATAAAATTAGAATAACGTCATAGCAACGAGATAAACCCAACAATAGCCTGATCGTATGCCAGAAAAGCCGTGAAAAGCCCTGCTCACTCAAATGCACAATAAACTGTGAAAGTACGGTCTCATTCTACCATGTATTCTACTAGCAATGTATGCTACTAAATATGAAATAAATATACAATCCTACCATTGGTTTTACACATCGAGATGTTCCTTTCAAAATTCAGTGGTCATTTATTGTCTGGTACAATCGGTTTGAGAAATATACAACACTTTATACCGCTATTACACTATACGCAGCGTAATACCCCCATGCCTTTTTAAGCCTGTCTCATTCATTACAGTTCATTCTGGTTTAATTGTCGGCTTTTTTATCCATTAGAGTACATTATAACCTTAGCAACGGCATATGCCAAGTCTTCTTGGGTGCTTTGAGCAATTTACTACAGCCCAGCGTAACGGCAGTTCTCATTTTAACTGTCTAGTATTACGCAAGCTCTATAGAATACGCATTATGGAGGGGAGTTTCCCTTTTCCGATATGTGAGTATTTTTGCGTCTAAAATGCCGTTGGTCCCGCTGGCTACATATGTACGTTCGTGTTTCCACTCGAGCACTGTCTTTCCAATATGTTTGATAGCACTATTGTTATTTTCGCATTTTGAGTGCAGTTCACATACTGTAGTGCAATCGTTAAATGTATTTTTTATGTAGGCTACCGATGTTCATTGAAGATAGAACATTTGGCAGCATTTTGCAGATGGTGGAATACTATTTTATGTTTATGTTATCGTACATAATATAGGCTATGGCGTAGCCTATATACTTGCCTCTTAGGTTATGACAAATGCTCATTTCAATTTACTGTGCGCTGCTATGTGGTAGATTAAGGTAAAAATTTCCTTGGAGTAATTATGAATAGGAAAATAAAAATAAAAAACTACAGAAAAATGCAATCCCAGAACCAAAGTATACATACTGTAGAGTAAAGGGACAAGTGATGTTTTATTGAGGTACAAGAGTGAATGATTAGGCAACATACTTAGGTGTATGTAACACTGTGATATCAATGTTTTTTACCTTAAGCCATCAGAAGGAGCAAATGTATTTGTTTTGTAATGGACAAAAATCATTTATTCATTTTATGACATGTTTTGCATATGGGTTTTGGACCCGTAGATATCTACCCCCCTATACTGATGAAAATATGTAATTCCCACTTGGAAATTAAGCAAAAGTGAGTTTTATGAGCCAAAACTGTTGATTTCTAGTTAAATATATCATAATTATTTTTTAATTTACAGCAGTGCACAATTTAGCCTTTGGAGACACTAATGGACAACAGGGTACACTGCTATATTTTGCAACATAGACCTTTAGTAGTTCTGCATATCATCCTTAGATTTTGCAAAACTTGTGTACATGGAGGTTATGATCCAGGGAATGTATATATATTACCGATTTCACTTAGGTAGCTCTCAGCAAACTAAAGAAAAACATTTTTAAAAGTTTCTTTGCATTTGTGGCACTTTATTTTGACTTAAATTATGAAATTAAACAAAACTAAATTTGTATTGTAAATGGTACACCTGTCTTGTTTCATTTAAGCCATTTAACAAGTTTATATGATGCTCACACCTGGAGTTATAAAGCCGTAAACAGAGCACCCCCTAAATAGGTGAAATTTGCCATCTGCGCCAAGGGGTTAACTCTAAAGCCCCTTCTATGAGGAAGGCCTATGGATATATGTGGCAACTGTTCTGCACATGGTGCTCACAGGAAGGCACGGACCTCGTACATTGTCCAGCGCCTGTATTACTGGATTTTTTGCAATCCTTACTTGACCACGGCAAGGCAGCCAGCACGCTGAAGGCCTATGCTGCTGCCATATCCAGCAGGCATGTCTGAGTACATAACAAGCCTGCAGGGAGCCATTACCTTGTCATCTGGTTCCTGACGGTTGTCCGGTGGCTGAGACCTGCGAGGTCCATGGTGGCTCGCTCCTGGGATCTCCCCTTGGTGTTGCGAGCGCTCACGGGTCAGTCCTATGAGCCGCTCGAGATGACCAGCCTTAAATGGCTTTCCTTTAAGACAGCATTCCTGCCAGCAATGGCGTCAGCTAAGCGCTCTCTCCATCAGCGTGAGAGTGTCTGAGGAGGAGGCCAGCTGACTCAGGAGTCACACTGTGGCTCAATCCATCTTTTTTGCCCAAAAGTCATTTCAGCCGTTCACATTAACCAGCCGACTGAGCTCGCTGCACTTCGCCACCCCCCCCCCCCCCACCAGGAAAGGACCTGGGGGACGTCACACCTGGTGACGTCAAGTGCGTGCTCTGCTACGCTAGGTCGAAGCTACCGCTTCCATCAAACGTACAGGGCAATTGTTCATTTGCTGCGGTAAAACCAAAGGGAAGGCGCTCTCGGCTCAAAAACCTCTCCCGCTGGGTGATGATGGTGATAGCTACAGCTTATGAGGCTAGTGCAAAGCCCTTGCCTGTGAATATCCAGGGTAGGTCAACAAGAAGTATGGCTACTTCATGGGCAGCCCTGGAAGGCGTACCGCTTAAAGAGATTTGTGAGGCGGTGACATGGGCGTCCCCCTGCACATTCTCAAAGTTCTATCATGTCAAAGTGGCGCCGGGTTCAACGGTCGGTGCAACTATCTTGCCGGCAGCCTTGGCTTCCACTTAAAGGTATGACGATCCCTCATGTCATTGTTGGTATTAGTCATCCTGATTGACGACCCTAATGGTCGGAGGAACGAAACAGAACAAACGTTTACGACGGAAACCATGTTCTATGAGTTCCGGATGACCATTAGGGATCATGGTCACTCTGGACCCTTTAAGGGCGAGAAAAGGTTCTGAGGATTTCCACATTGACGCGCCCCCCTTTTTTGGGAGGAATTATGTCACTACGTGGAGGTCATGTCCATGACATATGTTGATATAAGAGTCTCGATCTATCTGACACCTGGAAGGTCCATCCTGAATAACGACCCTAATGGTCATCCGGAACTCATAGAACATGGTTACTGTCATAATCATTTGTTATACGATGACATGAGACTGCATCCTTAAATTATTTGTCAGGAAAGAGTCTCCCCTTACCTGATGGCAAACTGACATTCTGAAGATTAACTGTTGGAGTGAAAACAAGGAAAATTAGAGCAATATTTATATATTTTTTAAAGTGCACATAGTCGGATACCTTAACTTGAACAATAATGCAATCTAAAACATAATCAACGTCCCTTACCTAAGCAGACAACACCAGCATCCTCCCCATGATGACAGTTATGTTGTCCATACCCTCTGTGCAAGCATTGTGAGAGAGCATGTTCACTGCCTGTACAAAGAACCTCATCTAGCCAAATTGGGTCACTTCCCTGGCCAAACTGGGCGCTTCCTGTTGCAGACACAGCCGAGCCGCAGCCCAGCTCTCTGCACACCACTGTAGCAGCTTGTATATCCCAGTCATCATCGCACACGGTCCCCCACTGGCCACTGTGATAGACCTCCACTCTCCCAGAACAGTTGCCACTCCCATTGACCAGTCTGACCTGAGCACCATCTAAAAGTCACAGAGAGGAACAGAGCAGCACACTGCCAATTTTCAAGAACGCTGAATGTGTTTAGATGAGATCTAGGCTGTGTCTGAATCAGAGCCCTATCTACTGTGTCTTGTGTACTAGCATACTTTATATTGTTTACTGCATACTGTTTATTGACATGCAGTATTTAAAAAATATCCTCCATACTATTATCAGCGAAAACCTGGAAATAAGTATATCATCTGGGCATATTAAGAACACTCAATTTTCAGAATTGTCGCATATCAGCTTTTTGAAATTGTATACTCAACTGGCATACTCAATAGTGCACTGATTCGGACATGTCTCGAGTTATACAATGACATGAGACTGCATCCTTAAATTATTTGTCAGTGAAGACACCCCCCTTACCTGCTGGCAAACTGACATTCAGAAGATGAGCTGTTGGAGTGAAAACAAGGAAAATTACAGCCATGTTTTTCTTTTTTAAGTGCACATAGTCGGATCCCTTCATTTGAAGAATAATGCAATCTAAGACATAATTAATGTCCCTTACCTAAGCAGACAACACCAGCATCCTCCCCATGATGACAGTTATGTTGTCCATACCCGCTGTGCGAGCATTGTGAGAGAGAATGTTCACTGCCTGTACAAAGAACATCATCCATCCAAATTGGGTCATTTCCTCGGCCAAACTGGGCATTTCCTGGAGCAAACACAGCCATGCCACAGCCCAGCTCTCTGCACACCACTGTAGCAGCTTGTCTATCCCAGTTATCATCACACACGGTCCCCCAAAGGCCACTGTGATAGACCTCCACTCTCCCAGAGCAGTTGCCACTCCCATCGACCAGTCTGACCTGAGCACCCTCTAAAAGTCACAAAGAGGAACAGAGAAGCAGACTGCCAATTATGAAGAATGCTGAATGTGTTTAGATGAGCTCTAGGCTGTGTCCGAATCAGAGCCCTATCTACTACGTCCTATGTACTGTGTACTAGCATACTGCATATTGTTTACTGCATACTGTTTAGTAACATGTAGTATGTAAAAAATATCCTCCATACTATTATCAGCGAAAACCCGGAAATAAGTATATCATCCAGGGATATTAAGAACACTCAATTTTCAGAATTGTTGCGTATCAGATTTTTGAAAAAGTATACACAACTGGCATACTAAATAGTGCCCTGATTTGGACATGGCCTAGTTATACGATGACATGAGACTGCATCCTTAAATTATTTGTCAGTAAAGAGTAAAGACACTCCCCTTACCTGATGGCAAACTAACATTCAGAAGATGAGCTGTTGGAGTAAAAACAAAGAAAATTACAGCCATGTTGTTTTTTTGTTTTTTTTAAGTGCACATAGTCAGATCCCTTCATTTGAAGAATAATGCAATCTAAGACATAATTAATGCCCCTTACCTAAGCAGACAACACCAGCATCCTCCGCATGATTGCATTTATGTTGTCCATACCCTCTGTGCGAGCATTGTGAGAGAGAATGTTCACTGCCTGTACAAAAAACATCATCCATCCAAATTGGGTCATTTCCCTGACCAAACTGGGCATTTCCTGGAGCAGACACAGCCAAGCCGCAGCCCAGCTCTCTGCAAACCACTGTAGCAGCTTGTCTATCCCAGTTATCATCACACACGGTCCCCCAAAGGCCACTGTGATAGACCTCCACTCTCCCAGAGCAGTTGCCACTCCCACCGACCAGTCTGACCTGAGCACCCTCTAAAAGTCACAAAGAGGAACAGAGAAGCAGACTGCCAATTATCAAGAATGCTGAATGTGTTTAGATGAGCTCTAGGCTGTGTCCGAATCAGAGCCCTATCTACTGCGTCCTATGTACTGTGTACTAGCATACTGCATATTGTTTACTGCATACTGTTTAGTAACATGTTGTATGTAAAACATATCCTCCATACTATTATCAGCGAAATCCGGGAAATAAGTATATCATCCGGGGATATTAAGAACACTCAATTTTCAGAATTGTCGCGTATCAGCTTTTTGAAAAAGTATACTCAAATGGCAAACTAAATAGTGCGCTGATTTGGACATGGAGTAGTTATACCATGACATGAGACTGTATCCTTAGATTATTTGTCAGTAAAGACACTCCCCTTACCTGCTGGCAAAGTGACATTCAGAAGATGAGCTGTTGGAGTGAAAACAAGGAAAATTACAGCCATGTTTTTTTTTTTTAAGTGCACATAGTCGGATCCCTTCATTTGAAGAATAATGCAATCTAAGACATAATTAATGTCCCTTACCTAAGCAGACAACACCAGCATCCTCCCCATGATTGCAGTTATGTTGTCCATACCCTCTGTGCGAGCATTGTGAGAGAGAATGTTCACTGCCTCTACAAAGAACATCATCCATCCAAATTGGGTCATTTCCCTGGCCAAACTGGGCATTTCCTGGAGCAGACACAGCCAAGCCACAGCCCAGCTCTCTGCACACCACTGTAGCATCTTCTATATCCCAGGTGTCACCGCACACGGTCCCCCACTGGCCACTGTGATAGACCTCCACTCTCCCAGAGCAGTTGCCACTGCCACCGACCAGTCTGACCTGAGCACCATCTAAAAGTCACAGAGAGGAACAGAGCAGCAGACTGCCAATTATCAAGAATGCTGAACGTGTTTAGATTAGATCTAGACTGTGTCCGAATCAGAGCCCTATCTACTGCATCCTATGTACTTTGTACTAGCATACTGTTTAGTGACATGCAGTATGCAAGAAATATCCTCCATATTATTATCAGCAAAAACCCAGAAATAAGTATATCATCCGGGGATATTAAGAACACTCAATTTTCAGAATTGTCGTCTATCAGCTTTTTTTAAAAAGCGGACTCAACTGGCATACTCAATAGTGCACTGATTAGGACACGGCCCTAGTTCTATTTTGTTCCTCCGACCATTAGGGTCGTCAATCAGGATGGACCTTCCAGGTGTCCTATGCATCGAGACTCTTATATCAACATATGTCATGGACATGACCTCCACGTAGTGACGTAATTCCTCCCTATAAAGGGGGGGCGCGTCAATGCGGAAATCCTCTTTGTTTTCTCGCCGATGCAGAGTAGACACGTGAGACTGTTTGTATCTTGTGCAAATCCCCAAACGCTTCATGACTATGGTCGGGGCTATGATTATTATCATCCTCGAAAGGCGGGATAAGCACTTGCATGCGATATCCGGTAATAGCTTTGCTATTTTAAGACGGGTATCGTTTACTTAGTTATACTGCTAAAAACTGCGTTTTTTTACTGTTAGCATATACATTGGCTGCGGTTAGGCACACGGTGCTACCGCGTTTATTTTGTTCACTCCAGCGAAACATATTCACGCGGTGAACAGGTTTGTACACAGCAAGTATAGGTTTGTATCCTTCTGTATTAGTCACTGACTCCAGATCGAACCTGGGCGTGGGTGTACCCCAGTGAGATTTGGTTTCTTACAGACTATGAGCTACAGCACCGGTGATTGATTCTAAGTCTGTATTGGCTGCGATTGCACGCCAGCAAGACATTTGGTTCACTTGAGCTAAACATATTCACACGGTGAACAGGTTTGTATCCTTCTGTATTTATTAATTTTTTTCCCATTTTCTGCCAATTTGGTAGCCAATTGAACCCCTATTCTAATTCAAATCCCCCCCATGTAGCAACCGCTAGAGAATCACCGCTGCACAACCCTGTCAGCCGGCAGTAGGACGGAGATCGCCGCGTCCTCTTCAGGGCGCGACTCCTCCTAGGGTTCCTGACCGTGATTCCAACTCGCCCAGGGCCGTTCTATGCGCAGCGATTCTCTCCGAGTAACTCCCCCCCACCCGGAAGCAGCCGCCAATTGCTGCTTCACAGGGGGCCGGCCATGCTCAGATCTGGCAGGACCGGGGCGCGAACCCCGATCCTCGGAGCACAATCGCACCGACTGAAAGTCGGCGCTTTTACCGCTGTACTCCCGCGATGCCCCCATTATCCTTCTGTATTTTCACTGATTCCAAATCGAACCCGGGCGTGGGTGTAACCCAGTGAAATTTGGTTTCGTACAATCTGCGGTGATTGATTCTAAGTCTGTAGTGGCTGCGACTGCACCCCAGTAAGACTTTCGCAATGGCTGAGCGCGGAGCTACATCGATTAGTCTATGTGGCAGAGTAACATGTGCGCTACACTATCTGCCCTGGCTTCCCCTACTCAAGACCACCCGCCACGTTGTGCGTCCACGGGTGCTCTTCATCCTGCTAAGGCATGAGTGCCTTGCGCACGGAATGTGGGGGAGCCAAAGATATAGCTGATGGGCACACCCGGTGCTGCCTGTGTCTCGGCCTAAGGCACCTGCAGGAGGCATTCTCAGACCCCTGCCCATGCTCTATGGATATGTCACTAGAGAAGAAGCAGGCCCGATTGGATGCGTTCATGTCCCACATGCAGAACGCCATCCGCGGTAGAGGTTGCCCCGAAAGGTAATGGTATTTCCGCCGCCGAGGGCCCTTCCCGGAAAAAAAGGGCAAGGCTGGCAGGGGCAGCAACCTATCCACAGAAGTCACACAGCTACGTGTTGCAGTGCAACAGCTGACTGAGAGGCTGGAAGACCGTACGAAAGCAGAAACGGCTACCCAGCACAGTCCCCCACAGGGGCCCCCAGCAGAGAAGGATTCACACAGGGATCCGAATTTGGACGGATTAGATGCACGCTCTGCAGCAGCATCAAACACCCAGTTTGCTCAGAGTCTGTCTGACACAGGAGAGCAATCTCACAGAAGCTCGGTGGGAGGCTCGGGTTCCACTAACAGTTCAGTGGGTTACTCGGCCTCTCTAGAAACCATTCTCCGTGCAGCCCTGGCACGCATGGGTTGCGTTATGCCTCAGGCCAGCACTACGGAGACATCTAGATTTCACCGACGGACCCCCCAGGGGGCGCAGTTTGGCATGCCAGCATCTAACGATTTTTTGGTCACGCCCCGGCTTACAGCGGGTGGCCAAACACTGTAGGACATTTGCGTCCATGTCGGACGCGGAGGTCCATCGGCTGGATCGAATGCCCTCTGTGGAACATGCCATTGCGGTAAGCTGGTAGTATTCCCAGAGGAGGTGCTGCCCTCGGCCACAATGCAGAGCAACAGATGATCTGCTCTGTAAGGTATATGATGCGGCCACCAGGACAGCGCGGATTGGTAATATGCTGTCGTGGCTGATGCTCGCACAGTCGCAGACGATGCTTGATGCAGGGATAGACACTTCAATCAGTGACGCATCTCTGCAGGCATTCACATTTATGACACGTGAACTAGGTGCCGGTTATTCCCAGCCAGGTTTTCACCGAAGTAGCCAGACAGACGCTTGAGCGTTCTGTGGAAGCATTAAGATACAGGGAGTGGCAGATACCCCCCCTCAACACTCTGTTGTGCGTTGGTCCCAACTGATGGCTAAAGGTGATGCACAACCCTCGTATGGCAGGGGAACTCCTCATTGTCCGTCCGCCCGTGTACCGGCATCTGACTCACGACAGCACCCTATAAGTCCATCTGGCGGTGAGGCTAGGGGACGGCAGACTAACCGTCGCCCTCCCCCCCAAACCCCCCAAGACAGGGCCCCAAACAGCCATGAGACAAGCCATTGGGCCGATGGTGGGACAGTTTAGCCGAGACCGGTTGGTGAGCTGAGAGGTCCTCACTAGAGACCTGTGGGTTTTTGTCCATGATTTTAAAAAGGGTTGCCGCTTCCAGTTTAACCAGCGGCCCTCAATATTTTCCGGGGTCAGAGACACACGCGGTCTGGACCCCGCCCAGTCAAAAAGGCTGAGACAGGAAATTACAGGCCTCCTAGAAAAGGGTGCTGTGTCACTGGTGCCTCCCTCCGAACAGCTCAGTTGCTTTTACTGAACCTATTTTCTGATACAGAAAAAGGATGGTCTCCTCAGACTGGTTCTGGATCTGAGAGACCTGAATACGTATCTAAAACGATACACTTTCCAGATGCTCCGGATATCGGATGTTGTACGCACCGTGTGACCAGGGGATTGGTTCACGGCTGTGGATTTGAAGGACGCATACTACCACGTCCCTATCTGTGTGGAGCAGCATCGTTTCCTATGCTTTGCATTCTGAGGTCGGGCATACGAATTCAATGTCCTCCCATTCAGTCTGTCTCTGGTCCCCCGTGTATTTACTCGCTGCATGAGTGTGGTTCTATTGCCGGTCCGGCTGAGGGGGCTGAGAATCATGCCGTACCTAGACGATTAGCTAATATGTGCTGAGTCATACAGCATGATGCTCAGACGGATTGCCCAGAGATTGGAACATCTTGCCAGGCTGGGCATCAACGTCAACCATGGCAAGAGCCAGCTAGTACCGATACCCTCAGTAGTTCTCGATTAACGAGCATGCGAGCCCTCTTGGGATGGATGCATGACGGCCTGCTGTACGCTTTTCTGCCAGTATCACTGGTCAAGGTGACCCTGCACAAGGTCAGCACGGGCTACCATGAGCTCTTGCTGTTAGCTCCCAAATGGCCGATGAAACCCTGGTTTCCAACGATCCTTGGCCTTGTTTATGATCTGCTCTGGGAAATCCCGTTCCGGGAGGATCTGCTGTCGCAACAGAACGGCTCTGTTTGGGACCCTCAACCAAACAAGATGAAGCTCTGGGTATAGCCACTGAGAGGCCCAATGCTTTGATAACTGGGTGCGGTTCCCCCGTCCTACAGATGCTACTTAAATCCAAAGCCCCCTTTATGAGGAAGGCCTATGGATATATGTGGCAACTGTTCTGCACATGGTGCTCACAGGAAGGCACGGACCTAGTACATTGTCCAGCGCCTGTATTACTGGGTTTTTTGCAATCCTTACTTGACCACGGCAAGGCAGCCAGCACGCTGAAGGCCTGTGCTGCTGCCATATCCAGCAGGCATGTCTGGTTACATAACAAGCCTGCAGGGAGCCATTACCTTGTCAGCCGGTTCCTGAAGGGTGTCCGGTGGCTGAGACCTGCGAGGTCCCTGGTAGCTCGCTCCTGGGATCTCCCCTTGGTGTTGCGAGCGCTCACGGGTCAGTCCTATGAGCCGCTCGAAATTACCAGCCTTAAATTGCTTTCCTTTAAGATGGCATTCCTGCCAGCAATGGCGTTAGCTAAGCGCTCTCTCCATCAGCGTGAGAGTGTCTGAGGTGGAGGCCAGCTGACTCAGGAGTCACACTGTGGCTCAATCCATCTTTTTTGCCCAAAAGTCGTTTCAGCCTTTCACATTAACCAGCCGATCAAGCTAGCTGCACCTTGCCCCCCACCAGGAAATGACCTGGGGGATGTCACACTTGGTGACATCAAGTGCGTGCACTGCTACACTAGGTCGAAGCTACCGCTTCCATCAACCGTGCAGGTTATTTCTTTGTTTGCTGCGGTAAAACCAAAGGGAAGGCGCTCTTGGCTCAAAAACCTCTCCCGCTGGGTGATGATGGTGATAGCTACTGCTTATGAGGCTAGTGCAAAGCCCTTGCCTGTGAATATCCAGGGTAGGTCAACAAGAAGTATGGCTACTTCATGGGCAGCCCTGGAAGGCGTACCGCTTAAAGAGATTTGTGAGGCGGCGACATGGGCGTCCCCCTGCACATTCTCAAAGTTCTATCATGTCAAAGTGGCGCCGGGTTCAACGGTCGGTGCAACTATCTTGCCGGCAGCCTTGGCTTCCACTTAAAGGTATAACGATCCCTCATGTCATTGTTGGTATTAGTCATCCTGATTGACGACCCTAATGGTCGGAGGAACGAAACAGAACAAACGTTTACGACGGTAACCATGTTCTATGACTTCCGGATGACTATTAGGGATCATGGTCACTCGGGACCCTTTAAGGGCGAGAAAAGGTTCTGAGGATTTCCACATTGACGCGCCCCCCCTTTATAGGGAGGAATTATGTCACTACGTGGAGGTCATGTCCATGACATATGTTGATATAAGAGTCTCGATGCATCGGACACCTGGAAGGTCCATCCTGAATAACGACCCTAGTGGTCATCCGGAACTCGTAGAACATGGTTACCGTCGTAATCATTCGTTATACAATGACATGAGTCTGCATCCTTAAATTATTTGTCAGTAAAGACAATCTCCCTACCTGCTGGCAAACTGACATTCAGAAGATGAGCTGTTGGAGTGAAAACAAGGAAAATTAGAGCAATGTTTTAATTTTTTTTAAGTGCACATAGTCGGATCCCTTCATTTGAAAAATAATGCAATCTAAGACATAATGAACGTCCCTTACTTAAGCAGACAACACCAGCATCCTCCCCATGATTACAGTCATGTTGTCCATACCCTCTGTGCGAGCATTGTGAGAGAGAATGTTCACTGCCTGTACAAGTAACCTCATCCAGCCAAATTGTGCCATTTCCCTGGCCAAACTGGGCATTTCCTGCAGCCCACACAGCCAAGCCACAGCCCAGCTCTCTGCACACCACTGTGGCATCTTCTATATCCCAGTTATCATCGCACACGGTCCCCCACTGGCCACCGCGATAGACCTCCACTCTCCCAGAGCAGTTGCCACTCCCACCGACCAGTCTGACTTGAGCATCATCTAAAAGTCACAGAGAGGAACAGAGCAGCAGACTGCCAATTATCAAGAACACTGAATGTGTTTAGATGAGATCTAGGCTGTGTCTGAATCAGAGCCCTATGTACGGCGTCCTATGTACTTTGTATTAGCATACTGCATATTGTTTAGTGCATACTGTTTAATAACATGTAGTATGTAAAAAATATCCTCCATACTATTATCAGCGAAACCCGGAAATAAGTATATCATCCGGGGATATTAAGAACATTCAATTTTCAGAATTGTTCTGTTTCAGGTTTTTAAAATTGTATACTCAACTGGCATACTAAATAGTGCACTGATTCGGACATGTCCCGAGTTATACAATGACATGAGACTGCATCCTTAAATTATTTGTCAGTAAAGAGACTCCCCTTACCTGCTGGCAAACTGACATTCAGAAGATGAGCTGTTGGAGTGAAAACAAGGAAAATTACAGCCATGTTTTTTTTTTAAGTGCACATAGTCGGATCCCTTCATTTGAAGAATAATGCAATCTAAGACATAATTAATGTCCCTTACCTAAGCAGACAACACCAGCATCCTCCCCATGATCACAGTCATGATGTCCATACCCTCTGTGCGAGCATTGTGAGAGAGAATGTTCACTGCCTGTACAAAGAACCTCATCCAGCCAAATTGTGTCATTTCCCTGGCCAAAGTGGGCATATCCTGAAGCCCACACAGCCGAGCCGCAGCCCAGCTCTCTGCACACCACTGTAGCATCTTCTATATCCCAGCGATCATCGCACACGGTCCCCCACTGGCCACTGTGATAGACCTCCACTCTCCCAGAGCAGTTGCTACTCCCACCGACCAGTCTGACCTGAGCACCATCTAAAAGTCACAGAGAGGAACAGAGCAGCAGACTGCCAATTTTCAAGAACACTGAATGTGTTTAGATGAGATCTAGGCTGTGTCCGAATCAGAGCCCTATCTACTGCACTAGCATACCGTTTAGTGACATGCAGTATGCAATAAATATCCTCCATACAATTATCAGCGAAACCAGGAAATAAGTACTGTATATCATCCGGGGATATTAAGAACATTCAATTTTCAGAATTGTCGTGTTTCAGCTTTTTTTTAAAGTATACTCAACTGGCATACTCAATAGTGTGCTGATTTGGACACTGCCTAGTGCCTAGTTATACAATGACATGAGACTCCATCCTTAAATTATTTGTCAGTAAAGAGACTCCCCTTACCTGCTGGCAAACTGACATTCAGAAGATGAGCTGTTGGAGTGAAAACAAGGAAAATTACAGCCATGTTTTTTTTTTTAAGTGCACATAGTCGGATCCCTTCATTTGAAGAATAATGCAATCTAACACATAATTAATGTCCCTTACCTAAGCAGACAACACCAGCATCCTCCCCATGATCACAGTCATGATGTCCATACCCTAAGTGCGAGCATTGTGAGAGAGAATGTTCACTGCCTGTACAAAGAACCTCATCCAGCCAAATTGTGTCATTTCCCTGGCCAAAGTGGGCATTTCCTGGAGCCCACACAACCGAGCCGCAGCCCAGTTCTCTGCACACCACTGTAGCATCTTCTATATCCCAGCGATCATCACATACGGTCCCCCACTGGCCACTGTAATATACCTCCACTCTCCCAGAGCAGTTGCTACTCCCACCGACCAGTCTGACCTGAGCACCATCTAAAAGTCACAGAGAGGAACAGAGCAGCAGACTGCCAATTTCCAAGAACACTGAATGTGTTTAGATGAGATCTAGGCTGTGTCCGAATCAGAGCCCTATCTACTGCACTAGCATACCGTTTAGTGACATGCAGTATGCAATAAATATCCTCCATACAATTATCAGCGAAACCAGGAAATACGTACTGTATATCATCCGGGGATATTAAGAACATTCAATTTTCAGAATTGTCGTGTTTCAGCTTTTTTTTAAAGTATACTCAACTGGCATACTCAATAGTGTGCTGATTTGGACACTGCCTAGTGCCTAGTTATACAATGACATGAGACTCCATCCTTAAATTATTTGTCAGTAAAGAGACTCCCTTTACCTGCTGGCAAACTGACATTCAGAAGATGAGCTGTTGGAGTGAAAACAAAGAAAATTACAGCCATGTTTTTTTTTTTAAGTGCACAAAGTCGGATCCCTTCATTTGAAGAATAATGCAATCTAACACATAATTAATGTCCCTTACCTAAGCAGACAACACCAGCATCCTCCCCATGATTGCAGTTATGTAGTCCATACCCTCTGTGTGAGCATTGTGAGAGAGAATGTTCACTGCCTGTACAAGTAACCTCATCCAGCCAAATTGTGCCATTTCCCTGGCCAAACTGGGCATTTCCTGGAGCCGACACAGCCGAGCCGCAGCCCAGCTCTCTGCACACCACTGTAGCATCTTCTATATCCCAGTTATCATCGCACACGGTCCCCCACTGGCCACTGCGATAGACCTCCACTCTCCCAGAGCAGTTGCCACTCCCACCGACCAGTCTGACTTGAGCATCATCTAAAAGTCACAGAGAGGAACAGAGCAGCAGACTGCCAATTATCAAGAACACTGAATGTGTTTAAATGAGCTCTAGGCTGTGTCCGAATCAGAGCCCTATGTACGGCGTCCTATGTACTTTGTATTAGCATACCGCATATTGTTTAGTGCATACTGTTTAGTAACATGTAGTATGTAAAAAATATCCTCCATACTATTATCAGCGAAACCCGGAAATAAGTATATCATCCGGGGATATTAAGAACATTCAATTTTCAGAATTGTTGTTTTTCAGGTTTTTAAAATTGTATACTCAACTGGCATACTCAATAGTGCACTGATGCGGACATGTCCCGAGTTATACAATGACATGAGACTGCATCCTTAAATTATTTGTCAGTAAAGACAATCTCCCTACCTGCTGGCAAACTGACATTCAGAAGATGAGCTGTTGGAGTGAAAACAAGGAAAATCACAGCCATGTTTTTTTTTTTTAAGTGCACATAGTCGGATCCCTTCATTTGAAGAATAATGCAATCTAAGACATAATGAACGTCCCTTACCTAAGCAGACAACACCAGCATCCTCCCCATGATTGCAGTTATGTTGTCCATACCCTCTGTGCGAGCATTGTGAGAGAGAATGTTCACTGCCTGTACAAGTAACCTCATCCAGCCAAATTGTGCCATTTCCCTGGCCAAACTGGGCATTTCCTGGAGCAGACACAGCTAAGCCACAGCCCAGCTCTCTGCACACCACTGTAGCATCTTCTATATCCCAGCGATCATCACATACGGTCCCCCACTGGCCACTGTGATAGACCTCCACTCTCCCAGAGCAGTTGCCACTCCCGCCGACCAGTCTGACCTGAGCAACATCTAAAAGTCACAGAGAGGAACAGAGCAGCAGACTGCCAATTATCAAGAACACAGAATGTATTTAGATGAACTCTAGGCTGTGTCAGAATCAGAGCCCTATCTACTGCGAACTATGTACTAGCATACTGCATATTGTTTAGTGCATACTGTTTAGTGACATACACTATGCAAAAAATATCTTCCATACTATTATCAGCGAAACCCGGAAATAGGTATATCATCCGGGGATATTAACAACACCCAATTTTCAGAATTGTCACTTTTCAGCTTTTTTAAATTGTATACTCAACTGGCATACTCAATAGTAGGGGTGTATCCGGAGCCGAATACCGTATTCGGGAAAGCACGAATAATGCGTTGGAACAGATATTTTTTTCTACCCGAAGTTGCTCGTTAATATTCAGATTCGGGAACAAAAAAAAACGTGAGAGAGAGCGAGAGGAGAGAGAAATAGAGCGAGAGAGAGACTAATTCGGCACAGCTAGCTATCTGCCAGACATTTAATTCATTGAGATAGGCACTAACAGGAGTGATTAACACAAATGCCCTATCAAAATCAGTTGAATGCAATCTAAGACATAATTAATGTCCCTTACCTAAGCAGACAACACCAGCATCCTCCCCGTGATTACAGTCATGATGTCCATACCCTATGTGCAAGCATTGTGAGAGAGAATGTTCACTGCCTGTACAAAGAACCTCATCCAGCCAAATTGTGTAATTTCCCTGGCCAAACTGGGCATTTCCTGGAGCCGACACAGCTAAGCCACAGCCCAGCTCTCTGCACACCACTGTGGCATCTTCTATATCCCAGCGATCATCACATACGGTCCCCCACTGGCCACTGTGATAGACCTCCACTCTCCCAGAGCAGTTGCCACTCCCGCCGACCAGTCTGACCTGAGCAACATCTAAAAGTCACAGAGAGGAACAGAGAAACACACTGCCAATTATCAAGAACACTGAATGTGTTTAGATGAACTCTAGGCTGTGTCCGA
Source organism: Synaphobranchus kaupii (assembly GCA_029718625.1). NCBI lineage: Eukaryota > Metazoa > Chordata > Actinopteri > Anguilliformes > Synaphobranchidae > Synaphobranchus > Synaphobranchus kaupii. Next base: position 25,876,539 of record CM056387.1, read on the forward strand.
ATCAGAGCCCTATCTACTGCGTCCTATGTACTGTGTACTAGCATACTGCATATTGTTTAGTGCATACTGTTTAGTGACATACACTATGCAGAAAATATCTTCCATACTATTATCAGCGAAACCCGGAAATGAGTATATCATCCGGGATATTAACAACACCCAATTTTCAGAATTGTCACGTTTCAGCTTTTTAAAATTGTATACTCAACTGGCATAGGCTACTCAATAGTAGGGGTGTATCCGGGGGAAAGCACGAATAATTCATTGGAACAGATATTTTTTTCTACCCGAAGTTGCTCGTTAATATTCGGATTCGGGGAGAAAAAAAAACGAGAGAGAGAGACTAATTCGGCACAGCTAGCTATCTGCCAGAGATTTAATTAATTGAGATAGGCACTAACAGGAGTGATTAACACAAATGCCCTATCAAAATCAGCATTATAAAACCAATCTGTGACTAAATGCTTATAAGATATTTTGCTAACGTAGCCTATTACTAAGGTATCCTGTATGCTATTGATAGACTAGCGTATGTTACGTTAACGTTAGAAGTCCACAGTGTGGATTCATTGCGAGTTCAATGTTAAACAATCTGGGTAGAAACAAGCATTCACAGAATCCGTGATATAGGCTAAATATTCATTTTAATTAAGTTACCATAGTGCGATTGTCATGAATATGTACCAACATGCGAATCCACTTTTGATGTTGTTTTCTCTCCACCCATTAACAGCACAGCAGCCAAGAGCTGGATCAAGCTGGAGCAAGCTAACATGTACAGTAGCTAAGCTGAAAGTTTAATGAATGAAACAGATAGTGGGTTGGAAACGGATATTTCTCTCGATTCCACCAGGCAGTCTATCATTAATTTTCTCATATGGAGGGCGAAAGCGAGTGGCTGGCTACGTTGATTGTAGCTTGCTCTGCTGCAAGTGCAAATGTTACACCATTAACGCCAAACCTCAGTCAGTGCTCAACGCAAAGGCTAACGTTAATGCCAGTGGGCTCAGTCCGCAACAAGCACTGTCACTGCGGTTATATAAATGACACATGCATGCACGCACACACACCCTCGCCTCCCGCTTCGTGCAACCTACATTCTGTAATATTTTTAACCATCGTGAATTTGGCATTGCATTTCACATAGCGCAAAAACAAAACAAGAGGGCAGTGCTGAGCGAGCTAGGAGCAATACAGGGGCAAACCATTGAGGTGTGGGGGTGAGGGGTTTCCATGTATAATATAGTAAAAAAAATTAACTAACAAAAAAAAGTACAATATGAAATCACAACAGGCAGAAAGGTTTGTTATTGTGGAAATAGTTTCCATTCAAATGTATCACAGAATGGTTTCATGTTTTTATAAAACTGCCTTTTCATTGTGAGTTGATTATATATTGTACCTCAGATTTTTTCCAGTTCTTATCCAAAATGAATGTTCAGTGTGCCCCAGTTAGGGGGTGGGGGGTTAGATAAATAAGTATGAAGTCCAGAATATAGTTCTTATAAAAGGTTTTTAAAAGAAAAAAAGACAGGGAGGGGGTGAATACTCACAAATTGCAAAAGCAATTAATTTTAGACTAGAAAATATGACATTTCCTATATGTAACACCACTTCCGGCCGAACCCCCGCCCACGTCCGGTTTCTATCGGAATACAGATACAGAAACAGATCATTTTGGTGGTCCAACAGATACAGATACAGATAGTGGCATCGCTGCACACCCCAACTAAATAGTGCACTGATTCGGACATGTCCCGAGTTATACAATGACATGAGACTGCATCCTTTAATTATTTGTCTGTAAAGAGACTCCCCTTACCTGCTGGCAAACTGACATTCAGAAGAGGAGCTGTTGGAGTGAAAACAAGGAAAATTACAGCCATGTTTTTTTTTTTAAGTGCACATAGTCGGATCCCTTCATTTGAAGAATAATGCAATCTAAGACATAATTAATGTCCCTTACTTAAGCAGACAACACCAGCATCCGCCCCATGATTACAGTCATGATGTCCATACCCTCTGTGCGAGCATTGTAAGAGAGAATGTTCACTGCCTGTACAAAGAACCTCATCCAGCCAAATTGTGTCATTTCCCTGGCCAAAGTGGGCATATCCTGAAGCCCACACAGCCGAGCCGCAGCCCAGCTCTCTGCACACCACTGTAGCATCTTCTATATCCCAGCGATCACCGCACACGGTCCCCCACTGGCCACTGTGATAGACCTCCACTCTCCCAGAGCAGTTGCTACTCCCACCGACCAGTCTGACCTGAGCACCATCTAAAAGTCACAGAGAGGAACAGAGCAGCAGACTGCCAATTATCGAGAACACTGAATGTGTTTGGATGAGATCTAGGCTGCGTCTGAATCAGAGCCCTATCTACTGCACTAGCATACTGTTTAGTGACATGCAGTATGCAATAAATATCCTCCATACTATTATCAGCGAAACCAGGAAATAAGTACTGTATATCATCCGGGGATATTAAAAACACTCAATTTTCTGAATTGTCATGTATCAGCTTTTTTAAAAAGTATAATCAACTGGCATACTCAATAGTGTGCTGATTTGGACACTGCCTAGTGCCTAGTGATACAATGACATGAGACTCCATCCTTAAATTATTTCTCAGTAAAGAGAATCCCCTTACCTGCTGGCAAACTGACATTCAGAAGATGAGCTGTTGGAGTGAAAACAAGGAAAATTGCAGCCATGATTTTTTTTTAAAGTGCACATAGTCGGATCCCTTCATTTGAAGAATAATGCAATCTAAGACATGATCAACGTCCCTTACCTAAGCAGACAACACCAGCATCCTCCCCATGATTACAGTAATTATGTCCATACCCTATGTGCGAGCATTGTGAGAGAGAATGTTCACTGCCTGTACAAAGAACCTTATCCAGCCAAATTGTGTCATTTCCCTGGCCAAAGTGGGCATTTCCTGGAGCCCACACAGCCGAGCCGCAGCCCAGCTCTCTGCACACCACTGTAGCATCTAGTATATCCCAGTTATCATCACACACGGTCCCCCACTGGCCATTGTAATAGACCTCCACTCTCCCAGAGCAGTTGCTACTCCCACCGACCAGTCTGACCCGAGCACCATCTAAAAGTCACAGAGAGGAACAGAGCAGCAGACTGCCAATTATCAAGAACACTGAATGTGTTTAGATGAGCTCTTGGCTGTGTCCGAATCAGAGCCCTAACTACTGCGTCCTATGTACTGCGTACTAGCATACTGCATATTGTTTACTGCATACTGTTTAGTGTCATACAGTATGCAAAAAATATCCTCCATACTATTATCAGCGAAACCCGGAAATAAGTATATCATCCGGGGATATTGAGAACATTCAATTTTCAGAATTGTCGTGTTTCAGCTTTTTAAAATTGTATACTCAACTGGCATACTCAATAGTGCACTGATTCGGACATGTCCCTAGTTATACAATGACATAAGACTGCATCCTTAAATTATTTGTCAGTAAAGAGACTCCCCTTACCTTCTGGCAAACGGTCATTCAGAAGATGAGCTGTTGGAGTGAAAACAAGGAAAATTACAGCCATGATTCATTTTTTTTAAGTGCACATAGTCGGATCCCTTCATTTGAAGAATAATGCAATCTAAGACATAATCAACGTCCCTTACCGAAGCAGACAACACCAGCATCCTCCCAATGATGACAGTTATGTTGTCCATACCCTCTGTGTGAGCATTGTGAGAGAGAATGTTCCCTGCCTGAACAACGAACATCATCCATCCAAATTGTGTCATTTCCCTGGCCAAAGTGGGCATTTCCTGAAGCCAACACAGCCGAGCCGCAGCCCAGCTCTCTGCACACCACTGTAGCATCTTGTATATCCCAGTTATCACCGCACACGGTCCCCCACTGGCCACTGTGATAGACCTCCACTCTCCCAGAGCAGTTGCTACTCCCACCGACCAGTCTGACCTGAGCACCATCTAAAAGTCACAGAGAGGAACAGAGAAGCACACTGCCAATTAGCAAGAACACTGAATATGTTTAGATGAACTCTAGGGTGTGTCCGAATCAGAGCCCTATCTACTGCGTCCTATGTACTGTGAACTAGCATACTGCATATTGTTTAGTGCATACTGTTTAGTGACATACACTATGCAAAAAATATCTTCCATACTATTATCAGCGAAACCCAGAAATAAGTATATCATCTGGGATATTAATAACACCCAATTATCAGAATTGTCACATTTCAGTTTTTAAAAATTGTATACTCAACTGGCATACTCAATAGTAGGGGTGTATCCGGAGCCGAATACCGTATTCGGGAAAGCACGAATAATGCGTTGGAACAGATATTTTTTTCTACCCGAAGTTGCTCGTTAATATTCGGATTCGGGGAGAAAAAAGAGCAAGAGAAGAGAGAGAGAGAGCGAGAGAGACTAATTCGGCACAGCTAGCTATCTGCCAGAGATTTAATTAATTGAGATAGGCACTAACAGGAGTGATTAACACAAATGCCCTATCAAAATCAGCATTATAAAACCAAACTGTGACTAAATGCTTATAAGATATTTTGCTAACGTATTACTAACGTCTCCTGTATGCTATTGATAGACTAGCGCAGTAGTTCTCAACCCTGGTCCTGGGGACCCCCTGTGTATGCTGGTTTTCGTTCCAACCACAATTGCAATACTTGAATTTTAACAAGCTGTTAATTTTTCTTAATTAGGTGTTTTTAATGTTTAGAGGGATTATTTACATTCTTAAGCCACATTATGTTAGTAATAGCTATGCATGCCATGAAGAATAAAAGTCCAATATTCACATTGTGCTGTATTGTAAACAATTAAAAGGAGGTAAAAAATGTTTTAACTGATCAAATTAAAGACTGAGGTGAATCAATTGGCTCATAATTGGTGAAATTGTGGACACATGGCCACTAAAACTAACCGTTTGGTAAATAATGAAGAATTCAAAGACAAAGCAAATGATAACGAGCCAAACCTGCATTGTGTTAACAAGTTTAAGGAAAAAATTATGAAGGAACTTAAACTTGTGTTCAATTACCTAATTAGGAGCCTATTCACCTGAGTTCTTACCTCTTCTTTGTAATTGTTTGCAATATAACACAATAAGCATAACGAACATGGGATTTTTTCTTCTTCAAAGCATGCATAGCTATTGCTAACATAACGTGGCTTAAGAGAGTAAAGAGTTTAAAGTGTTCTCTCTATACAATAAAAACACTTAATTAAGAAAAAATAACAGCTTGTTAAAATTCTGGTATTGCAATTGTGGTTGGAACGAAAACCAGCATACACAGGGGGTCCCCAGGACCAGGGTTGAGAACCACTGGATTAGCGTATGTTACGTTAACGTTACAAGTCCACAGTGTGGATTCATTGCGAGTTCAATGTTAAACAATCTGGGTAGAAACAAGCATTCACAGAATCCGTGATATAGGCTAAATATTCATTTTAATTAAGTTACCATAGTGCGATTGTCACGAATATGTACCTACATGTGAATCCACTTTTGATGTTGTTTTCTCTCCACCCATTAACAGCACAGCAGCCAAGAGCTGGATCAAGCTGGAGCAAGCTAACATGTACAGTAGCTAAGCTGAAAGTTTAATGAATGAAACAGATAGTGGGTTGGAAACGGATATTTCTCTCGATTCCACCAGGCAGTCTGTCATTAATTTTCTCATATGGAGGGCGAAAGCGAGTGGCTGGCTAGCTACGTTGATTGTAGCTTGCTCTGCTGCAAGTGCAAATGTTACACCATTAACGCCAAACCTCAGTCAGTGCTCAGCAAAGGCTAACGTTAATGCCAGTGGGCTCAGTCCGCAACAAGCACTGTCACTGCGGTTACATAAATGACACACACACACACACACACACACACACACACACACACACACACACACACACACACACACACACACACACACACACACACACACACACACACACACACACACACACCACACACACACACACACACACACTCGCACACTCGCCTCCCGCTTCGTGCAACCTACAATCTGTAATATGTTTAACCATCGTCAATTCGGCATTGCATTCCACATAGCGCAAAAACAAAACAAGAGGGCAGTGCTGAGCGAGCTAGGAGCAATACAGGGGCAAACCATTGAGGTGTGGGGGTGAGGGGTTTCCATGTATCATATAGTAAAAAAAATAAACTAACAAAAAAAAGTACAATATGAAATCACAACAGGCAGAAAGGTTTGTTATTGTGGAAATATTTTCCATTCAAAAGTATAACGGAATGGTTTCATGTTTTTATAAAACTGCCTTTTCATTCTGAGTTGATTAAATATTGTACCTCAGATTTTTTCCAGTTCTTATCCAAAATGATTGTTCAGTTCCCCCAGTTAGGGGGTGGGGGGTTAGATAAATAAGTATGAAGTCCAGAATATAGTTCTTATAAAAGATTTTTAAAAGAAAAAAAGACAGGGAGGGGGTGAATACTCACAAATTGCAAAAGCAATTCATTTTAGACTAGAAAATATGACATTTCCTATATGTAACACCACTTCCGGCCGAACCCCCGCCCACGTCCGGTTTCTATCCGAATACAGATACAGAAACAGATCGTTTTGGTGGTCCAACAGATACAGATACAGATAGTGGCATCGCTGCACACCCCAACTCAATAGTGCACTGATTCGGACATGTCCCGAGTTATACAATGACATGAGACTGCATCCTTAAATTATTTGTCAGTAAAGAGACTCCCCTTACCTGTTCGCAAACTGACATTCAGAAGATGAGCTGTTGGAGTGAAAACAAGGAAAATTACAGCCATGATTTATTTTTATTTATTTAAGTGCACATAGTCATATCCATTCCTTTGAACAATAATACAAGACTTTTCTTTTATTTTCAAGTATACTCACTATTTTGGTGAAGCAAAACATTCTACAACATAATAAGGTATATGCTGTGCCATTTTTTTTTTTTTTTTGTGATTTTCTAAATGTGATTGGCTCTCAATCAATTCAATAGACTCCAGGTCAGCCACTTCCACTGAAAAGCATTGGCCTGGATTTGAGTTACATTGGTCCTGAACCTAGCTTACTTCTGTGATAAAAAAAGAAGTCAGCAGTTTATTTGGTTAGCACCTACTATCTGCTATGTATCTACATCATTGCGTTGCTATGGTCTGTTGCTATGCGATGACTATTTTTATATTTATCACCCATCAGCATTAAAAAGGTTCCTCTTTTCTTGAAATGTACAGAATGATCTGTTCTCTCACATGAAAAAAAAAATTGTCCTTTTTGTGTGTTCTCACTATAGCTATTTTAACATTCATTACTTTTTTTACTGAATGTTAAATCTAATAAACTTACATGAAACAGAAAAATAACATTGTTCATGTAGAATACATTTCCAGGTTGGTGAAAATAAAACCACACAGCAAAAATTCAGTTCAGAATGGATTAAATGTAATTTTTATTGAAACTACGTACATCTTAAAAAATAAAAAATAAAACTCAAAAACATGGCTTTCTTAAAAGAAACACTGTAAAAAATATAGCTGTAAATTTACAGCAAATTTTAACAGTAAACTACTGTTTTAATTTTTTTTTTACAGTATCGTGCTGTAGAGCGCAGTGCATTGTGGGAGTTTTTATAGTGGTTGGTTTGTTTACATTAAATTACTGGAGAATGCATTGAATTTTGGGATGTCAATGGAAAAAAAGAGGCAATGTTTTGGCGGGGAGTGAAAGAAATCAGTTAACTTCTTCCTTCTCAGGAGCCAGCGCAAGGGTCTTCAGCCAGGGAACGTGTTTTAACATGGATTTTGCTAGTATCCACATAGATAGCTAGTATTCCACTGGCATTTGCTGCTTATAAAACGTTAAAATTGTGGGAATACAAAAGTTCTTAAAACTTGCATGGCAAATATATTGTTAGCTAATGAATTGTGTCTTAGATATTTTGACTTTCTTCATTGTTATAACACTACCTGTTACCCAAATTAACTAATAGTATCAGAGAGCTAGTCTGAGTAATTGGAGTAATTGAGTAATAGGTGGAACTTGGTGAGCTAGCTTTATGCTAACCTCTGTTGGTGGTGGCAGCAAATAGGCTAGCTAACGTTAAATAACGTTAACTTACGATAAGGGTGCCAGCTGAAATGAACATATAGCCTATAGGCTAACGTTATATAACAATCAACTTTTGTATAATAATTGGTTGTTTAAGGCAGTTTTGACGAACTAGCTCACAAGGATAGGCCTAATATGTTTGCTAACTGATATAACGTTAAGCTAGACAACCAAACGATGTAATTTAGGGTATTGACGTGAGTGTAGTTTATTAAGCACAATATCTTCTGACGACGTAAAATGTGTCCATACCATAGACTGTATAAAAATAGGTCCATACAGCCTAGCTACAACGTACATTATGTAGCTAACAGTTTGGCTAGCAAGAGGAGTCAGACGGTGTAGCACAGTGGTTCCCAAACTCGGTCCTCGGGGACCACTGTGTATGCTGGTTTTCGTTCCAACCACAATTGCAATCCCAAAATCCTAACAAGCTGTTAATTTTTCTTAATTAGGTGCTTTTCATGTTTAGAGGGATTATTTACCCTCTTAAGGCACATCATGTCAGAAATAGCTATGCATGCCATAAAGAATAAAATTCCCATGCTCCTACTGTGCTTATTGGGCTGTTTTGCAAATAGGTAACATTTTTTTTAAACTGATCAAATTAAAGACTGGGGTGAATCAATTGGCTCCTAATTAGGTAGTTGAAAACGTGAGTTTTTAAGTTCCCTCATCAAGTTTTTCTTAAATGTATTAACACTGCAAGTTTGGCTCGTTATCATTTTCTTTGTCTATTTTTTCATTATTTATCAAATGGTTAGTTTTAGTGGCCATATATCCACAATTTCACCAATTAGGAGCCTATTGATTCACCCCAGTCTTTAATTTGATCAGTTTAAAAAAAAAATGTTACCTATTGCAAAACAGCCCAATAAGCACAGTAGGAACATGGGAATAGGGATAGCTCCCTTTTTCCATATTTATTTATTATGATTATTTTGTGCTTTCACTGTTCCATGTTTTGTATTACTGTCACTCCCTGTCATCGTCACACTATTCGGGAGCCTTTAGTGATTTCGGTTTTTCTCTGTATTTCTTCTGTCATGCGCTTCCTTCATTACTAATTACTTTATTGTATATAATACTAATTAACTAACAACTACTAACATCTTAGAATTAGGGTCTACTAATCTACCAATGACTAACTTGTGTAGGCTATATATACTGTTATGGCCACTCCCTGAATGACCGCAACATAAAAGGCACAGAGACGGTGAGTTGCAAGTGAAGAAAATAAATTTATTACACCAGGGGGAAAAGGGATAGGGAGCGTATGGGTGCGCGAATGCAGGTATGTATATGTATATATGCGTCTGTGAATGTAGATGTGTAGCAAAGGAAACAGGTCAGTAGATGATGAAAATACAGAAAAACCACGGTCCAACGAACTGTGGTCGTAGACCGTGAAGAACAGAAAAAACGTCTCTAGGAAGCACAGAAACATTAAAAAAAACTCCTGATTGCTGGGCAAACCAGTCTTTTAAAGGCGTGGGCCAGGTGACTCCAATCAGCCAATTACCTCTGGAGGAGGGGAAAACAAGACCGCACAGCAGGGGTAAGGCAGGCACACGTAACAATACTAATCTATTAATCTACTACTAGAATCAGGGTTTTCTACTAATCTACTAACTTACTAACTTCATCTTCTTTCCTCGCTGCAGCTGTCTCTCTTTCTGCCTGTTCTATCACTAATTATCTTTCTTTGGTTCCTCTATTAACTCTATTAACAGCTGACTCTTGTTTCCGCTTTCCTATTCCTTGTATGCACTTGTCCTATTGGAGTCCATGTCATGTTGTCTCTATGTATTTGGTTCTGGTCCAGTCCGTGTCTTATGTTCCCCCTCGTTATGGTATTACTGTTTCCTATTGTGTTCACCTGTGTCTAGCTCCTTACTCCTCCCACCCACACTTGATTCCTTTTTGTGTCATTACTTCCCTGTGTATATAACCCTGTTATTTCAGTCTGTCTGTGAGTTCCTCACTAATTATTTGTTTCTTTCTGTTTTTCTGAGCATCTGCCTGAGTTTTCTGTTGCTTCCTTAATATCTGTCTCCTAGTTTTTGTTATCCCTAGTTTTTTGGTTTTTGTTTTTGTTTTGTATTCAGTCTGTTTTGTTTTCTTTTTATTCCTCCTACGCCTCCCTGGTTTTGACTCCTGCCTGTTTTCCCGCGACTCTGTTTTTTGTGCCTTCCCGGTTCCGACCCCTGCCTGTTCCTTGACTACTCTTTGGACTGTTTTGTATCGTTGACTGTCTCCCCGGTTTTTTGACCCTGCCTGTTTGTATGACGGATTGCTGCCTTGCCCCTTATTAAACTTCGTTTTGTTTTTTTTGTTTTTTTATATACTCCTGCCTGCGTTTGGGTCCTTCCCCTAACCAATCATAGAGCATACCAGAGATCAAAGAATCTGTCCAGATTTAATAATGATGCAATATTAATCTGCCACATGGACCTTTGTCAAGCCAGGTATGAGAATCTAACAAGTTTCTTCTCTCATTTAAAGGCACACATTAAAGAAGGCCGAACAATATCATGTCCATTCAGGCAATGCAAGAAAACGTTCAATGTTATATCTGCATTAACATCGCATTTGTCGAACACAAAAAAAGCTCTGTTCAAAATCTTGTTTATTCTATGCTGGAAATTCGTGTAGGTCCCGTGGTTCAGTGTACTCTGCAGTGGGTGAGTTTTCTGATGAACCATCTGAGGCTGATATATCTGAGGTTTTCCCAGACAGCTTATAAAGATCTAGAAGAAAATGGCATTGAGAGTAGTGGACGTGTATTCAAAGACAGTGTGTGTGCTATTGTAGGTGATAATCTTGGCTCACACAACATGGGAGGCTTTGTTGAAAATTTCAGTGAGCATTCACTTTTGCTGATTTTATGAAATTGACAGAAGAACTTTTGTGCTCACCACAGTCAAGGGCACCTTCAAGAACTAAAGTGTTGTATGAAAATCATATTCAGCACTTACATTCTGGTGCTGCAAAAGCTACATTTTTGATTCTGTGTTCAATCAGCTTACCTATTTCCATGTTTGTCAGCCAGGTTTATCACCATGTCTCAGCCATGACCTATTTGAAGGAATCGTCTCTTCTGATCTTACATTATTTATAGATCATCTTGTGAGAGAAGGGGAAACATTTTACTTATTCAGAGTTGAATCGACGCATTACTCAATTTCGATATCTTGGGAATGATGCAAATGACAAACCTGTTGAGGTAAATCCAGGTAGTGAGAAGCTAGGGGCCACGCTGTGCAGAATTGGTGTCTTCTGCAGTTATGTCCATTACTTGTGGGGTGATAAGATTGACAATCCATCCGATAATGAAGTTTGGCAGCTTTTTTTTACAGCTTAGACAAATTGTTGAGCTTATCTGTGCTCCAGCCATCACTTCTGACCAGGTGGCGTATTTGCAGGTGCTTATTGATGAATACATACACTGTAGAAGAGTGACTTTTCCTGCTATTCCACTCAAACCCAAGCATCATATCTGTCACTACCCAGAGTTGATCATTCGTTTTGGTCCTCTTATACATCTGTGGACATTATGGTTTGAGAGTAAACATTCTTACTTTAAGCAGTGCGCAAGGAAATTGCGTAATTTCAAAAACTTGTGCGGGACACTAGCTGAGCGACACCAGCTTCTTCAAGCCTACCAGAGTGAAGGCAGTGTCTTCCCACCATTTATTCAGGTGGAAAGGGGAACAGATTTCTTCCCAGATGAATATAATTAAAAGATTAGGGAGTCAGTTGCCTCTTTAAATCTCCAATCAGAGAACACTGTTGCTGCAAGTGAAGTCACTGTTAAGGGTACAACTTACAAAAATATGTTTGTTGTTGCTGGAAAATATGATGGTCTTATTTGGTGGAATCAAGCTGGTGCTTGTTCACAGCGATTCAGTTGTGCATTTTATCACTGAAAACTACCAGTCTGTCTGTCTGGTTGACTAAGGTGTGATCTGAGATCCACACCACAGGAGCCAGATTTGTTTTGCATTAAGCAAGAAAACTTACCAGACTACTACCCCCTTCCTGAATACAAAGTATTTGGCTTGTCACTAATAGTTCTCCATCATGCCTTCCCTTCTTTGTAGATGTCTGACACAAGTGGAGAGATCAGGGCAGCCATCATAGCTGTTCTACCAAATATCCCACCAGAGACTCTAGAGCAGATAGTGGAGAAGTTAATTAGTCATGGATTTGAGAGCAAGTTAGACCTTCAGTTAATAAGAGAGGAGGACCTTTTAGAACACCTACGACCCATTCAGCTTCTTATTGCGTGGAAATCAGAAGGTAAGCAAACATTATGAATATTTCACAGTACACTAGTAAAAAAGCCAAAAAGTACTGGAAACTAAGCTGCCACCAATTCAGGAGACTTGCACCAAGTTCAAAGTGTTTAAAAATTTAGCCCAGAATTATATCAGAGAGAAAATACAGTGCAGTCTGTAAGTATTTGGGCAGTGACACAATTCTTGTTGGTTTGGCTCTGTACTCCAGCACATTAGATTTGAAATTAAACAATAAATATGAGGTTAAAGTGCAGACTGTCCGCTTTAATTTAAGGTTATTTACATCCATATACAACCCTTTTTATACACCCCCCCCCCCCCCATTTTAAGGGTCCAAAAGTAATTGGAGAAATTAGCATAATCTTAAATAAAGTCGTTATATTTAGTACTTGGTTGCAAATCCTTAATTCGACAACTGCCTTTTGCTTTCAGTCTTGTCTTTAGCAAGTGAAATGTGGTGCGTTTTCTTTATACACACTTTTGATGACGTCACGTGGCGCTGTAATGGTGACATGTAGTGCCGCTGTCTCTCGTGTTCGTGTTTGTTCATTTGAATGTGTTTTGTTGTGTCTGGCTTTTGTCTTTTGTTTTTTTCATGCATTGTGGGACGGGGAAGCGGGCTGGAGATTTTTCGGGGCACTCCTGCTGCTCGTTTTGATAATATTGACGAATTGTCTAGCGGGGATGATTTTGTTTGTGGTCGTCATCATGGAGACGCATTCGCATTATGCTCGGAAATGTCAGTTGGATCTGCAGCCACCTGAGTTTGCCATCGCTCTTCACCAGAGTTGAAGATGTCGGGACTGATTCGGGACTGCGGGCAATCTTCAGAAGGCCACCAGGAAAGGAGAAGATAATGCGGGGGAGGAGTGAGGCGGCGACTGGGAAGACTGAGCTCCGTTTCGACAGTGGACAGAGACCGCAACACTGCGTGTAGCCTATGGAGGAAAGTCGTGGAGGCGCCGAGGCAGAGTTGTTGGACTGGTTGATGACATTGGACATCTCGGGACAGCGGGGGCTATTTTATCATGAGGTTTGGCTGTATATATATTGCCATTTTATATGTTTGTTTGTGTGTTGTGGGTCTGCCCCACTGTCTAAGTCTTTTTTGTTGCTGGTGGCTACAACCGAAGTTCCCTTTCGGGGAAAATAGAAGTTATTCTATTCTATTTTCTCGGTACAGGTTAATTCTCATCTCATCTGTCAATAATACAAATTTGTTAAACTCTGCTGCCAGTAAATTACTGTAAAATATACAGTAAATTTTTTACAGAAGATATTGCCATCTGACATTAGGATTATATGGTTTTTGTAAAGAAACATGCATTTATAAAGAATAATTGTGCATGTGTTCAGAATAATCAATGTGTATAATGTGTTTGCAATTTTCATTTACAAAAACTACATTCCCACTTCTTCTTTTTTTGGGATGGTTGCAATTCTCCCAACTCCTGTTAATGCACAGTCTGATATCACTGGTTGCGTTTTTCACACTTTGTGTGGATTTACTTAAAGTATATTTTAAAATATTTTTTACCAACATACAGCACAAATAAATCTATTTATAAACCTATAATAGCTGGGAAGATATTGACAATTTTACATACACAATTAATATAATATCAACAGAGCATCTATATGAACATAAAATTGGCATACTAACACACATTACTGTTTATGATCTAAACTGCTATGGCATGTGGATGGGGAGCTACTGACAGTTACATTTAAAACATTCACATAAAATCAGTACCCGTTTCAAAAACATGTTTATATGGACATTTATTAATGTCTCTGAGGAAAGCACACTTGATTTTAGACTGCTACAACATGTGGATGGGAAGCTTTTGACAATTTTGCTTAACAAAACTTCATATAAAATCAAGAAAGTACCTTCTAGAAAATCGAATTGGCGCACCAACATGTACTAATGTTTCCGATGATCATTTTTAACTGTGATACAAAAACTAAAAACAACTGATTATCATTTCTATTTATTTTAGTTACTTCATTTTAAGTTTTTTCATTTTTTCGTTTTGTTGTAGTTTCAGTTAATGATAACCTGTGGTGCAGATCCACTGACATTTGCATGGGCAGATTTGGGTGGACTTGCAGAATGAGGCAAGTCCACTGAGAACACATTGACAGTGACTAATATGAATATCTACAATTATCAGTGTACATGTACAGAGCTGGCTAAAAACTGATGAAAAAGCAGGAGAATTGAAAGCTTCAGTTTGATGCTGTCATTTTTCTGTGCCATAGCAGATATTTATTCATTTATTTAATTAATATTTATTCATTTTGCTTGCAGAAAATAGCAAAATTATCCTGTTCAAGGATTCACTTTCATACTAACAGTAGATAATTACTGAAGTGTGATGATAATTTACATATAAATTGCACGTAAACTTACTTAGTATGTGTTAACGCCTATTGTGCATATATACAGTGTATTCACCAGAAGTGAAGTTCTTAGGACAGGAAATCAAACTCACCAAAAGCCATGAGAACAATTCCCAGCATCCTGGTCTTTACAGTATCTCCCAAAGGAATGTCACAACATAAACTGACCCAATGCACAGAGGAACGCACAAAATAATGAAGGGTAAGAGAGCATAGACTTTCAAATAAAAATGAACAGGGGAGAACTGCGTATGGTCATTTTCTGGACTGTATTTTTAGCTATGAACATGGATCGTTTTTGTTTCGGCCTTGACTTGGACTTGTTTGCTTTCCAGTAAAGGCTCGCTTTGTTCCTGTTCAGGATATTGACTCGGTTTGTGTGCCTTTTGGGGCATGTTTTGTGTGTCCATGGTCTGGACTTTGTTGCTTGCACCACAGACACTCTGGCCTCAGGACACCCTGGTGAGCCACACACACCACAGACACTCTGGCCTCAGGACACCCTGGTGAGCCACACACACCACAGACACTCTGGCCTCAGGACACCCTGGTGAGCCACACACACCACAGACGCTCTGGCCTCAGGACACCCTGGTGAGCCACACACACCACAGACGCTCTTTGAACTGCTTACCATTAAAGGCTCGCTTTGTGTCGTCCAAGATCTGGACTTTGTTTGCTTGCCATTAAAGGTTTGCAAGTCTATAACCTGGGCTTTGTAATTGTCCTACAGTCCCGGCCAAAAGTCTTGTTGCATGAGTGGACAAAAGTGACAATTGCTAATTACCCAACTCTTAATTAGCTAATACAGTTAGGAAACAACACAAATTAATCATAAGTGTCTAAAGTTTATTTAGATACTAGCAAAACAAAAATTTAATAGATGCTTATAAGGTTAATTGCTTGATAATGATGAACAAGCCAGTTTCTACCTGGACAAAAGTCTTGTCGCAAATCAAATTATAATCAATAAATTTTATCTTTCTCAAAAAGGTGAAAGTACCAAATGAAAAATCAGTCTAGTATTTCATCATGGACTATAAGTTAAGAAATTAATATATTGTATGGGTTCCTTTGGCCTGCAGAACAGTTGCCATCCAGTTTGGCAGAGAGTCGTAGAGCTTGTTGATGAAGTCGTCGGGGATGGCATGGAAGGCCACCTTGCAGGCATCCCAAAGCTCCTCCAAGTTCTTCGGCTTGGTCCTCCAAGCTTCCTCCTTCATTCTTCCCCAGATATGCTCAATAATATTCATATCTGGAGACTGTGCTGGCCATCCCTGAAGGACCTTGATCTTCCCCCTGAGAAACTTCATAATGGAACCTGAGGTATGGCAAGGAGCTCCATCCTGTTGAAAAATCTGACCCCTCTTGTAGTTGGGAATGTACTGGGAGGCAAGAATCTGTTGATATTTGGCACTGTCAATGTTACCATCCACCTTACAGATCTCCCTGGCACCTCCGTATTGGATGTAACCCCAAACCATAATCTTTCCACCTCCAAATTTGACTGTCTTCTGGGTGAACTTTGGGTCCAGTACGCAACACGGTTTCTTAGCTGTCTCTTGTTTAGCGCTGGTTTCTGGGCAGCAATACGACCGTGGAGACCATTGCGAGCAAGAATCCGACGTACAGTTCTTGATGAAACAGGCGTTGCTGGCGTCCACTCCTCCCTGGGGCTGGCTTTTGACCATCGGACCAGCAAGCTGTCGTCTCGAGCAGTTGTCTTGCGCGGTCTGCCCGACCTGGGTCTGTCATGGACGTCGCCAGTCTCTTGGTAGCGCTTGCGAATCCTCTCCACCTGCCGTTTAGACACATGAAGATGTCTGAAACTTCAGCAGGAGACTTGGACTTGAGATTCTTGATGATCAGCACTTTGGTTTCTGGTTTGATCTTGGGCATGTTGACAGAAGCAATGTTGAGCATGAACTTGGCTTAAAGTGTCAAATTTCTGCTTTTATAGCTCAAAGTTACCTACAGCTGACTAATCAAGCCCCTTGTTTGTTTCTTCCTTATTCACTGTGGCCTAGAAATTGGAGTTGGCCATTGTGACAAGACTTTTGTCCGGCCAAAACTGGCCTGTTGATCATTATCAAGCTGTAACATTTAGTAACAATTTTGAAATGTCATTTTGCTAGTATCTAAATAAACTTTAGACACTTATGATTAATTTGTGTTGTTTCCTAACTGTATTAGCTAATTAAGAGTTGGGTAATTAGCAATTGTCACTTTTGTCCACTCATGCGACAAGACTTTTGGCCGGGACTGTATATTGGACTTTGTATCTGTCTTTTAGTCCTGTTTGCTAATACTGCTATGTGAGCTGTTTTTTTCCAGCATTTTTCTTATTTTTTATTCGTCACTATTTTGCACGTACACCTTTTTGTCTTCTCATTTAACTAGCTGCTATTTGTACTACATTCTTTGCGACAGTGTGTGCCTTTAGTGTAGCGTTTCTAGTGTATACTATCTGGTACCTTTTCGGTAGTGCTCGTCATTCGGTGTGGCGTTTGTTGCGTCGTAGCCTTGTGCTACATGGGTATCTTTTGTTTGATAATATTTTGCTCTTTAAGCCTGTATCATTCAGTTGGAGTTTACCTCCGTTGTGATTTTTATCTGTAGGTAAATTGTTTGGTTTTCAATGTCTAATCTGTGGATGTCAAGTTTTATTGGACAGATTAGTCATTGTCTATGTGTGGGGGTGTTACGTTCCTATGCTGCTTTGCGAGTGTGGCCCTTTAAAATGTCTAACTCGTTTCATTTGGCTCACCTGGGTAGTGATTGGCAATTGAAGACACATGTGCCTGATTACCAGGGGAGCATATATACTAGTGACATTTCTCTTGTTGGGGAGTGGTTTTCGTCCTTTTCTTTGGTTTGCTCCATGCATGTTGCCAGCCTTGCTGTCAAGCTGAAGCAAATTTTTAAGTTGTTATTGTGGCATTAGTTCAATTTGCGGCCACTTATTTTGTACTGCGTGAAAAGGCCATTTTGGGAGGAAGCTCACCTTATTTTTATAATGTTGCCTTTTAATAGAAAGGAACAGATAGAGAAGCATAGCAAGCCTGCGGAAGACTTTTGTTTTGCTCTTGTGCACCTTTTGCTTTCCGGGTGAGCTAGATTTCTTTTTAAAAAGTAATAGATCAGGTGAGTTAGCTTATGAGCTTCTTCTGGTGTTAGAGCTGCTGCTAAGATTCTTATTTAAAATAAAAACCATTGGGACAGGCTTATTTGTGAAAGGCATACATTTTTGGTTAGACCCTTTGTAAACATATGGTTATTGTAACGCGGGTGGGTTTTGGGTCGTAACAGTATCGCTTCTGCTATTGTCTTTGAGTGAGAGATGTTGGGGAGTGAGGGACAGATTGTACCGTAAATGAAAGAGGAAACCACACAGTGTTTGGTGGAGTGAGTCTCAACCTCTTTCAGTGAGGTGGCCTTTTATATAGTTGTTCCATCAGAACACAAGGTCAGTATTTTTCCATGACATTAACTTGCCCGTTGGGTCTAGTTCCCCTTTTACAACATGTTAAAGACAGACAATGTTCCAGTTTCTCTTGCAATATCCTATACTATCTTTCCCATAATCAGCTGTTTCTATATGCTCATCGATCGGCACGTCAGCAGGTTTGAGCAAGAAACTCAAGTTCAGTATTATTCACAGAGAAACAAGTTTACATAACCATAACCTTTATCTGACCCTTCTACAAATGGGCCAGCCCCTCATACAACGGGCCATGTGCACGTGTACTTCCTTTGGTTTAAACAAAAGCATTAGTGATGCTGCAAAAGCAAATGTATATCAAAATTTCTATTACAGTCCTTTCAAACTTGTTTCCTGACTTTGAGCCGGACTAAATTCTTTTTGAATTTGCTCCCAAGAAAGAACCTTCACCTTCAATCATTTCTAAGTCTACTTTTGGGTTGCGTCCCAATATCCTCCACTCCCCCCTACCGCACTACCACTCCTCTCCTACCCGGAAGTATGTGGAGGAAGGGAGGGGAGGAGGGGAGTGTAAGAAAGGAGCCGTGAAGAAAATTGGGACAGCTAATCGGCTTCACCGTCATCAAAATCGGCGTTGACTATTGATGAAGTTGCCCTATCATAACTTTGACTGACGCCAATATTCCCAAAGACAATCACAGATGCAAAATGTATTTTATGTTACAAGTGCAAGTAACCTATAGTTGCATCAGTGTAAACAAGCCTGTATTGCGGTTCGCGTCGAGACACTAATTAACATGTAATCGGCAACATTAGATCAAAGTAAACATGTTGTCGTATAGGCTATGCAAACATAACAATTTACTGTAATTCCAGAATCCCAATGTCTGAACATACCGAGCACTAATTAACCTATAGGCAAAAGCTACTGTAATTTCTGAAATCAAATTTAAAAACGTCCCTTGGAATGGTTGAATAAATTCATTAATGCATATTCATTTAGCTACTGAAATGGTAGCTGTCATGCCTAGGCTATATTTATGTAGGCCTACAGTCATGTTCGTGAATAAGTAACGTTAATGAGCAACGTTATTGTGCAAGCAAATAAATAAATAACTCGAAAAATGCACCCTCCTTTGCTCCACTACCACCTCCTTTACTCCGTGCCCTGGAAACAGATCTTTGTGTTTTAATCTAAAGTAGCTGATTACACCTTAATTAAGTATAAATTGTTACATATTAATTAATGTCTCGACGCAAACTGCAATGCCAGGTACATTGTATACTGTACATGCAAATACTTGTACTCAAAACGTTCAGGCAGTTTTGTATATTTCCGGGTAGGAGAGGAGTGGTAGTGCGTGAGTGGAGGAAGGGAGGTAGAGTGAAGGGACGTAGCCCTCATATTTCTTCTTCTTCTTCTTTGGATTAATGGTGGGTTGCAAACCAATTTTGAGGTGCATACCGCCACCTACTGTACCAGAGTGAGTAGTATCATGCCAATTACATTATTGATTTATATTCTGTTTATTAGTCCTGTATTATGTAAATATTTAAATAATGCCATGTTTAATTCCCATTGTTTATCCCCTATCTCCAACAATCCTTTGATGTTCCATCCTCTGCCAATTTCACCCATCCTTGAACGAAGTCTCTCTGTTTCTGCACTACATTTCTTACATTCCATCAGCACATGTTCTACATTTTCTTGTCAGATGTTCTCTTATTCATAAGAAATAGTGTTGCGTTTAGTCCTGTGTGTCCAAATCTGAGTCTGGATAGTGCAACATCTTCTCTCCTGCATCTTCCCGTATGCGGTTTTTTCCTAACAGATCTTATAATATTCCCTACCCTTGTTATCCATATCCCATATTTTTTGCCATGATTTTATCGCTGCATGTCTAATGAATGACTTTGCCTCTCCTCTTCCATGAGGTATTTTTAAAATGTCATTCTCATTCAGGTTCAGTGCTCTTTTTGCCATTTTGTCAGCCATTTAATTTCCCTCTATGCCAAAGTGAGCAGGAATCCAGCAGAAATGGACATCTATTCCCAGTCTCTGAATGTTTAACATGGTCACTGAAAAATCTATTAATAGATCTTCTCTGTTCGTTTGAGCTGTGTTTAGACTTAAAATTGCAGCAGCGGAGTCTGAACAGATTACTACTCTGTCCGGCTTCACCTCTTCAACCCATTGTAGACTTAAAATTATTGCAATCAATTCTGCTGTGTATACTGATAGTTGGTTAGAGATTCTTTTACATATGCTTATGTCAAATTATGTCCATTGTTTGGGTCTTTGGAACCATCTGTATAAATGGTTAAGTAATTATAGTACCGGTTCTTTATGTAGCATTTTACTAGATATTTAATGTTGTCTGCTTGCCTCTCTGACCACTCTTTTTTTCTCCTTGATTAATCCTAGGTCTACTTTAGGGTCAGGGTATATCCATGGGGGTACATTGCCTAACACCATTGTAGGGCTATACATTTATTTAGTCCCCAATCTTCTACCTTTTTTTTCTATAGTCCATCCAAATCCTCTCCCTGTGAATTTAGCATATTCCCAGCATTTCTGGAGGACTACTGATGCAATATTTATTCTTCCTGTTCCTTGTAGTTTAACCCAGTATTGCAATGACAACTTATTTCTCCTCAAGTGGAGTGGTAATTCGTCCGTTTCAATAAGTAGTGCATTAATGGGGGTTGTGGAACCTATTTTTCTCTCCCGAAGTCCATATTCAACCACTTTTGTGTGGCTTCAAGTCGACACAAGACCCCGCCTAAAATTCTACACTAACTTTGTGATTGGTCGAAGACTCAAAATGGGTGGGATCGTGTTTGCGACAATGTCAACAGTCAACGGTATTGGCTGCTTTTTATAGGCACCGCCTTCACTGTGATGCATATCGTTTCAGTTGGTGGAGAGAGATGTAATTTGGAGGAAGCCGGCGGATTTGTTTGGTGTATAGAGACAGATCGTGTAGGAGAGAGAAAGACACGCGTTAGGGGAACCAGGAAGCAAGGCGGATTGCAATCAACCGTACCGTGAGTGTAGAATGGGTGACAGCTCAGAGGGTGGTGAAGAGGGAAATATGGAGTGGTATACCATGTCTAATAAAAGGAAGAAACTGAAGGAGATGAAAGGTAGAACAGAAGATTGGTCAGATCATGGTAGTCAAGGAGAAGGGGGTGCTGCTAAAAAAGTAAAAGAGAATCGGGGCAATACAGGACAGTTGGGGAAGGTGCAAGAGACGGAAAAGGAGTGGAAAGTCGTAATTGTGTTTGGGAGGGAGACAGGTCAGTTTCACCCAGTTAAAATGACTAAAGTAATTGAAAAAGAAATTGGGAAGATTAGATTTGCCAAATTTCTTAACAACCGGAAAATCCTTATATCAGCTTCAAATAAACATCAACAAGACAAAATCCTCAAGCTAGATACACTTGATGGAACACAAATCTCAACGCATATTCCCGGAATAATAGCTAAACTGAGAGGGGTAATTTCAAATGTGCCAATAGAAATGACCGAGGAGGAAGTCAAGAAAGAAATTAGAGGGGGGAAAATAATAGAAGTTAAGAGGTTGCAGACAAACAAAGATGGAGTAAAGAAAGATAGTCTGTCAATGTTGGTACAATTTGAGAGCACACTTCCTAAAGAAGTCAAAATAGGGTGGATCAATTATAGGGTGAGAGAGTATATCCCAAAACCAATACGCTGTTATAAATGCCAAAGAATTGGACACATAGCCCAACAGTGCCGCGGCAAACAAAGATGTGCAAAATGTGGGGGAGAACATGATTACGGCAAATGTGAGAAAGGCGCTAAACTGCGATGTTGCAACTGTGGAGGAGATCATAGTGCTGCGTTTGGGGGCTGTGCCGTGCAGATTAAAGCAAAAGAGGTACAGAAATATAAAGTGATTAATAATATATCCTATGCAGATGCTTTAAAGAAAGTAAATGAAGAAATGCAAAGAACTGTAACATATGAAGAGGTGGGGAGAGGTGAAGAAGGTAGTGGTAGGCCTAGGCCTTTACCCCAGAGAACAAGCAGACCTAGAATTCAGCAAGAAGACAGAAGTGATCCGATTGTACAGCAGACTCAATGTACCCATAAATGTAAGGTTAAAGAAGACTCGTTGGTAGTGGATCAGACAAGCTTCATAGCCTTCATTTGTAAAATAATTAATGTGGCTACCAAGCAAGAGAAGAAAAGTGACAGAATTAAGACAGTGGTGAATGCAGCGGAAGAATTTTTGGGTATTAAAGACCTGAAAGCAGAAGAGATACATAAAATGCTGAAAGTAAACTCAGATGGAGGGGGGCCGGTTATTGATTAAAATTATTATGGTGATCCATTTATTACAATGGAACGCGAGAAGTCTCATTGCAAATGGCCAAGAATTTAAAAAATATATAATTGACGCAAAACCACGACCGGATATTATATGTGTACAAGAAACCTGGTTACGACCCCATCTAGATTTTATTATCCCAGGATATACCTCAGCCCGGTATGACAGGGTTGACAACCAAGGCGGCGGTTGTGCTACATTTGTCAAAGATAGTGTCGTCTTCCGAAGAATACCATCACCAGCAGACATAGAATGCGTAATTATTGAAGTGTGTAATACAGGTGTCAGTCTCAAAATAATCAACTTTTATAACCCGTGCAAGAAGCTGAGTGCTGAAATGTTTAATACGATTGAACATGGTAGAGGAGAAATCTGGTGCGGTGATTTCAATGCACATAATAGCTTATGGGGCAGTGTACATACAGACAATAATGGCAATGTAGTTGAAGAACTGTTAGAAGAAAGAGCATTAGTATGTCTTAATGATGGAAAAGGAACAAGATTAGATATATACAGAAATATCCTATCATGTCTAGATCTAACGTTAGTATCTAAAAATTTAGCATGCTCATGCAAATGGAACGTGGATGATAGTTCTAGTATAGGAAGTGATCATTATCCAATCTTCTGCTCCATAGAAATGAATATGCATGTCCAAGAAAGGTACGTATTAGAAAAATGGTGCTTTGAAAAAGCTGACTGGGAAAAATATCAAGAATACTGCATAGAGGGAATTAAGTCAATTTCAATGAATGGTAGTATAGAAGAATGCTATTCTATAGTGACTAACTTAATCTTGAATGCTGCATCAAAGAGTATACCCATGAGTAGAATAACAGGGAAAAGGAAAGCGGTACCATGGTGGAATGAAGAATGCACTAAAGCTATCAGAGAACGAAATAAAGCATTACGAGTGTTAAGGACTAACTTGAATCAAGAAAACCTAATGGATTATCAAAAGAAAAAAGCTCTGACTCGTAGAATTATCAAATCCAGTAAAAAGAATGCATGGAGGAAATACTGTGCTACTATAGGCAGAGAAGTGAAACTAGGTGATGTATGGCAAATGTTAAAGACAATGAGTGGCAAAAGGAAATATACTAAAATCCCAATCTTAGAGGATGGAGAAACAATAGCTGTAACAGATAAAGAAAAGGCTAATATATTGGGTAAGAGCTTTGCTAATGTACACAGTGGGAATCACTTAGACGATCTGCATAAAAAGAGAAAAGAGACAGTGATAAGGGAAAATCGTAATATACTTAGGGGAAAAAATAATAATATAGACACAAACCTTGATGCTGAACTGACTATGAGTGAGTTAGAAATAGCGATAAATAACACTGGATACACAGCAACGGGGCAGGATCAACTAAGTTACGCTATGTTTCGTAAATTACCTGATCAAGTACTGAGAATAATTCTGGAACTGTTCAATAAAATATGGAGAGAAGGATTGTTACCAAAAAGATGGAAGAGTGCACTCATTTTACCTTTTAGCAAACCCGGTAAAAACCCAAATAATGCTGGAAATTATAGACCCATTGCTTTAACTTCGCATCTGTGCAAATGGATGGAAAAGATTTTGGTCCGAAGACTTAACTATTTCTTAGAAAGGAGAGGCTTAATTGCATCATACCAGAATGGATTCAGGAAGGGTAGGTCTTCCATGGACGCACTTGTTAAAGTTAGCAATGAAATAGAGAAAGCATTTAAAATGAAAGAATTGATGGTGATTGTTTTCTTTGACATCGAAAAAGCGTACGATTCTATGTGGAGGGAAGGGCTGTTAATTCAAATGAATAGAATGGGTATTAGTGGAAGATTTTACAACTGGGTACTAGATTTTCTATCAGAACGAAAGTTTAGAGTTAAGGTAGGACCAGAGTTATCTGATGAGTATGATATCGTTAATGGAATTCCACAAGGAAGCGTCATTAGTCCGGTGTTATTTAACATTATGATTAATGATATATTCATGAATCTTGACAGAAGGATATGCTCATCATTATATGCAGATGACGGAGCTATATGGATTAGGGGGAGAGACAACACAAGTGTGCTGAGAGAGATTAAGAAAGCTATTTTAAAGGTAGAGCAATGGTCATACAATTGGGGTTTTAAAATCTCAACAAGTAAATCTTGCTACATGTTCATAACTAGAAAGAAAAAGATAGAAGAACAGTGTCTTCTTTTATATGGACAACCAATGGAAAAAGTAAAGGAATTTAAATATTTGGGAATTTGGGTAGATGAGAGATGTACATGGAAGACACATGTGGAAAAGCTAGAAACTAAATGTAAAAAAGTAATAAATTTAATGAGGGCTATATCTGGATATACATGGGGAGCAGATAAGCAGGCATTAATAGATATATATAGGGCTTTGATGAGATCAGCAATTGACTATGGGTGTTTTGTTTATGGGGCAGCAGCTAAATCGCACTTAAACCGAATTGATAGAATGCAAAGCAAAGCCTTGAAACTTAGCATCGGTGCAATGAGATCAACACCATGTAATGCCGTGTTAGTGGAATCAGGGGAAATCCCACTAGAGCTCAGGAGAGACAAACTGGCTCTAACATACTGGATTCGGCTTAGGGGATGTGGGGATGAAAATGCCACTAAAAGTGTCCTAAACGAATGCTGGGAGTATAGACATAACGGAATAGGTTTTGGATGGAAGATAAAAGATAAATCAGAAGAATATGACCTAGATGGAATACATTTCAATTCCCCTACTCCAATAAGTAATGTTCCCCCATGGCTCTTCCCTAAAGCTAAAGTTGATTTTAGTATCCTGGAACTAAAGAAAAATTGGGCGGAACATGAAATAGGATACTGTGCAAACCAGCATATAATAAACACATATTCTAATTACCTACATATCTTTACTGACGGATCAAAAGATCAAAATGACCATGTAGGAATAGGAGTGTATATCTCACAATTTAAAATACATATAGGGAAGAGAATTTCTGATAAATTATCAGTATATACAGCCGAGATGATGGCAGTGATTATTAGTCTCCAATGGGTGGAAGAAGTGAGACCAGACAGGGTGGTGCTGTGCATTGACTCTGCAGCAGTTCTTTTTAGCCTTCAGACAATGAACTCAATTAGGGAAGACCTAGTATATGAAATGTTTCAATGTCTATTTAGAACGCAGAGAATGGGAATAGAAACAATATTTTGCTGGGTACCTGCACATGTGGGATTAGAGGGTAATGAAATTGCAGACAGGATGGCAAAAAGATCGCTAAATATGACGCACATAATTGATATAGCATTTGGAATAGGGGAAGGTAAAGCATTAATTAAAAAGAAAATACTGGAATGCTGGCAGAAAAAATGGGACGAGGACAGTAAGGGTAGAACATATTATAGGATACAAAAGTCCGTTAGAGCACAGAGTGTTAAAGGGCGAAGCAGAAGAGAGGAGGTAGTCATATCAAGACTAAGATTTGACCATACTGGGCTAAATAAAACTTTATTTTTATTGGGTAAAGTAAATTCGCATAGTTGTGCACATTGTGGTATAATTGAAAACACTGAACATATAATAATGCATTGCATAAAATATAAAGATGAAAGGGAGCGTTTGCAACAAAGGGTAAGAGAGGTTGGACGAGGTTGGGATTTGGAAGGGATATTAGGAACAAATGGAGATAAGGTGTGGGAAGTACAGAGAGGGTTAATAGAGTTCATAATAGGTTCAGGATTGTTTAATAGAATATAGAATTTTACTTTATACTTATAATTTTATTTATTAACTTAATTTAATATCATAGAATAAAGAAATAATTATATTCATTTATTTATTTATTTTTTCCTGGAATCCTGTTCTACATACTCCGGTACGGTAGGTGGCGGTATGCACCTAAAGTTGGTATTGCAATCCGCCAAAAAACACAAAGAAGAAGAAGAAGAAGAAGAAGAGATGTAATTTTCGAAAATTTCAAAAGCCCCGCGCGCACTCTCTGACTCTCATTCGGTTAACGTTAAGTGTGTCAGTTGTGATAGTGGGTCCGGGTGTGTAGAAGGCAAACTTAATATAGCGTTATATTTTTCTCGTTTGCGTAGCTTCCTTCATCTTAATTTTAATAAATAACGGATTATTGTTCCCACTTACTTGAAATCTGGTGACTTTTGTTTTATATCAATTTGCGAAGTAACGTTAGCTAACTTAACGTTATAGAAAATGGCGGATGAAACCGAAGGACCATTAAAGGTAAACATTTTTCGAAGTCACTAACTTAGCTAACGTTACTCGATTTGTTGTAACTTTTCTAATTTAATTAGATAACGTTGCCTTTTTTTTCTTCCAAAACTGATATTTGCTGTAACATTAACTTAAGTTTACGTTAGCTAGAATAATCCAGTTTCTCCAAACCACATGTACGATTTCGTTATTGGTCTCATTGGTCATTTTTATTTTAATATCAACCTGTAATATTAGTGCAAATTTAGCTAAGTTAATAACGTTAACGTTTTATTGTGCGTTGACGTTAACTTCGTAGAAAGCTGAATACCATCCATTTTAGCAATCTGGAGAACTAACCAGGGCATAACGTTGTCATTATTGATCTGTTTCACACGAAATTGACCATGTTCGTTGGCTAACTGTCCGTAATAATGGAAACTAACGTTAGGTGTGCAACCTTAAGTAACGTGTTAGTTAACGTTACCTATTGAAATGTTCAGCTTTACAGAAGATGGTAACTCAAAGCGAGAGGAAGTGGTCATGGCTGCACCGTTTTGGAGGGAATGGTAGTAATGTAACTGAACACCGGCTTTAGCGGCTGCAAAAAATTTTAGCGCACGACAAACTAATAACACAACCAATGATTGGTACAAAACAAATACCATAACCAATCACCATGTTATTGGTTTTGCGTGCGCCAAAATGTTTTGCACACGCTAAAGGTCTTAGTAAATCAGGCTCTAAGTTGGCTCTGTCATTTTAGCTAACCTTGCATTGAATGGCGGAATAACTATCGTCAGGTGGACTGCCTCAATAGGGTGTAGATATATTGCTCGATTCGTGATTTTTATATGATGTAACGTTATATGAATTCTGAACTCGCTTTCTAATTAACGTTAACAGGAGCAAAACTGAGGGGTTAATTTACCTTGCTAACGAGATAATTTACAGCCTCCATAATTAGCCCTGGCGAAGGCTTGAACTCGGTCAACGTTACGTTGTAACGTTAAAAATGTTTGGCCTGCATTTATTTATGTTTTTGTTTGCCGAAAACGCATCGCCTAACGTCCACCTGTGATTTGCCAGTTGACACTACAAGAAGTGACGTTTCACTATAAATGCATTCATTCTTTTCCTAGACTAGGTAGGGGCGTGAATGCAAGTTGTCCCATTTGTCATAAGGACCAAATGCAGTGGGAGATTCTGGATCATTAGAGGCAGAATACATGTTGCTTTATAGACACTACTGGCAAGGCAGGTGCTCTGTGATGTGTCCGGCCAAAGCGCTAGTACCCAGAACAGTTGTACATACACGGTCACGAATGGTACGGGATGGTAAAGACTTGTGGGATGTCCTGTGATGTGGCCCGCTGTGGGGTTCCTTATTGTGCAAGTGTAGCGCCCAATTCACATGATCAACTCACAGCAGCGACACGATTCCATTCAGTCTATTCACGACGAACAGCGGGGGAGGTGGTCTGTTCTGAGCCATCATGGAAGAGCTAGCCATGAGGGGCTGGCTAAGTGCTGACCGTATGTACAGTATAGTGCTGTGCATTAGGTTGATAGTAGCGTAGCGGTGCTTTGGGGCTCAGGAGGTGTCTGTAGTGAGAAGAAGCAGGAGCTGGCTGTCCAAAACTCAGCAGTGAATGTGAGCTGATTTCACTCCAAATTAAGATAATAAAAAATGCCATAAAGGTTGTTCAAAAACTGACAAGGCAGTGGTAATTACTGATGCATGTATTTGTAAGGCCGCTGATCTTAAGCACAGAGAGCTTCAGAGCCGTATAGAGGCATTAACAGAACACTATTTATTATAGGGCTGCACAATTAATCAAATTTTAATCGTGATATCAATATTGGCTTTCCACGATTACTAAACAGGAATAATCAAGATTTTGAAGGCAGTCTGTTTACAAATGAAAACTAATTTTACTGGACTTTCTCTGGTGTTCTATATCAAATAAAGGAATCTTATTTTACCTCCCACACAGTAGAGGGTTAGGGTTAGAAAATGTGAAAATATAATCATTATTCTGTTCATTCAAAATGTTAAGGGTGCAATAAGAGTATTTTCCGAAAACCAATGAATTATCGTGTTAAATAATCGTGATCTCAATATTGACACTCGTGATTATAATCTTTGCCATAATCGTGCAGCCCTGCTATATTAGTGTATGACCTTTGTGGCATATGACATGGGCTTGCGCTCTTGCTTGCTTCAGGCTCTGTTCGAGAACAAGGCCCTGACCAAGACCAAGAAGGATGACAAGCGACTGTCTGTGGAGAGGATCTACCAGAAGAAGACCCAGCTGGAGCATATTCTGCTCCGGCCGGACACCTACATCGGCTCAGTGGAGCATCTCACTCAGGTGGGCGTACACACACTGTGGCATCGTGGGAATAATTTGTCCATCAAGCAGATGTGAGATGTATACTGGTGGTCAATTTACGACAGCTAAACATCGTTAAACCGTTGGTGTTGTTGCCAACACCCTTGCGTAAGGATACCTATGCATCTTGAGTTCGGCACTTGTATTTGTGAAGCTTTTAGTTTGCTCTGAAACACCAAGGGGTGCTGTACACAGGAAGCCTTTCACAAGGTGCCAACCCATGAGTAAGCCCTGCAGGGATAATACTGTCGATTGCATCATCGGAAAAACCCCTTTAGAAATCTACACACAAAGCCAAGTGCATTTAAGAAAAAATTAAAAAAGTTAGATCACTTTTTTTTTTTTTTTTCCCATTTACAGCAAATGTGGGTGTTTGACGACGAAATTGGGATGAACTGCAGGGACGTGACTTTCGTCCCTGGTCTTTATAAGATCTTCGATGAAATCCTGGGTGAGTGTTTGGGCCAGTCTCACACTGACCGTGTCGGTCCGAGTGCTATGTACGAATACATACTGCTATCAGGCGTGGTGTTGGTAAAGAAAGTTGCTTTGGAGAGCTGTGCACTCTTGTGCATAGTTACAGTACTTCTTTGAAGCACATTGATGTCATTTAAGTGTCCATAGGTGGGCGTTAAGCTGAACCTCTCCTATGGATGTTAAATTACTTCTACATGCTTCAGTATGTTTCGAGTGGCAGAGTTAGGGAAAGCATTCCTATACGCAATCCCACTTAAGTGTTTGAATCTCTGTCTCTCCAGTCAACGCTGCAGACAACAAGCAGAGGGATAAGGGCATGTCCTGCATCAAGGTCACCATCGACCCGTGAGTGTCCATCCTGGTGGGGGTCAGGGGCCCCAGTCACAGCGGGGAACGTGTCGAATGTATTGAAGGCATCTGCCACGGGACCGCAAGCGGTCAGGAGAAGTTTCAGTCATAGGAATGAAGTTTACTGTCTATGCCAGATATTAGCATTGCATATGCGTGCATGTATGGTTCAAAATGGGTATTTCAACATTTCAATAGTGCTTTCAAAGACAAATTCTATTCTAATCTGGGGCAATCGCTTTCATACCTTCTAAAATGGTAAAAATCTAAACTGTCTTATTGGCATCACTGGTGATACGCTCCAATAACCAAGTCTTCAGGCACTCAATGGCAAATTACACTGCCTGGCCAAAAAAAAAAGTCGCCGTTGCACCCATCATGCATAGTGCCCACTGTAC
Source organism: Synaphobranchus kaupii (assembly GCA_029718625.1). Taxonomy (NCBI): domain Eukaryota; kingdom Metazoa; phylum Chordata; class Actinopteri; order Anguilliformes; family Synaphobranchidae; genus Synaphobranchus; species Synaphobranchus kaupii. Next base: position 25,906,995 of record CM056387.1, read on the forward strand.
AAGCCTCTGGAGGCAGTGTTACGATCTGGGGTTGCTTCAATTGGTCAGGTCTAGGCTCAGCAACGTTATGCCGCAATAAAATCAAGTCAGCTGAGTACCTGAATGTACTGAATAACCAGGTCCAACGAAATATTAGAGGGCGCAACTTTTTTTTTGGCCAGGCAGTGTAGGTGAAAGGATTTGAGCAGACCCATGGCAACAGTATAGTCTTGTGAACTTGTCGCAATGGTGTGATTGGTATGGGCCTGTCTACAGCTCATGGTTTAGAGAGGATGTAATAAATCCCGTAACCGCTTGCTCTTGTTCCGGACAGGGAGAACAACGTCATCAGCGTGTGGAATAACGGGAAGGGAATTCCTGTGGTGGAGCACAAGGTTGAGAAAGTGTATGTGCCGGCCCTTATATTCGGCCAGCTCCTCACGTCCAGTAACTACAACGACGAACAGAAGAAGGTCACCGGTGAGACGGCAAAGACGAGGCCAGGCCTTACGCACCACGCTGCATGCGATGCGTTCCACAGTGTGAAATTAAGATTGACAGACCCCTGGGGCTGTCCTGGCAGTGAGAGACATAGCCTGTTTTTAATATTTATGCAGTGTTAATAAAGATAATATGAGGCCTATTTTATTTGAACTCCCTGTAATTGGATCCAAGCAGTGTACAAATCGGTGGGCCTTACGCCTATATATCCAGTCTTACTGACTCTGGCTGTTAACAGTACATGGCCGCATCTAAATGGGCTTATTTTTTGTGTGACGTTTATCGCCTCACAGCTTTTCTTTTTGGAAAGTTAAAATGCAAAAAGTTGGTCCGCCCCGTTTCCAAAATTTCTAAATGTTACGTGTGCCCCCCTCCCCCCCCCCCCCCCTGTCAGGTGGGCGCAATGGCTATGGAGCCAAGCTCTGCAATATCTTCAGCAACAAGTTCACAGTGGAAACGGCCTGTAAGGAATCCAAGAAGTTTTTCAAGCAGGTATAGGCAATACGATCGGGTGCTGTGGGCCTGCTCTTATTAGTCAGTAGTTCAGTAGCTTATCTTCCTGTTTCTTAATCAGTCTTGTCCAATGTGGCGGTGTTGGATATTGTACTTATAAACCGTTGGAACAAAAAAATCGATCTCTTGACAAGATATAATTGATCAGGATGGAATAACATAATCAATCCTAGCCATTGACTCAATAATGCAGCGGTTAGTCTAAAATACATTTGTAGGTTACCCATATGAACCAATTTTGGGAAGTCATAGGCTTATATATATATACACCGATCAGCCACAACATTAAAACCACTGACCGGGGAAGTGAATAACATTGATTATGTCGTTATTTTGCTTCTGTACTCTAGCACTGAGTTTGAAAGGACATGATTGCATGAACCGTTTAGAAATTATAGCACATAGTCGTCGTCTCCCCCCCCATCAAAAAATATTGGACAGTTTAACATTTTTAATATTTGGTCGCATATCCTTTGCATGCCATGACTTCCTGATTTCTGTGACCCAACAATATCAAAAGACTCTTGATATCTTATTTTCTGGTATTCCTACAAGCGATACTATAACCACTCTGCATTTGAATGGATCTCTATGGGAATTGGGGGGTGGGACTAGATTTAGCTGTAAATTACACTGGAACAGTATGGAACACATGGTTGGCTAAATGGCTCCAAGTCATCAAGGGTCTGACGTATCAAACAAGCCTTAAACCATCACCCTGCTGCCAGAGATACAGTAGATATGGATGGATAACTTGAAGGGTTTCTTCTCCTGACTTATTTTTCCATAGAGTTCAATAGGAAAATTTGTCAGGAGAAACAACCCTTAAAAAGATCCCTCCATATCTACTGCATGTCTGGCAGCAGAGTGATGGTTTGAGGCTTGTTTGATACCTCAGACCCTTGATGACTTAGCCATTTTACCAACCATGTATTCCAAACTGTTCCAGCATAATTTACAGCTAAATCTAGTCCCACCCCCAATTCCCATAGAGATCCATTCAAATGCAGAGACGTTATAGTATCGCTATTGTGTAGGAATTCTGTCCTTTGTAAAGTAAAACTCGTAGTTACAAAGTTTAGGTCAATAGCAATTTAATTACAATGCAAAATAGTCTTCATTACAGTATACAAGATACCGGGTTAAAGTAAGGCAGTTCAATCACAAAATAGTGTTGTGTGGGGTACAAGCTTTATACCCCAAACCTGAAATAAAATGCTGACACAAAATTCAGGTTCCTGTCCCTGATTGGGTGACAGGCAAACAAATGTATGTGGTGTGGGAGGGAACCAAATGGTTGTTGTCACCTAGGTAAGCTCTGGCTAACTCCCGTCTCACACCCTAGCGGTGCCGTCGTCACCAGGCTTTGTTTCTAACCCCCCCCCCTTGATCATTGAGTAAGGCTGATTGTGTTAGGTGACCATCCAAGAACACTGAAGCAGAAAATGTATTTTTTCCTACAGCTTGTAAGAGTACCAGAAAATAAGATCTCAAGAGTCTTTTGATGTTGTTGGGTCACAGACATCAGGAAGTCATGGCATGCAAAGGATATGCGACCAAATATTAAAATATTTTTTGGACAGTTTAACATAATGTAGAATAAAGTAATCATTTTTAATGGGGGGGGGGGGGGGGAGGGAGACTATGTACGAAAGGTTCTATAATTTCTAAACTGTGTGTGTGTGTGTGTGTGTGTGTGTGTGTGTGTGTGTGTGTGTGTGTGTGTGTGTGTGTGTGTGTGTGTGTGTGTGTGTGTGTGTGTGTGTGTGTGTGTGTGTGTGTGTGTGTGTGTGTGTGTGTGTGTGGAGCAGAGTGGAGTCATTGCCAAAGTGGCTCTTTTTGCCATATTAATTATGCATTAGCACGGGCCACGAAAGCCTGCTTTTAGTGATCAGTGTTCCCCCCGGATGTCTTCATAGGCGTGTTGGTGACATGGAATGACCCCTTCAACAGTCAGAAATGTATTATGTAGGCTAAATTGAAAATGGCATAAATGTAATTTGGCTTCATCAATACGAGTGCTTCAAAATTTCACAGACATCAAAGAAAACGATAGACTGGAGAGAAAAAAATGGCATTGCCATTTTATACTTCTATATTCCTAATGCATGGTCAGGATGTGTAAAGTGGTCCACAGTGTAATAAATACAAGGGATGTTAAATTAGGGATAAGAGGGTTGAGATGTCTACTTGTAGAAAGAACCGAGAGGACCCCACCAATCACAGGGGTACGTTGGTAACAGCCAATATAACAACGCCAATGATGATTGGTTGATGTACTTCCGGGCACCTTGTAGGTATCATTGAAGTGGCATTCGCCAATCGCCATCGCTGTTGCGTTTCTTATTACCAATACACTTTGTGATTGGTGGAGCTGTTCTCTGCATTCAACCAGTAAGATGAGTGGTGAACTTATCTTTATTTTCTGGGCCCCTGAATGCGTGTTGGATGTGGCGTCGGACAACGTGCACCAGGGTGTGAAATTAACACCAGCCACCAGCCAAATGCTTGTAAAATTTTGATTGTGCCTGGTAATATTTTTACTCTAGCAGCCACTTTGGCCGGTAACCAACCAGGTTGTGTTCTATTGTAAAAGGTAATGCGGCTGGTTAAATGTTGAAGATGGCTGGTGATCTTTAGAATCCACAAGCTACTCTGCCCAGTGGGTGAAAAAGTTAACTTCATGCCCTGGCATGCATGCTCATCACCCCTGTTCTGTCCCCGCAGACCTGGTACGATAACATGGGGCGGGCGGGCGAGACTAAGATCAAACCCTTGGATGGGGAGGAGTTCACCTGCATCACCTTCCAGCCTGACCTGGCCAAGTTCAAGATGCAGACACTGGATAAGGACACGGTGGCGCTCATGACCCGCAGGGCCTACGACATCGCCGGCTCCTCCAAGGGCGTCAGGGTCTTCCTCAACGGCAAGAGGCTACCCGTGAGTATACCATGGCCTGGAGTTATATCTGTAACAGGGAACAGGAGCAGCCTGGAGTTAGATCTGTAACGGAACAGGAGCAGCCTGGAGTTAGATTTGTAACAGGGAACAGGAGTGGCCTGGAGTTAGATCTGTAACAGGGAACAGGAGCGGCCTGGAGTTAGATTTGTAACAGGGAACAGGAGTGGCCTGGAGTTAGATCTGTAACGGGGAACAGGAGCGGCCTGGAGTTAGATTTGTAACAGGGAACAGGAGTGGCCTGGAGTTAGATCTGTAACAGGGAACAGGAGCGGCCTGGAGTTAGATTTGTAACGGAACAGGAGTGGCCTGGAGTTAGATCTGTAACAGGGAACAGGAGCGGCCTGGAGTTAGATCTGTTAAGGCCAGTTTATAGTCCAGCGACAGAGTGTCGCTGCAACCGACGACGTGCCATGGATGTCGCTGGTCGACGGTCGCTGAAGATGTCGCTGAGACATAAAATAAATTCAACTTTGACCCTGTCGCTGCCTCTGTTGTTATGGTAACGTTTGTCTCGGACAGCGGAGGCTTCGGTCAAGCTGTCAACTTACTAGCTAGCACATAAGCTAACTGTTAATGTACAGATTTCTCTGTTGGAAAAATTTGTGCGTGCAGCCATAGGGTCGGCTTACCTACCCATAGCTTACCTACCTAGCAAGCGCGTGAATATCATTATAAATGAGCACAATTTAATATTATTATTATAAATAGCCTAATAATAATAACGATGTAATTTCACCGATTGATGCTTTGCTAGAGGTTGAGAAAACGTTACAATCCAAAACAAGAAGCAGCTCGCTTCCAATGCTACAATTTAGCCTACGATAGTCTATTAGTCTGTAGGCTATTGTGAATGGTTACAAAGACACATTTTCAGCTTGACTACACATTTGTAGCATTGTAGGTGCCTGCGAATAATTAGCAAAGTTATTTGCTTTCACAGTAACTAACTTAGATTTGCCTGGAGTTAGATCTGTAACAGGGACCAGAAGCGGCCTGGAGTTAGATCTGTAACGGGGAACAGGAGCTGGTGGGATGAGCCCGAGGCTCTGCCTGGAGTTAGATATTTGGAAAAGAAACGTGTTTCCACGCCACCATGCCAAAGTAATATTATTAAACTGAAAGGAATACACCGCTTTGAAGGTGAAGTTACGTGAACTTGTTGAAATGCTGTGAGATCAAGACTCGTACCGGAGTATCACTGTTCCCCCCCCCCCCCCCCCCCCCCCCCCCCGACCCAGGTGACGGACTTCCGCAGCTACGTGGACCTGTACGTGAAGGACAGGGTGGACGAGCTGGGCGCCCCGTTGACCGTGGTCCACGAGGTGGTGAACCCGCGCTGGGAGGTCTGTCTGACTATGAGCGAAAAGGGCTTCCAGCAAGTCAGCTTTGTCAACAGCATCGCCACCACTAAGGTACCCGACACTACTAATGCTACATCCACACACAGTACAGCATCGCCACCACCTAGGTACCAAACACTGCTAATGCTACATCCACACACAGTCCAGCATGGCCACCACCAAGGTACCCAACACTGCTAATGCTACATCCACACACAGTACAGCATGGCCACCACCAAGGTACCCAACACTGCTAATGCTACATCCACACACAGTACAGCATGGCCACCACCTAGGTACCAAACACTGCTAATGCTAAATCCACACACAGTACAGCATGGCCACCACCTAGGTACCAAACACTGCTAATGCTACATCCACACACAGTCCAGCATGGCCACCACCAAGGTACCCAACACTGCTAATGCTACATCCACACACAGTACAGCATGGCCACCACCAAGGTACCCAACACTGCTAATGCTACATCCACACACAGTACAGCATGGCCACCACCAAGGTACCCAACACTGCTAATGCTACATCCACACACAGTACAGCATGGCCACCACCAAGGTACCCAACACTGCTAATGCTACATCCACACACAGTACAGCATGGCCACCACCAAGGTACCCAACACTGCTAATGCTACATCCACACACAGTACAGCATGGCCACCACCAAGGTACCCAACACTGCTAATGCTACATCCACACACAGTACAGCATGGCCACCACCAAGGTACCCAACACTGCTAATGCTACATCCACACACAGTACAGCATGGCCACCACCAAGGTACCCAACACTGCTAATGCTACATCCACACACAGTACAGCATGGCCACCACCAAGGTACCCAACACTGCTAATGCTACATCCACACACAGTCCAGCATGGCCATCACCAAGGTACCCAACACTGCTAATGGTACATCCACACTCAGTACAGCATGGTCGCCAACAAGGTACCCAACACTGCTAATACTAAATCCACACACAGTACAGCGTGGCCACCACCAAGGTACCCAACACTGGTAATGCTACATCCACACACAGTACAGCATGGCCACCACCAAGATACCCAACACTGCTAATGCTAAATCCACACACAGTACAGCATGGCTACCACCAAGATACCCAACACTGCTAATGCTAAATCCACACACAGTACAGCATGGCTACCACCAAGGTACCCAACACTGCTAATGCTGAATCCACACACAGTACAGCATGGCTACCACCAAGGTACCCAACACTGCTAATGCTAAATCCACACACAGTACAGCATGGCCACCACCAAGGTACCCAACACTGCTAATGCTAAATCCACACACAGTACAGCATGGCCACCACCAAGGTACCCAACACTGCTAATGCTGAATCCACACACAGTCCAGCGTGGCCGCCACCAAGGTACCCAACACTACTAATGCTGAATCCACACACAGTACAGCGTGGCCGCCACCAAGGTACCCAACACTGCTAATGCTAAATCCACACACAGTACAGCATGGCCACCACCAAGATACCCGACACTGCTAATGGTACATCCACACACAGTACAGCATCGCCACCACCAAGGTACCCAACACTGCTAATGCTAAATCCACACACAGTACAGCATCGCCACCACCAAGGTACCCAACACTGCTAATGCTAAATCCACACACAGTACAGCATCGCCACCACCAAGGTACCCAACATTGCTACTGCTGTATCCTTACCAGAACCAGTTATTTCTGTCAGGGAACCATAGATTATGTAGTACATGCAGGTCAGCTCAGTGTCTAAGTGCAACGGGTCCCTCTCTGTGTCAGGGCGGACGGCATACTGACTACGTGGTGGACCAGGTGGTGTCGAAGCTCATCGAGGTGGTGAAGAAGAAGAACAAGGCCGGGGTGGCTATCAAGCCCTTCCAGGTGAGACTCGGCGCGGTCCGAAACCCCTCAGTGGCACGCGGTCCGTCCCCCGTCCAAAGCCGTTAATCCCATCCGTCCCTGTCCCTCCGCAGGTGAAGAGCCACCTGTCGGTGTTTGTGAACTGCCTGATCGAGAACCCCACGTTCGACTCCCAGACCAAGGAGAACATGACTCTACAGCAGAAGAGCTTCGGCTCCACCTGCGCACTCAGCGAGAAGTTCATCAAGAGCGTGAGTGACCGCCTGCTGGCCCTGCCCCTCCCACCTGCCTGACCCCTCCCTCCAACCCACATGCCCCCTCCCACATTTCCCCTCCTTCTTGCCTGGCTCCTCCCACATCCTCCCTCCCACCCTCCTGGCCCCTCCCACCCCCCTGCCTGCTGTAGTTTGGGTCTCATTGACCCCCCTCTTCCTTCCAGGCCACCAACTGTGGGATTGTGGAGAACATCATGAACTGGGTCAAGTTCAAGGCGCAGACCCAGCTCAATAAGAAGTGCTCCGCCGTCAAGCATACCAAGATCAAAGGCGTCCCCAAGCTGGACGACGCCAACGACGCGGGTAAGCCCCGCCTAGTCTGCACACAGCCGATCAGGAGCTCTGGCCTGGGAAAACATAAGCGCATGTCATTGTGCAAAGAACCGCTGGCAGTGGCTAGTCCAAAGGGCCATTAATACAGTTTCCACTTCCTGTTTCTCAGTAGATTTGGTGGATTGTCCTTGTCCCTCTGTGTGCCTGCATGTTTGTAGAGGTATTCACAGAGGCTAACTGTTGAGCTGTGTGTTTGAAGCTTTTACATGCCTTTGCCCGATGCATTCAGAGTTTACTGGCTCTCAGCTTTTCCATTTTACTGTCCCGAATTCTGATTCACCTTCTCTCACTCTCTCAGGGGGTAAAAATTCCAGCACCTGCACCCTGATCCTCACTGAGGGGGACTCGGCCAAGACCCTGGCCGTGTCCGGGCTGGGCGTGGTCGGCCGAGACCGCTACGGAGTCTTCCCCCTGCGTGGCAAAATGCTCAACGTGCGGGAGGCCTCCCACAAGCAGGTTAGCTCCGCCGCCTGTGCCCTGCGCTCACTGTCAGTCTCGGAGACGAATGTAGACTGAATCCAGGCCACTGTATAGCAGGTATATAATACGCATTTCACCACTGCCATCTTTACAGTTCTAACAAAACGTTGACAGGATTAAAATGTTCAGAGTGACCTCAGACAAAAAAAAGTACTCCGTTGTTTAGAATTAAATACGCGTACCAAATATACAGTTGACATACACACAGATATGAAATTATCCTTGATTTAATCTGGTACAGTAAATGACATGATTGATATGTGTATAAAAGGCAGTGTGTGCAGTGGGGGTTTGCCTCTGTCTGAAGCTGAAGCTCAGTGTGTGTTGCGCAGTGGGGGTTTCCCTCTGTCTGTAGCTGAAGCTCAGTGTGTGTTGCACAGTGGGGGTTTCCCTCTGTCTGAAGCTCAGTGTGTGTTGCACAGTGGGGGTTTCCCTCTGTCTGAAGCTGAAGCTCACTGGCATGACTGAAGCGCAGTGCACTTATACTGAAGCCCACACGCTGTACGAGGACACTGACAGAGTAAAGGGCTCTGCATGCTCGATCGACAACAACGCGACAGCAACACAACATGGGCTCTGCAACATCAACGCAACATCTGCGACCTTCGCACAGGGGGTTGCAGAGGATGTCGCGTACCTAGCACAAAAATCAAACTAGCGACTGCAACGCAACCGTTCGCGTAGATGTTGCGCATCATTGATTGGTTGGTTAGCGAATGGAGGCGGGGCTGTCATATAATATTGGTTACTAAGTGTTGCTGGTTGCTAACGATATCTAAAATTAGCGATCGAGATCCAAAATAAAATAAAACCGTTTACGTTATCGATATATAAAGATAGATAGTTACATTTGTTAAATCATGAACCAGTTTCAAGAACGATTATCAGAAGAAGTGAGAAAATACAAACATTTATATGACTATTCTTGTAGTGATTACAAAGAGTCAAATGACCATGAACTCATGGAAAGAGATCGGCGAGAGTAACTAACTAACTTGACTAACTAGCTTAACTAACTATAACTATATTACACTATATACAAGAACACGAGAAACAAACAAACAAACATAAAGACGGCATGTTATCGATGGGTTGGTTGAGCAGGGAAATTAGTTACGTTGCTAGGGGGGAGCTAGCTACATACGGGATAAAATGTTGCTAGGGGGAAGCTAGCTACATACGGGATACAATGTTGCATAGCCTGCGCGTAGCTTTTGCAGAAGTATAAATTGCAGAGTGCTTGCAACATTGTTGCATTGCGCGAACATGAAGAAGTTGCACAAGTTTCGCACAACCATGCAGAGCCCTTAAGGCGTTTACCGCAGCTGTAAATTAACGTGACCTCCGACCTCTGACCCCCCTCCCCCCCCCCATCATCCCCGCAGATCATGGAGAATGCAGAGATCAACAACGTCATCAAGATCCTGGGCCTGCAGTACAAGAAGAACTACAGCGACCCTGAGTCCCTGAAGTCCCTGCGTTACGGCAGGCTGATGATCATGACAGATCAGGTCCGCGCGCGCCTGCCCGTCAAAGCATAAGACAACTCTTATACCGTGTGTTTATCATAGGCTATCTATATATATATATATATATATATGTCGTATAGGCTTGTTAGGAACCGGCTTCTTTCTCAATAATCCAAGTCAGGACAATGCAGGAACTCACTCAACACAACAAACACTTTACTAGAATTTAAGTAAAAGTTTATTGTAAATCACACAGCGGGAAGATCACCAAAACGCCGCACAAATTGCGGTCCAGTAACCTTCGATGCACTGGTCATCTAGCCAAGCTTATATACCCTCGGAGGCCTTGAGTCTGACGCATATGTTCACATCATTTGTGAGGGCCTATCTTCCAAATGTTCCCAAATAACACGTGGTTTTTTTCATCAACAACCCATGCCATTAGTCATGCTCGATAACTTATGGCACCTAGATGTCCTGTCAGGGAGGGCAGAGGCCTGTCCAAAGATCAGCCCTGAACTGCTACACCAAATTATTAATCAACACACACACATGCATACTTATTCTTATAGCACAAAACTCAGAACCAATCAGGCTTCATTAGAAATATTACTCTGCCATATTCAAAGAAGGCTAATTGTAGTGTTTTGTTGAGCATCTTAGTTGGATGAGTATTTATTTGACTAAAAGTTAGTTGGTGGAACCTCTTTGCTAGTGAGACGCTGCAAGCTGAGCCGAGTATTAGTGAAGCAGGACCACCGAGATGGCTGCTGGCGTGGGGCTGTTGATGTATTCTGTGTCTCCCCCTTGTGGACAGGATCAAGATGGCTCCCACATCAAGGGGCTACTCATCAACTTCATCCACCACAACTGGCCCTCGCTTCTGCGCCACAAATTCCTGGAGGAGTTCATCACACCCATCATCAAGGTGTGTGAGTGTGAGTGTGAGTGTGTGTGACACAGAAATGCACAAGTATTCCTGTGGTGTATTCCTGGCAGATTATTTAGGTGTGGCTGCTGTACTGCATTGAAAAGGTTTTTTCAGGATGACCGAAACCACAGATGACAAATCTGTGGGTGATTCTTAAGCGGTCACCCGCTGGAACGGTTTGGTTTTCTGTTGAAGTGATAGAAGAGTGGGAGTTGTTTGTTATTTTACGCTTCTGTCAATGAAGGGAACTGTAGTGTTTGATATTAAGGCTTGTCCTATTGTCCGGGACAAGTATATTTTTTGGTCGGACTGCGCCTCCGATTCTCCAATTCCCTGTCTCTGTCTTCTCAGGCCTGTAAAAAAGTGTCGGTCTTCTCAGGCCTGTAAAAAAAGTGTCGGTCTTCTCAGGCCTGTAAAAAAGTGTCGGTCTTCAGGCCTGTAAAAAAGTGTCGGTCTTCAGGCCTGTAAGAAAGTCTCGGTCTTCTCAGGCCTCTAACAAGAAGCAGGAGCTGTCCTTCTACAGCATCCCGGAGTTCACCGAGTGGAAAGAGAACCAGCCCAACACCAAATCATGGAAAATAAAGTACTACAAAGGTTTGTCCCAAACCCTGTGTGGTAGTGCAGCCGGCCAAGTAAGCAGCCTCTTTGAAGCCGTATTCTCTCACACGCAGATGCGCTTTACTTGAAGTGAACTTAGTCGTACTGCCTCCGTACTGATGGTCATATCGACCACTCACATTATTACCATGTTGGCCAGAAAGCCCTGTTATAAGGTCTTAAACTCTTCTGACGATATATGAACCTTATGCACATACAGCCCTTATTAGTGGTTCTATAAACCTGCATCAAGATGTACTTCAAGTAAAGTGCTGCAAATATGCTGTGCACCAGTCTCACATATCTTGTGTAATTTCTTGGGACAGTGAGCATGGGGTAGTTTATCACTGGTACAGTGTTTGAGGCTTTTCGGGACGACATAACTTGCCGCATTTTGTAAAACAAACTATCGCCTATGCAAATGCATCGTGCTGTACAGAGCAAGCTTAGGCTTCCTGTGTCGCGCTTAACGGAACTGGGTGAGAATGAACTGTTCCGTTAAGCTCACTGCTTCCCTCTTGCCCACCCCCCCCCCTTCCTGGGCAGGTCTGGGTACAAGCACGTCGAAGGAGGCGAAGGAATACTTCTGCGACATGGAGCGCCATCGCATCCCCTTCAAATACAGCGGGCCCGAGGACGACGAAGCGATTACCCTGGTGAGCAGGTCTCCCTTACCACTGCCGCCCCGCTAATCTGTGTTTGCATTTTTAGAGTCTCATTAGATGCTCTGTCATTAGATGCTGGTTTGGGGGCGCTCTTCCAGGGGTTAGTGTCATTAGATGCTGGTTTGGGGGTGCTCTTCCAGGGGTTAGTGTCATTAGATGCTGGTTTGGGGGTGCTCTTACAGGGGTTAGTGTCATTAGATGCTGGTTTGGGGGTGCTCTTCCAGGGGTTAGTGTCATTAGATGCTGGTTTGGGGGTGCTCTTCCAGGGGTTAGTGTCATTAGATGCTGGTTTGGGGGTGCTCTTACAGGGGTTAGTGTCATTAGATGCTGGTTTGGGGGTGCTCTTACAGGGGTTAGTGTCATTAGATGCTGGTTTGGGGGTGCTCTTACAGGGGTTAGTGTCATTAGATGCTGGTTTGGGGGTGCTCTTCCAGGGGTTAGTGTCATTAGATGCTGGTTTGGGGGTGCTCTTACAGGGGTTAGTGTCATTAGATGCTGGTTTGGGGGTGCTCTTCCAGGGGTTAGTGTCATTAGATGCTGGTTTGGGGGTGCTCTTCCAGGGGTTAGTGTCATTAGATGCTGGTTTGGGGGTGCTCTTACAGGGGTTAGTGTCATTAGATGCTGGTTTGGGGGTGCTCTTCCAGGGGTTAGTGTCATTAGATGCTGGTTTGGGGGTGCTCTTACAGGGGTTAGTGTCATTAGATGCTGGTTTGGGGGTGCTCTTACAGGGGTTAGTGTCATTAGATGCTGGTTTGGGGGTGCTCTTACAGGGGTTAGTGTCATTAGATGCTGGTTTGGGGGTGCTCTTCCAGGGGTTAGTGTCATTAGATGCTGGTTTGGGGGTGCTCTTACAGGGGTTAGTGTCATTAGATGCTGGTTTGGGGGTGCTCTTACAGGGGTTAGTGTCATTAGATGCTGGTTTGGGGGTGCTCTTACAGGGGTTAGTGTCATTAGATGCTGGTTTGGGGGTGCTCTTACAGGGGTTAGTGTCATTAGATGCTGGTTTGGGGGTGCTCTTCCAGGGGTTAGTGTCATTAGATGCTGGTTTGGGGGCGCTCTTACAGGGGTTAGTGTCATTAGATGCTGGTTTGGGGGTGCTCTTCCAGGGGTTAGTGTCATTAGATGCTGGTTTGGGGGTGCTCTTACAGGGGTTAGTGTCATTAGATGCTGGTTTTGGGGTGCTGTTTTACTGAAGCTCATGCCTCTCCCATTTTCCCACCAGGCCTTTAGCAAGAAGAAGATCGAAGAACGGAAGGACTGGCTTACCAACTTCATGACCAATCGACGCCAGCGCAGGGAGCACAACCTGCCCGAGGTGAGGTGACCGCAGATCCGCCCACCTTCCGCCCTGCTCCACCCCTCCCGCTCGCTAACCCCGTCGTCTTTCCTTTACCGCAGGATTACCTGTACGGCCAGTCCACCAAGTTCCTCTCCTACAACGACTTTGTGAACAAGGAGCTGGTCCTCTTCTCCAACTCGGACAACGAGAGGTCCCTTCCCTGCCTGGTAGACGGTGAGCGTTTGGCCCGGGTTTCGAGTGTGCGTGTATTTATTTATTCTGCATAACCTGCGTGGAGCTCTGTCTGGGGTTATCATTCGGTCGTGATGGTGGTTACTCACAATAAATGAATCTGTCGATTAATCGGCTGAAATAGTTTGATTGATAACTCAAGGAGTTTGCGTGTACGTTATGCAAGTCAGGCATATTAAGTGTTTTAGCCTGATGTGAAATTTGCCAATAGCTGTCTTTTTTTTTTTTTTTTCCCATGTGATTTTTATTGTTGTTGTTCTTGTTGAATAAACCCATTTCATTAAAGCGTACATCTCAGAAAGTCTATTGGTTAACCTTAATCGGCAAGACGGCGATGCTGTTTTGATGTCATTTTCCCACCTCCTTACCTTCAGGAATGAAACCAGGGCAGAGGAAGGTGCTGTTCTGCTGCTTCAAGAGGAACGATAAGAGGGAGGTGAAGGTTGCCCAGCTGGCTGGCTCTGTGGCAGAGATGTCTGCCTATCACCATGGAGAGGTGAGCTGACGCTTCCCTTCCCGCCACAATACAAACGCGTATGCAGCACAACTACGTTCCTACGTTACTACATTACAAGCCTCAGTGGAATATAAGGCAGTGTTATGCACGTATGTTTCTCCATATCTCCCGACAAGTTAATGTTCACAAAGAAATGGAAGGCTTTTTTTTTTTTTTTATGTATTTTTTTTAATTAAAAAAAAAAAAAAAAATCACTTTTTAACTATTCATTGCGAGAATGTGGAATACAAATCGTGGTTGCATGTGTACATGTGTAAGACCATCATAGAAAAGTGCACGTTGGTACCAGTGTGGAATCGTGGATGGAGGCGTGGAAATTTTTCCACTTCTTACTACAAAGCAAAAGCGCATTCCCTACAGGCAGTACTGATGCTGTGGAAAGTACGTCATGATTACAATGGTGGTGATGTTATTGGATGAGACGTGGAGCTAGTAGCCATTAGCCCTGCTGTGTTTCTCCCTTCCTGTCCCTCAGATCTCTCTGATGATGACCATCATTGGCCTGGCACAGAACTTTGTGGGCAGCAACAACCTGAACCTGCTGCAGCCTATGGGCCAGTTTGGCACCAGGCTGAACGGCGGCAAGGACTCCGCCAGCCCCCGATACATCTTCACCATGCTCAGGTTAGTACCCTTAAAGCCCTGATACATCTTCACTATGCTCAGGTTAGTACCCTTAAAGCCCTGATACATCTTCACTATGCTCAGGTTAGTACCCTTAAAGCCCTGATACATCTTCACTATGCTCAGGTTAGTACCCTTAAAGCCCTGATACATCTTCACTATGCTCAGGTTAGTACCCTTAAAGCCCTGATACATCTTCACTATGCTCAGGTTAGTACCCTTAAAGCCCTGATACATCTTCACTATGCTCAGGTTAGTACCCTTAAAGCCCTGATACATCTTCACTATGCTCAGGTTAGCACCCTTAGAGCCCTGATACATCTTCACTATGCTCAGGTTAGCACCCTTAGAGCCCTGATACATCTTCACTATGCTCAGGTTAGCACCCTTAGAGCCCTGATACATCTTCACTATGCTCAGGTTAGCACCCTTAGAGCCCTGATACATCTTCACTATGCTCAGGTTAGCACCCTTAAAGCCCTGATACATCTTCACTATGCTCAGGTTAGCACCCTTAGAGCCCTGATACATCTTCACCATGTTCAGGTTAGCACCCTTAAAGCCCTGATACATCTTCACCATGCTCAGGTTAGCACCCTTAGAGCCCTGATACATCTTCACTATGCTCAGGTTAGCACCCTTAGAGCCCTGATACATCTTCACTATGCTCAGGTTAGCACCCTTAGAGCCCTGATACATCTTCACTATGCTCAGGTTAGCACCCTTAGAGCCCTGATACATCTTCACTATGCTCAGGTTAGCACCCTTAGAGCCCTGATACATCTTCACCATGTTCAGGTTAGCACCCTTAAAGCCCTGATACATCTTCACTATGCTCAGGTTAGCACCCTTAGAGCCCTGATACATCTTCACTATGCTCAGGTTAGCACCCTTAGAGCCCTGATACATCTTCACTATGCTCAGGTTAGCACCCTTAGAGCCCTGATACATCTTCACCATGTTCAGGTTAGCACCCTTAAAGCCCTGATACATCTTCACTATGCTCAGGTTAGCACCCTTAGAGCCCTGATACATCTTCACTATGCTCAGGTTAGCACCCGCTTCTCACGGGCCACAGTCATCGCAACCATTTTCAATGGGGAAACTTGCGGCCGAGAATTTTGAAACAAATTCGACTTTGCTAATATGGCGATGGGTTTGCGAATTTGTTTGTGTGAGGTGCAGTTGCGCCTCCCCAACTCCTTGCTCAGAGAGACAGACCCCCATTTCCCAAATGTGTTAGCAGCTTTAGATTTCTTTTTACTGGAAAATTAACCTGGACACAAAATTTTGTTGTAATGATCAGAATGACTTCACATTTCATTCAGATAAAATGCAAGGTGTTGGGCGTTGGACAAGGTGTTAGGAGCTCTTGACGAGCTTGTGCTCATTGATGACTCGTGCTGTGTGTCGTCGTCATCCCGCAGCCCGCTCGCCCGACTCATCTTCCCAGCCGTGGACGACAACCTGCTCAAGTACAACTTTGACGACAACTTGCGCGTGGAGCCTGAGTGGTACATGCCCATCCTGCCCATGGTTCTGGTGAACGGCGCCGACGGCATCGGCACAGGCTGGGCCAGCCGCATCCCCAACTACGATGTGCGCGAGATCGTCCACAACGTCCAGCGTATGCTGGACGGAGACGAGCCCCTGCCCATGGTGAGCAGGGCGACCAGGACGGGACTGTGATACGGATCCACTTATTGTATTGCTGAAATTAATATAATTATCTTTATATATATATATATATATATATATATATATATATATATATATATATATATATATATATATATTGTCCTTAGCTCAGCTCTAACAAGACCTTCCATTTGACTATTTCCTTATGTTTTTTTTCTGCTATTTTGGGAGGCAGCTGAACATAATTTGACCCCTTGCTCTAGTATTTTAAAAAAGGAAAACGACTTTATAAGATGTAACTGAGGGGAAATGGGAGTAGCTGCACGGCTGCAAACTACTGCTTTTTATCCGATAGCTTCCAAACTACAAGAACTTCAAAGGCACCATCGATCAGCTGCTGAACAACCAGTACATCAACAGCGGTGAGGTGGCCATCATCGATTCCACCACCATCGAGATCTCCGAGCTGCCGGTTAAAACCTGGACGCAGGTCAGTCCACCCGCTGGATTTATGTTCGTCCTTCTGTCCGCCTCTGGTCTGCTTCACGCATAACATGGGTCAGTCTGAATGTAGGTCAGTCACCACTGGGAACAGAGGACTTGTTACCGTGACACACAAGTGTGTCACATTTCAGTTTTCCATGTCATGGTTCATACAGGAAGAGACACAGAGACTTCACATTTTTTCTCACTTCCTCCCCCCCCGGCCTCCAGACCTACAAAGAGAATGTTCTGGAAGTTATGCTGAACGGCACGGAGAAGGTGCCCGCCCTCATCACAGACTACAAGGAGTACCACACCGACACCACTGTCCGGTTCGTCGTCAAGATGACAGAGGAGCGACTGCGGGAGGCAGAGGCCGCCGGGCTGCACAAGGTCTTCAAGCTGCAGAACCCATTCACCTGCAACTCTATGGTAACGCATCTGCTCGTCTGCAGAACCCATTCACCTGCAACTCTATGGTAACGCATCTGCTCGTCTGCAGAACCCATTCACCTGCAACTCTATGGTAACGCATCTGCTCGTCTGTAAAAACCCCCCTCACCTGCAACTCTATGGTAACATATCTGCTCGTTCTGTAGAGTAAATTACACGCGCTACTGGTTGCAATTCTCTTTAGATTAGGTTTGTTCAGTTTGGGTTGCATTCAGGGTGCAGGGCAGTAGCTGAGAGGGTTGCATTAAGGGTGCAGGGCAGTAGCTGAGAGGGTTGCATTGAGGGTGGAGGGCAGTAGCTGAGAGGGTTGCATTAAGGTTGCAGGGCAGTAGCTGAGAGGGTTGCATTGAGGGTGGAGGGCAGTAGCTGAGAGGGTTGCATTAAGGTTGCAGGGCAGTAGCTGAGAGGGTTGCATTGAGGGTGGAGGGCAGTAGCTGAGAGGGTTGCATTGAGGGTGCAGGGCAGTAGCTGAGAGGGTTGCATTGAGGGTGGAGGGCAGTAGCTGAGAGGGTTGCATTGAGGGTGGAGGGCAGTAGCTGAGAGGGTTGCATTGAGGGTGGAGGGCAGTAGCTGAGAGGGTTGCATTGAGGGTGCAGGGCAGTAGCTGAGAGGGTTGCATTGAGGGTGGAGGGCAGTAGCTGAGAGGGTTGCATTGAGGGTGGAGGGCAGTAGCTGAGAGGGTTGCATTGAGGTTGCAGGGCAGTGGCTGAGAGGGTTGCATTGAGGGTGCAGGGCAGTAGCTGAGAGGGTTGCATTGAGGTTGCAGGGCAGTGGCTGAGAGGGTTGCATTGAGGGTGCAGGGCAGTAGCTGAGAGGGTTGCATTGAGGGTGCAGGGCAGTAGCTGAGAGGGTTGCATTGAGGGTGCAGGGCAGTAGCTGAGAGGGTTGCATTAAGGGCGCAGGGCAGTAGCTGAGAGGGTTGCATTGAGGGTGGAGGGCAGTAGCTGAGAGGGTTGCATTGAGGGTGCAGGGCAGTAGCTGAGAGGGTTGCATTGAGGGTGCAGGGCTGTAGCTGAGAGGGTTGCATTAAGGGTGCAGGGCAGTAGCTGAGAGGGTTGCATTGAGGGTGCAGGGCAGTAGCTGAGAGGGTTGCATTGAGGGTGCAGGGCAGTAGCTGAGAGGGTTGCATTGAGGGTACAGGGCAGTAGCTGAGAGGGTTGCATTGAAGGTGCAGGGCAGTAGCTGTGAGGGTTGCATTGAGGGTGCAGGGCAGTAGCTGAGACCGTTTTCAGTGTCCGTGCTCTATACCCACAGGTGCTGTTCGACCACGTGGGCGGCTTGAAGAAGTACGAGACGGTGCAGGACGTCCTGAAGGACTTCTTTGAGCTGCGGATGAAGTACTATGTCCTGCGTAAGGATTGGCTGGTGGGCATGCTGGGGGCGGAGAGTGCCAAACTCAGCAACCAGGCCCGCTTCATCCTGGAGAAGATCCAGGGCATCCTGGTCATTGGTGGGTACCCCTAAGCGACACCTCAACTGCCTTGAGCGTCGCCTACCCTGCATTGCGGCCAGTGAACTATGCTGAGCGTCGCCTACACTGCATTGTGGCCAGTGAACTATGCTGAGCGTCGCCTACACTGCATTGCGGCCAGTGAACTATGCTGAGCGTCGCCTACACTGCATTGTGGCCAGTGAACTATGCTGAGCGTCACCTACACTGCATTGCGGCCAGTGAACTATGCTTTCAATTCAGGAATGTATAGTTCTAGGGACTCAAACCTTCTATATATCCACATACACGTATGTATACACATTTAATAATTCCTCAAAACCCATCCGTACTTGGGTTCTGCTCCTGATGAGCTAAAACAAAAGACTTTTCAACAGGGTACTTAGTTACTTTGTCCTGATAAATCTTTCCTCTTGTCGACTACAGTAATTTAGCCCAAAGATTTTGGTTTGTAGAAAAGTTGCTCTCCTGATTAAAGTGAGCTCTCAACCAACTTTGTAACTAGTGAGAGCAGAGATGTAGCCTCTAACTACTGCGCATGTACCAGGTACCTGCCTTATTATGAACTACAACAGCCAAGAAGCTTACAGTTCAGACAACAGGTTGCCACGCCCACTGAATGACGTTCCTGAAGCGGACCCCGAGAGGTGGGGCATTTTACTGCCAGTGTAGTGCCTGTGTGCTGCGTTTCTTCAAGACTAGAGGGGCCACGTAACTCGCTGGCAAGTTAACCACTAATGTAAGTTATACTGAGAAAATGCCACCATCATTAGCTCAGTCTCAAAAAAAAAAAATGGGGGAAATGCGGCCCTTCATTTATCTACATTTGGTAGCGTGAAAACATTAGCCAGCCTAGCCAGAAGTCTGTAACGCATAGCTAGGCTACCCACCCCGGTTCCATGTCAGAAAATCAACCCCGACCTCCTGTTTTTCAGTATGAAATGCTTTTGAATCGACCAAATGCTTTTGAATGAAATGCTTTTTGAGACGTCATTGTTGGAGGCCACTTGTTAGCCGTTTTAGCTATGTTTGCTAGCAAAGCCAAAACTTTCCCAGTGCAACTCGAACGCACTGATGTCTGTAAAAACATGGAAACAACGCGTTTATCACCCCGATTTCCAACCTTCCTTTAACGAATGCGAGGTTAGCTACTATAGCCTACTACATGGCAAACATATTTAAAGGATAAGTTCGCTATTTTGGACCTTGGACCCTATTTGCGGTCTGTCTTCCATGAACCTGACACATTGAGTCCATATTTTCGCTGATCGGTCCAGTATTGAGCTCGCTACAGATTTCCTGTAGGCTCTCACTGGGCTACAATAGAAGTCAACGGGGCAATTGTAAATGTTATGGAAAAACAACGATAAATGTGCTTTTATAGCTCAGTGTGTGTTCTTACGGTCTCAGTATGCTCTCCTGTGAAATGTAGGCTATCGCAAACGCAAACCGAACGTTGAAACAACAGTTCCATTTGAAACAGAACTATTTCTCCGACCGCACTACCTCGCACTGTAAACTTCCGCAGTCTAGCTACGTTGTAGAGAGGGGCGGGCCGCTTGAAAAGCAGTTGATCACAAGTCCTGCCCTCCCGTTGGAGTTTACTAGCTAGTAGCCTACAGCAGAACTATTTGTAACGCAATGTTTGTAATCATCATTTGCACCTCTTGCAAGAACACCAAAAGTCCCCCGAAATTCTTGGTCTACCCTCGGCAGCAACTTCGGATAACATTACCATCGCAACTTCAGCCTCTCTCTCTTCTCTTGCTCTCTTATCATCCATCTCTTGTAGTTCCGTGTCCGTGTATTCTGGCTCAAATCTGTAGCCAGTAACGTCAAAGTCAAAATCGAATTCTTCGTCTTCGTAATCATTATAGTAATCCATCATCCAAGTTTTTTTGTGCAAATTGTAGCCTACGTTGCTGCAGGTAAACAAACGCAGACTGCTCACCTAGATAGTTTCGTAAACGGCCGGCACACCTTCCCGCTCCCCCACCCCCGACACATAGTACTCCGCGGGAGCAGCGAAAACAAGCAACAGAGAAATGCTTACGTCCAAGCCATGCCAAGCACGTAAAAATGTTCGGATTGAGATACATTTCACAGGAGAGCATACTGAGACCGGTAACAATACACTCTGAGCTTCCCGTCTCATTTATCGTACATGAAAGCACATTTATCGTTGTTTTTCCATAACATTTACCATTGCCCCGTTGACTTCTATTGTAGCCCAGTGAGAGCCTACAGGAAATCTGTAGCGAGCTCAATACTACTGGACCGATCAGCGAAAATATGGACTCAATGTGTCAGGTTCATGGAAGACAGACCGTAAATAGGGTCCAAGGTCCAAAATAACGAACTTATCCTTTAAAAACCAATTTGTTTTATGCCAAGAAACCCGTTGCTAACAACAGCTAACGCACTAGCCCAGAAAAAATACATGATCAGCTAGCTAATATTAGTCTACTTAATGGTCATGGATCATAATGTAACGTTAGTTGACGTGGTTCCTTACGGGGTGATTCAATAAGGCAGAGGAAGATGTAGGCTACAGGGAATCAGGGAATACCGGAGGAGCTCCACTCTGTAACCGAAAGCAATCGAGTCCTGTTTGGTTTAGTTTGCCAAAACATCTTTAGGAAATAACGTAGCCTATCAATGTAATTTTCTGACATTATAATTAAATAGCAATGATAGCTAGCTTGATCTACGATGTGTCCCGATGCAGGCAGCATTCCTTCCCTCGCTGGCTCCGCCTACTTGCCTATGTAATTTACACACCGACTTGAAAACACTGTAGTCTTTCATAGACTAGGAAGTGGTAGAGGTATATGTCATTTTGACGTATACCTTTTAGTGTTGCACGGTACACCGAAACTTCGGTACTTTTTCGATACTTAAAAAAAAAAACGGTTCGGTATTAGAATTTTCCGACGTTCGGTACTTTAAAAAAAAAAATTATATTATTCTTTTTTTTAATATAATCTTTTTTTTCTTATTCTTTTATGTAGCTGCAATATTTCCCTTACCGCAGAATGCTGGAATGATCAAAATAGCATCTGGAAAAACCCTTGCCAAAACAGCTTCGGTTTCCCGTTAGGCCTTTTCAGTGGCAGCGCTGATATTATGAGGGTGTAATTATAGTTTCCGCCTCTACGCAAAATGGCGCACTTTCGTCCGTTTCGCTATCTGACCAGAACTCTTACATTTTAGTGTAGAGTAAAAGCTAATACTGCAGAGGCAGGAGTTTGATTCTGCATGTTTTTAAGGACTGATTATGGATCAGCACTATGGAGGAGTCTCAAAAGCAGCTCTACAGTGCTGCAAAGATAGCTGATCCAGAAACAGTCCCTTAAAAACCGGTAGAAACAAACTCCTTGTCCTGGGTTTAAGTTGTATAGTTCTGAATATCATTTGTGAAGCTAAGGGGGGTTTATTGTATATAAGTTCTGTTTTAAGTTTATTAATATTATAAATAACTAATATTTATTTACCATACGACTTTGTGAGCAAATGTTATTTTAGCTCAGAATGGAGAAATGTACCACTTTGTTACCAACACCCTCCCCATGTGTGCGACGACTCTCCGTACCCCCAACCTGCGCGATGATACTACCTCGGCCCCGCACGCGCGTTTGATGACACCGTGTACGCGCAACAACACGTAGTTTCGAGGGGCCTACCACCCGGCCTGAAAAAAAATATAGGGGAAACACTGTACTGTATGTGACTATTCTGAAATAAATGTATTCTGTAGCAAATTTCTGAATGATACAGCTTCTTCTTCAGTTCGAACTTAAAACCATGGATGTGCAGGGAATATTTATTTAGATATTGACATTTAAATAAAACTAGTAGAAACGAGGAGGAAATTGCCTCTGAAGGGCCAAAGTAAATAGGGTTAAGGTCATTTCAGTAGAGGTACCGAGTATCGAATCAGTATCGTTTCAGTTTCAAGTACCGTTTCAGTATCGAGTATCATGATACTAAATCTGGTATCGGTATCGAAGTCAAAATTTTGGTATCGTGACAACACTAATACCTTTACTGAATTTTCAACTTTATATTGAAATAACTCGGTACAGATTTTTTTTGGCCAGCCACAAAGAAAGACTTAATTAGTTGCGCCTTGATCTGTTCAATAAGGTTATTGTTGTTTTTGGGTGGAATTATCCTTTAAGGGGAGATCTCATATGTGATCCAGCTGTTTCAGCCTATATTTAATTTCAGAACCAGTGAACAGCTATAGGCTAATCGCATATATATGGTTGCTGAAGGAGCAACAGCTCAAGGCAACAGCTCAAGGCAACAGCTCAAGGCTACAGCTGCAACGGGAACTGGGGGAGAAAATGAATGGAATGATAAACTCGACAAAACAATAAATCAACATAACAAATGCAAATGTCATATTAATCGTTTAAATATCACTGAAACCAAGAAAATCAAGAAAATGGTCAGGCCAGATAAGTCAGCCAAAACAAGTCACTCTATTCCAGCGGAATTGGCAACAACAATTATGGAAAAACTGGACGATATCAAGATGCAACTCAATGACATGAGGCAGGAGTTTAAAGAACTTAAAGACGAAAATGTCAAGAAAGACCAACAAATAAAGTCACTAACATACAGAGTGGAGGAGCTTGAACAACATGGGAAACTTAATGATGTGATCATCACAGGACTCAGAATCAAACCAAGGAACTATGCCAAGGCAACGAGGTCCGAAGAGGAGCCAGTCGAGGCAGACATTCAATCAGTGGAAATACAAGTGTGGATTTTCTTGATTCCAAAAAAATCGATATGGATCTAACAAATGTGGATTCTTGTTATCTGCTGCCCAAGAGAAAAAATAATGAAGGTAGGGAAAACGAAACCCGCGCCGTGGTGCTGAGATTCATAAGTAGGAAATATAAAGTTGCTCTACTGAAACAGGGCAAAAACCTGAAAGGATCCAACGTGTTCATCAATGAAAATCTCACCAAAGTAAACGCCACCATCGCTTGGAAAGCGCGTCAATTAAAGAAAGGGGAAAAAATTCAAAACACCTGGACGGCAAACCTGCAAAGGTTTTTATCAAACCTATTGGGTCTTCAGAAAACACCAGACCGGTACTAATCAGGGCGCTGGAGGAGCTGGAGAAATATGAATAGTAAGGTACGTGAAAACAAGGTAAAAACGTCATGAACTCAGTACAACCAAAAAGTATAACTTCACGATTATATTAAATGAGTTGATGGATAAAATTGCAGACTATGAAAAAAGGAGTACGATAACCAACCAGAACCCAAGATCAAAAGCCCCGAATGAAGAAGTGGATCCAGACAGACACTTTTTTTATAATGAAACAAACAAATGTGGATATTACTTGGAAGACCAATTCAATAAGAACATTAGTATGGGTGGAAAGCTGTCAATAATCCACTTCAACAGCAGGAGTCTATACGCAAACTTTGAACAGATACAGGAGTATCTATGTACATTTGCCAAACCATTTAACATCATTGCGGTGTCGGAAACTTGGATTAACGCTAAGAAAGGCTTGGATTTCCACCTGGAAGGATATAATTTTGTGTGTAAGAACAGAACCAACAAAGCTGGTGGAGGAGTTGCACTGTTTATTGAGGAGAGTATAAATTTTGAGATATTGGAAAGCTTGTCAACTGTCGTTGAAAATGTAATGGAGTGTATAACAATTGAATTCTCAGCGTTAAAAGGTAAAAAAACTGTTTTATGCAATGTTTACAGAGCTCCTAGCTCAAAAATAGACATTTTCAAAAATTGTATGGGAGAAATAATATCAAAAATGAAACAACAAAAGGTTTTTATATGCGGTGACTTTAATGTAGACATATTAAATCCCAATGATAGCAAGTTAATTGAGGATTTCGTAAACACAATGTATGCGTGGGGTCTGCGACCATTAATTACTCAGCCAAGCAGAATCTCGAAACAGAGTGCCACGCTAATTGACAACATCTATACAAATATATTGGACACAAAAATAACAAGTGGTATTTTGATAAACGATATCACTGATCACCTTCCAGTCTTTGCCATCTGTGACTGGAAACAAACTGTGGATCAAAATCCAGGGTCAAAAATTTTAAAAAGAATTAGAAATGAAAAGAGGCTAAAAGATTTTGAACAAGATATGTTAAAGCAAAACTGGAAAGATGTATTGAGTGATAGAGACACAAATAAAGCGTATGAGGCTTTCTTAAACATAATAAATTCAATATATGACAAGCACTGCCCGGTAGTCAAAAATACGAGAAAAGGCAAAAAAAGCAAAGTAATAAGGCCATGGATTACCAAGAAAATAGAAAACGCCTGTAGGAAAAAAAAACAGCTTATATAAACAATTTTTAAAGGAAAGGAGCGAACAATCATATACAAAATACAAACGTTGCAGAAACAGAGTGACTGATCAGTTGAGGAAACACAAAAAAGATTACTATGATAAGTTATTATCAGAAAACATTAATTATACCAGAAACCTATGGAAAATAATAAATTCTGTCTCTGGGCGTAAGGTCAAGAGGGCATTCACGGATCACTTTAATATAAACAGCAAGAGGGAAGAAGAAAAAAAGTCGACATTAGACAATTTCAACAAATACTTTGTTAGTGTCGGTCCAGAACTAGCCAAGGCCATTCCTTCCACACTCCTACCGTGGGATCACTTTGATAGGAGCAGTGAGACAAAACAGGAGGCATTAATTTTATATCCTGTTACACAACAAGAAATGAAAGAGACACTGAGAGACTGCACAGATAAAACTTCCACGGATGCAGACCAGATAGACATGATATTGTTAAAAAGGATATCAAAGGCGATCATACCTCCCCTAACACATATATGTAACCTATCGTTCCATAATGGTGTGTTCCCAGACAAAATGAAGATAGCAAAAGTTCTTCCATTATATAAAAATGGAGACAAACAAGAGTTTTCAAATTATCGTCCAGTTTCGATTCTACCACAGTGCTCGAAAATTATTGAAAAGATCTTTAATGTAAGATTAGATAAATTCATTGATAAACACAAACTGTTATGTGACAACCAATATGGGTTCAGGAAAAAACATTCAACAGCACTGGCCCTAACAGAATCAATAGAATTTATAAAAGACGCATTAGACCGGAATCTATTCACTATAGGCATATTCATAGACTTGAAAAAAGCTTTTGATACGATAAACCACAACATATTGATGGAAAAATTGTATAGATATGGAGTTAGAGGAATCGCATTAAAATGGATAAAGAGCTACCTATCAAACAGAGTGCAATTTGTTCAGATAGGGGACAATATATCAACATGCCTGGACATCACCTGTGGGGTCACACAGGGTTCAGTCCTAGGACCAAAATTATTTTTATTATATATTAATGACATAATCAAAGTATCTGACGTTTTAAAATTAATTTTATTCGCGGACGACACAAACATCCTATGTTCTGGAAGTGATCTTAAACAAATGGTCACGTCAGTCAATAACGAAATGGCAAAGCTCCACACTTGGTTTAATATTAATAAACTATCATTAAACCTTTCAAAGACAAAATTTATATTATTTGGGAAAAGAGGACTGAAAGAAAACATTAATTTAAAAGTCAATGGTATTGAAATTGAAAGAGTGAACGAACACAAGATTCTGGGGGTTACGGTAGATAGCCTCCTGTCATGGAAACCACACGTGAAGCAAGTTCAATGTAAATTAGCCAAAAGTGTGTCTATTTTGTGGAAAATGCAGAAATTACTCAATCAACATTCACTTAGGACAATTTACTCGGCACTCATAACACCTCATCTAAACTACTGTGTCGAAGTGTGGGGACACACTTATAAAGATACCACAGAGCCACTGTTTAAATTACAAAAAAGGGCAATAAGAGTTGTATATGGTGTACCATATAGAGACCACACTAATGAATTGTTTATCAAGGCAAAGTTTCTCAAGTGGCAGGATATAATTGAATATAATACTGTACAAATACTATTCTTAGCCTCCAAAAACCTCTTACCCATAAATATACAGAAACTGTTTTTAAAGAGAGACGACAGGCATAACCTTAGAGGAAATATGATTTATAAACAAAATTCTATAAAGTCAACATCCAGAGGCCATTCATTATCCATTGTAGGGGTGAAACTTTGGAACAGTTTAAATGATGAGATAAAAATGTCTGCAAGTTTAAAGACTTTCAAGGGTAAGATAAAATGCAAGATGGTAGAAAACTATCAGGTCGGAAAAAATGAGGGTAATCAAGAAATGAAAACAATGTCATGATGTACTTTACAATAAAAAAAACACTTAAAAAAACAAAATAAAAAAACAAAAAAGTTAATTATAAAGAAAAACAACGGCATGTGGTTCACACAGGATCCTGGACCCTGCATCAAAAGTCAACAGACATTGAACGCACAAACACCCAGGATGGAGCTTCTAAACTGGTCATTCAACGCTATTGATAAAATATTCTCAACAAGGCGTGTGGGCTCGGGAGAGCCGTCATGTCCCGATGGGACCTTTCTGGCAGGATACATCATGGATGGGTGGGGACAAATGGCGTGTAGTGTGTCTAGCAGTACTAGACTTAGAAGATGTGGAGATGTGTACCTGCTTGGATTCATGCTGGTCGGTTTAACCGGCCTAGGATTTGGCCAGTACGTGATGTACAGACAGCAGAGAAAAATGGGGTGTGATGTCTCTGGAAACAGGGAAATACTGATTATAATGAGAAATCTGAGAGTGGATATCAACAAAATCAAGGGAAAAATAGCCATAATGCAGGCAGAAATCATCAAACCACCGGAGGACAGTGCAGAAAATAGCGAGGGGTAATGAACTCTGAACTCCAACAATCACACCAACTCAGGCCAACTGCATGGAACTTACAAGGGACAACTGAACATCATAAAAACGTGAAATCAGACACGTTTAATTTGGACATTAACTGAATAAAATTTGTGAATGTGGGACGTGGAAATGAAAAAAATTGTTTTGAACAAAGTACGACATGTTAATCTAAACCCACCATTTAAGTATTTAACAACTTAGGATTTTAATCAACCTGATTGTTTTACATTAGAGTAGTTTATTTTATTTTATTTTTCTTTCCTTCCTGATCAGTTGCTATAAACGAAACTCATGACCAATGTATGCTATGCAAATTTAAACCTACTTAACTGGACTTTAATAATATGACAGCAAAAATCCAGTTTGTTACTTGAGAGTGTTTAATTTAATTTTTTTCTTTCCTTCTTGATCAATTTCGCTATAAAGATAACTCAGTTAGGATGTTATGATACTAAAAATATCTGTTTTAATCAAATGTATAATATGAACATTGAAACGAATTGTTTGACCAATGTATGACATGCACATTTAATCTCTAGAGTATTTTATTTTATTTTTCTTTTTTTTCTTTCCTTCTTGAACAAATTTGCTATAAAGAAAACTTAGCTATGCTGTTGTGATTCTAAAACTGATTTAATTAAATGTATAATACGAACATTTAAAATCGTGAGGGAAGTGGGACGGGACATTGATAAGCAGGCTGCTTTTTTTCCCGTATCCCTTTTCGGCTAGTAATGTATGTGTTAAAAGAATATGCCAGAAATGTAATACAATGTGATTACATGCACATGCCGAAATAAAATAAATAAATAAAAAAAAATATATTGTCTAGAGTTTTACACCGAGGGCAGATCATAAGCTCTGTACAGTGCAGGTATCATAGTCCCTATATGGTTTCCTATAGAGTGCAGGTATCATGCTCCCTGTATGGTTTCCTATAGAGTGTAGGTATCACGTCCCTGTATGGTTTCCTATAGAGTGCAGGTATCATGGTCCCTGTATGGTTTCCTATGGAGTGCAGGTATCATGGTCCCTGCGTGGTTTCCTATAGAGTGCAGGTGTCACTGTCCCTGTATGGTTTCATGTACATTGTAGTTAACATGGTCACTATATGGTTTCCTGTACAGTGTAATTGGACATCTTGACGAATGATCCCCCCCCCCCCCCCCCCCCCCACAGAAAATAAACCCAAGAAAGGAACTGATCCGCATGCTACAGGAGATGGGATACGATTCAGACCCTGTCAAGGCCTGGAAGCAATCCCAGGAAAAGGCAAGTAGTTCTTCCAATCCCCCCACATCTCTGTGCGCGAGTTTGGGGGTGAGAATGGCTGTGCTGTTATCTGGGGGGACAGAATTGAGGGTGATGAACCGGAGGGCAGGAAATGACCGGTCGGGTCTTTCTGCATCACAGGCAGAGGCAGTTGGACGACTCGACCGAGGAGGAGGACAAGGAGGAAGAAAGTTCGGGTCCGGACTACAACTACCTGCTGAGCATGCCCATGTGGTACCTGACCAAGGAGAAGAAGGAGGAACTGTGCAAGCAGAGAGATGCCAAGTCCGAATGCTCTCCTTCCTGTACCCCGCCCTGAACCTTCTACTACCCTTACTGTACCCTACCCTCAACCTTCTACTACCCTTACTGTACCCCACCCTCAACCTTCTACTACCCTTACTGTACCCCACCCTCAACCTTCTACTACCCTTACTGTACCCCACCCTCAACCCTCTACTACCCTTACTGTACCCCGCCCTCAACCCTCTACTACCCTTACTGTACCCCGCCCTCGACTTTACATTACATTACTTTATAGGCATGTAGCAGACGCTCTTATCCAGAGCGACTTACACAACTTCTTATTACATTTATCCATTTATACAGCTGGATATATACTGAAGCGATTCAGGTTAAGTACCTTGCTCAAGGGTACAACGGCAGTGTCCTACCTGGGAATCGAACCTGCAACCTTTCGGTTACAAGGCCAGTTCCTTAACCATTATACTACACTGCCGCACTTTCTACTGCCTTTCCTGTACCCCGCCCTCAACCCTCTACTACCCTTACTGTACCCCGCCCTCAACCCTCTACTACCCTTACTGTACCCCGCCCTCAACCCTCTACTACCCTTACTGTACCCCGCCCTCAACCCTCTATCTACCCTTACTGTACCCCGCCCTCAACCCTCTACTACCCTTACTGTACCCCGCCCTCAACCCTCTACTACCCTTACTGTACCTCGCCCTCAACCCTCTACTACCCTTACTGTACCCCGCCCTCAACCCTCTACTACCCTTACTGTACCCCGCCCTCAACCCTCTACTACCCTTACTGTACCCCGCCCTCAACCCTCTACTACCCTTACTGTACCCCGCCCTCAACCCTCTACTACCCTTACTGTACCCCACCCTCAACCTTCTGCCATCTCGTTCCTCCTGGGCGCTCCTAACGTTAAATGAGACGTAACATAACTGGGTATCACGTTACTCGCGTTTGCTATGTTAGTAGTTAGGGGTTATAACCGCAAAGATTGCATTATAATATAATGCCGTTAAGTGGACCCTGTACAGGGCGCTCTCAGGTGAATTGAGCATGGGAAGGTTATGTGCAGTATGTAGAGAACTGCCCCGTGTTAATGCCCCCGTGCTTATTGCCCCTCTGCAGTTGACTGAGCTGAACACACTGAAGCTGAAGAGCCCTTCTGACCTGTGGAAGGAAGATCTGGCCGCCTTTAGCGAGGAGCTGGAGGTGAGCCGGGGGACGTCTGCAGGGCTCCACGCTAACATTTTCCAAGGAGCACATGCGCTCGCAATTGAAAACATTTCGGAGCACACTAATGCTTTGTAATTAGTACATGCTAAATTCTAGTTGATGCACATCAATTTTCAGGAGCAAATGCTCCTAAAATGGGAGCATTGTAGAGCCCTGGTCTGCAAACTCGCAAGCGGCCCAGAGCGTAAGCCGCTGAAACCGCGTCGCTCCCACGGCCTCTAACCCCGGCTCTTCTCCGGCCCCTTCGCCAGAACGTGGAGCAGAAGGAGAGAGAGAACTCCACGCTGCAGGTGAAGCCGGCCAAGGGCAAGACGGGTCGCGCCAAGGTGGTGAAGGTGAAGAACGAGACCATGCCCACCCCGCAGGGGCGCCGCGTCGTGCCGCGCATCACCAGCGCCATGAAGGCCGACGCCAACCGCAAGGCCGGCAGCAGGAAGGCCAAGAACATCAAGGTGGGTTTCTCCAGAGGAGGCCCCAGGCTCGAGTAGATCGGAAGCGCGCTCGTTTTTCCTCACACGACACCCTTTGCTCTGTACGCGTAGTGTTTTGTATTGAAAGGAAAGACAATTGTGCTCTCGTTGATTCTGGTGTCAAGTATCCAGGAGGCACTGTTCCTGGGTCAGCTATTTGTTTTTTTACGTTCTGGTGAGTCATTACATTACATTAATTTAGCAGACGCTTTTATCCAAAGCGAGATACAATAAGTGTATACAGAATGTCGAAGCTACAGAACAGATTAGGCAAAGTACATCCTTCCCATAATGTTGCAGCTATCCCTAGTAATGAACATTGAGTGTAGTTATGATTGGTCGCAAGTAAGCTGATCCTGGTCAGCTATTGATTCAGGAACTACTTGGGGAATTTAAGAAAGTCTTTATTTGGATCTAATCCAGCTCTGTTCAATGGGAATGTCATGTATTTATTTTATTTAAATTTAGTTAAATACATTTTTTTAATGGACCCTTGGCACTCTCGTATTTCAAACAGCAGGCTGCAGATCGCAGGTGTTGCCAGGGTACACATTCTGCTCTGTAACTTTTGACAAATCTGTTTATGCTCAGAGTGAGGAGGAAGGAGTGGTGATGAAGATGTCCTTCGATGATGATGGAGCGCAGAATGAAAACGTGCAGCAGATGGGCCTGGCCGCCAGGCTGGCTAAGGGCAAAAAGGCCCAAAGCAAGGAGAAAGGTAAGTCTTAACACCAGAGCCGTGGGCTCCCAGACTGGCAACCTCGAGGCTGTCTCTGTAGGATGCCGTGTAGACCTCAGTCATCCAAGCCAAGTGGGCGATTCATATCAGTCTTGAATTAGTTTCGAAGTGAGGTGAGCTGGAGTTGCTCGACCCTCAAAAAAAAAAAAAAAAAAAAAAAATGTCATATACCGGTATTTGATTGGTCCTGTTGGAATTGCGCTTGCATGTTGTTCGGCACGCGTGACACGCATGTTCTGGTGCAGCAGCGAAGAGCGGAAAGCAGACCACCCTGCAGTTCCAGCCGGTGAAGAAGAGGAACCCGTGGTCGGACGATGAGTCCGACGAGGACCCCCGACGTCGTGGTGGAGGTGGCCCCCAAAGAGAGGGCGCAGCGCAGTGCCAAAGGTGAGGGGCCGGCCAATCGGGTGGACGAGCGGTCTAACATTCTGTCTGCGGGGGATTTCGAACCCCCGAGCCATGCAGCGCTACGGTGGGGACAACGTGCTTCTGCACTAGAATCAAGTCTAATGCAGTCTGGGGTTTTTTTTTCCCCTCCTCGGGTCAGATGTGAAGTACAGCATGTCCAGCAGTGAGGACGAGTTCCAGGAAATTAGGCCCAAGAAGACGAAGGTTCTAGAAAGTGAGGACGAGGACGAGGACGAGGACATCGCCCCAGTGCTTAGCACATCAGAGGATGACGCCATGCCAACCCCATCGCCCAAGTGAGCCCCACCTTCTGTCCGTCTGTCTGGCTGTGTGCACTTCAGAAAGATCTGTGAAACGCTGCCAGAGTTGGTGTGAATGTTTACATTTTACATCTTAGGTTTGTCTAGAGCGACTTACAATTAGTGCCTCAATTCGTCAATCACTATCATGAATTAGCAATCATGAGAGTGTAATGGTTTGGCCAGAACACACCCGCGATAGGTAATCCTTTGTCATAAGAATTAACATGTGGAAGGGATATAGATAGGTTTTTTATATTTTTTTTAAATTTATATATATATATGATAGCGCCTTTAGCAGCCTTGGCGTAAATCTTTGGAACATTGCGGGGGGGGGGGGGGGGGTGTGAAGGTAGGATTTTGTCATTGCTATAGTTGTCCTCTGGGGTTTAACTGAGGGAACATTTGAAACTGATGCCTGTTATTTTTAACAGGAAAAAAAACCGTGAAGACTAAACCAAAGAAGACTGCTGAAAAGGAAGAGGCGAAAAGAAATCCAGACTGTAAGTATTTCCCGTGAGGTTAGCCTAGCCCTTTTTTCCCTGGAGACTGAAAGCACCTGCAGTTAGCCTAGCCCTTTTTCCCTGGATACTGAAAGCACCTGCACTGTTGACTAGGAATGGGAAGTGAAGCTAAAAAAAGCACGTTTTTACCCGTACAGCCCAGTCCAGTGTGGATGAGATGACCGTCACCATGACTTCTGATGCTCCAGCCAAGCCAGCACTAAAGCACCAGCTACTAAGAAACCTGCAGCTGCCAGCAAGAAGAAACTCTTAGGTAACTAGACATGGGTGTGTGCACACAAACACACACACAGAAGAATACCAATATTTGTGGTTAGGTTTGGTTAATCAAAGAAGAGGGTGTTGAAATGTGGTGTGAGGGGAAGTGTTTGATTAATATTAGATGAAGTTTGGCCTGTTGTATTCTGTTCCATGGTCATACTTGGACTGGGGCAAGTCTTTTGTAGTGTATGTTCTTGTGCCATCAGCTAAGAACAGAATAGGGAAATGTTTTCTCATTCTTAGCCTCTGCCCAACAGACACTAAGCAGCCCTCCATCATGGACGCCCTGACCAAGCCCAAACCAGGCGCCAAAGGACCTTCCAAATCTGCCCCGAAGCAGGCCTCCACAGACCGTGCCCTAAAAGCGCCCCTACAGGAGACTCCCAGAAGATTGGCTGGGTGTTCTCCCAGCGACTCGGAGGGCTCCCAGCATGCCCCCTGCCCCCGCCCCCGCCCGCGAAGGGTAAGCAGGACCCCAAGCCCAAGGGCGGTGTCAAGAGAAAGCCGGTTCAGGAGAGCGACGATTCGGACAGCAGCTCCGACAACCTCATGAGCCGCATCAAGGGCAAGAAGGCGGCCGGCAAGGTGAGTGAGACCCACGCAGCTCCTGCCTGGCCCCCCTCAAGTTTTCACATTTGCATTCTAACGAGCAAATTCTTGAACTTGAAAAAGTCAAGATTGAATGTGTTTGAATTTAGTAAGCAAACTAATCGATTTTCTGTTTATGATATTAGAAGAGGCTCCGTTCTGTAGCATACTTAAATACTTGTGTTGAATTCCATTCCATTTTTCTTTTTTATCCAAAGCATGCAGCCCTCCCTGGTAAACTGATACCATTGCATGTGTGGGGCTTTGTGTCAGTGTCCAGTGAACCTTTTTCTGAAGTCTGTTAAAATGACATTCAGTTTTTAAAGTTGAATGTCATAAATCTACATGTGTAAAATACTGTACTAAAATACCCGTAACATAAACCAAACTCTCGGGCGGATACATGGATAAGTCCCCTCCCCCCCTTTTCTGTTACCGCCGCTCAGGTCCGCGCTCTTTCCGTCCGGCAGAAAATTAAGAAGCTGGACTCTGAGGATGATAGCTTCCAGTTGAACGAAGGAGGAGCCTCCATCCGCTACGCCACTGGCTCCCAGAGCAGGCCCGGACGCGCCCAAGAAGGCCCATCACGTACGCGTTGGACTCCGACTCGGACGACGACGGCGGCTTTCTAAAGGGGCTCCCCCCACACAGGCGCCCGGGCCGGGCGGGATGCGTTTGGGGCCGGCCTCCCCCAGCTGCGTTTGGGTTTGGACACCATATGCATCATGGAGTGGGGAATTTAACCCGATCCACTAATCATTCTCTTCTCTTCACACACACACACACACACACCGGCGCCTTCCAGGAAGAGCATTCCATCACCTTTGTCCTGCGGCTTTTTTGATACTCTGGGGCTGCGGGATTTGACGGTCGTGGATCTTACTTTAGCGGGGACGCGCTCGTGGTTCGTTCCAAGCGGTCGGCCTTTGCCATGGCCCAGGAGCCGTGCTCTTTTTTACTTGCACTCGATCAGTTTTGTCTTTTCTTTATTATAATGTTGAGCGGCTCGCTATACGCGAGCCAAGCGCTATGCCCAATGCACTGACCCTGCTGGGTTCACTTGAAATTTAATTTGAGATCAGACAAATGCAAAAATCGGCGTGGTAAGATGGGCTGCAGTAGTTCTGGTTGGCGTTATATTAGTATGTATGTATTCACTCATTGCTAGGTATGTAGTGTTTCTAATTTTGAGACTATTTTTATCCCACATGGGGGTAACTAATTGTTTCTTTATAGAAATAAGGTCCATTATGTTATGTAAGGCTTTACCTTTTAGACAATTAAAACTCTTAAAAAATAATTCAAGTACAAAAAAAAAAATTTAAATGTAAAAGCATTTTTGGCTTTTGGAATGTTTTTTAAATGCTTTAACTTTTAAGGTGCACATATTTTGAGCATTGTAATGGCGATGACCTTTACCCCTGCTTGTATTTTTCTATGTTACATTTTCTATGTCATTGTTGTCTCGTCTGTCATAAATATTCCCCTGTGACCTTTTTGTATCTAGATTTGTTTGTTGAAATAAACTTTTTGTTTTAGAGAACGTTTGCGCTTAGCCCTCATCTTTCAGTGCAACATCTGTTATTACCCTTTAAACTCGGTTTGAATTTCTGCAGTTTTGTTCACACATCAACACTTTCAGGAATAACCCGGGATGTTTTTAATAGCTAAACTTATTAAAGTTCAGTTAAGCCATTGGTGAAGGAATTAAAATAACCACAGATAATGGCATAGGAGAAATGTATAAAAATATATAAAATGAATGAAATCGAAGAAATCCACCGCGTGATCAGATATGCATATAATAGTCCGTGAAACCCATGTAAATATCGGCAGATGAGATTAATATTAGAGAAGTGGGTTTCTTTCCCTGTGACGGCTGTGAAAGGGCTCAGTTAAACGTTCGGTTGTGTTCAGTTTTAGACGTGCGGCTCTTCAGCTCTGAGACTGCAGTGCTATTGTTAGAAAAATAAATAAATGTTGAAAGGGGTATCGCTGCATTTCTTTGCAAAGTGGTCACACACCAGTTACTGCAGGACCTCAAGAAGGACATGATCTACTGGCGTAATGAGTGAAGATTTGATGCTTTGCGTAGCCACCCAGCACGTCAGTAAGGGGCGTTTCTGAAGCAGTGTGTTTCAGAGGCTAATCTCTGTCTAGTGCAGGTACACTATGAGAAATGTCATTTCTATGCGCTCTTTAGTCTAAAACAGGGGGTTCCCAAGCTTTTTTCATCCCTTAAAAGAGCACCCTCTGGTTATGGACCCTCACATGTCCACAGTGGTGCATGTTTGATTTGGGTAACACATTTATCCAACTCTACAGGCTATGGAATGCACTGCGTTGACCCATTAGCGCATGGAAAATGTCATAAAAATGTCAAAAAATTATTTCCCCCAAGCATGTACAAACCTAAAAATATCTTGGTCTAAAATTTCTAAAACATTAAAAATGGAAAATATTTTTTGTTATTTTCCCAAGGGGACCCCCCTTGGTCTCTTTCTGGGACCCCAGGTTTGGAACCTCACATGCCATTGGTTCTTCGAGTATGGGGTACAGAAATATGGACCCTTTCCCATCTTACTATGTTGCACCCAGGTTAACTGCTCGACTAACATGGGCCCATATTTGGGCTGGGAGTGGCTTAGTTTATTTACATTCATTGCTTGTTTTTTGTTTTACGGTGAAATTTTCCATCTGGTCATACATTAGTGTTAAAACTCACCATTCTATCTCTCTGAATTATGGTACGATTCCAATGTTATACGGTTCTATATTTTTGTAACGTGATACAAAACGGGCTCTATCAACCCGAGGAAACGATACGTTCTGGAAATCCCCAGACGATAGAAATCGCTGTAAAATCGGTATCCTTATCCAGGCAAGAACAATATACTGTATATATATATATTTTAGGTGAGAAAAAACAATTCCATGTCCACTTCTGTTACTTTCTTTCAGTAATACTTCTTAGAGTAATTCTGAGTCTTGGAAAACAAGCTCCTCAGGGGTTACCTTACAGAAGAGAACAAGATTATGCCTGTAGCCAAAGGGGTTCAAGAATAGTAACCGTTTTATTTTTGGGCTCGTGTTCAAGACAAGTGGTGCAAGAGTAGGGGTTAAGAGCCTGAAGTTAGCTCCTTTGTTTTTTGCAGTCCTCTCTGCGTGGCTCGTGGTCTGGAGCAGCAGGGGAATGTAGGTCATCTGTGCGAGTGGCTTTCTCACTGGACTAGTGTCGCCAGGGATCTGCCCCCGTTCCTGCCCCACATCCCCCGGGCCTTTGTACTGCCCCTCTCGAGGGCATTTTGGGCCGTAGAGACCCGGCACTGTAGCGCAGTGCTTCCCAGTTTGGGTCGTAGCACATCAGTGGGGCGTGAGAGGGGTTTCCGCGGGTCACGAGATGCACACGACAAAAATAACTTGTATGCAATGTGCTTCCCGCTAGCCTTTATGCTTTAAACTGCGCCTATCCCGTATACTTTGACAAGCTATTTGCAGCATTTATGCAGTTTTGACATTAAAATGATTTTTTTCCCCAAGTACTTATGTATGTATATATTTGACTATTTTTATTTATTTATTTATTTTTAATCAGGTGTGGGTCACCGAAAATGTGTTGACACTTTCAGTGGGCAGTAGCCCTTTCTGGAGTGAATTTCTCTTGCATGCAGAGCACCCTGCTCAAAATCCGTTAGCCAACCTCGGTCCTGGAGAGCCGCAAAGTCTGCTGGGTTCTTACCAGCAGCAACTACTTTGGCCCAATACACCAGGTGCGTTTACTGTAATCAATAGCTTTCTTTAACTAAGCGCTGTGCAGTGTATACCAGCACACCCTGTAGCTCTCCGGTACCAGGGTTGGACACCCACGGTCCCCAGACGCATCACATCTGAAGCGGAGTGCGTTAACGGTGCGGCTATATGTCTTAAACTAACCGTACCATCTCACCAGCCAGAGCCAAGGGAAACGTGCTGGCCTCAGTGTTTCTATGGCGATAGGTTTGATGGACACCTATGCTTGTTGAAATGCCTGTTGGAGGCAGGCCTTGCTGCATTTATGTTATCGGGATTCTTCATTTGACACGATATGTCACTATTTTCCATTTGCGTGGTTTCTTGCTGGAATGCCGGCGTTCCCGGTTAGTGATGTCGCATTATGCTGGCTATTCCACAGCGAGCTGAAGTGGACAGTCTTCCAGGAGCTGCTTGGGTTCTTGCAGAATGCATTGGGACTGTGGGGGGGATGTGCATTCAGTATTCATAACATCCCTGCCCTCTCAACCCTAGTGACCTTTTCTCTTACATTTTGTTGCAGTGGTGGCGTGCTGATTCAGCTAAAACTTGCTTTTTTGGTCTCTCGTATGAATGAATGAAAAAAGTGTTTGTATGTACAGTAATCTTACTTGTATAGTCTTTTGACTTGGGGCTCAACCCTCCTGACTTGAATTCCTGCGTAACTGCTTATGAATGATTTATTAAATTGTTATTTATACTGTGGTAATGAATTCTTTTTCATCATTTAGTTTACTTAAAGGTTGTATCAGCGATTTTGAGTGGAAACATAAATGATCACATTCATCTGATTTTTCCTCACGATCCGCTAGCTGCCCGCCCCATAAGCAGGCCGTCAAAAAACCGCGTCTCTGTAGGCAGCCTATGCTCCGAGATCGTACACAAAAACAATGGTACTACCAACTACTCAAAACCAAAATAAACAGTATTCCAACCAATCACAATGATCTGCACAAACGTGACGTCACTTCTGAAGCGAAATCCCAAACAAACATACTTATGAATAATTATGTTATGTTTTAAAAAATAGTGTTCAAGCATCCAGAATTATAACCACGTTAATAACGTTTGTAAGAAACCAAACCGTTTGTAAATCCGTCAAGATTTCAGCGAGATAAGAGTATTAGCGTTTGTGCAGATCATTGTGATTGGTTGGAATACTGTTTATTTTGGTTTTGAGTAGTTGGTAGTACCATTGTTTTTGTGTACGATCTCGGAGCATAGGCTGCCTACAGAGACGCGGTTTTTTGACGGCCTGCTTATGGGGCGGGCAGCTAGCGCATCGTGAGGAAAAATCAGATGAATGTGATCATTTATGTTTCCACCCAAAATCGCTGATACAACCTTTAAGCTTAATTTATATGGAGTAGGTTGACCCATGCTTCATGAAGAGATTGGGATGGCAGGTATGCCATCCGCCAAGTTACGGCTTGGCGGGGCATGCCCCATACCTATACAGCACCGAGAGTTTGGCACTTTTCAGGGTTTCCTACAGAAATAACCACAATGACCATAGACTCTCATTCAGATACAACTTCACACATCCACACAATAAAGCCCCAAACTTAGGTTATTTTGCCGTTTTTCTCCTTCCTCTTCCGCTTCTTCTTATTCTTATTCTTCTTCTTCTTCCAAACATATCTGATTCATGGTTAGTCACTTATAAATAAATAGATAGCCTCCGAATGTGGCTCTAGTCTACGCTACTCTGCTGATAATGTAGCTTACTGCAAACACTTAATTATTATAATAAGAATAATCTCTGGTATGTACTTTCTTGGTAGTATCTACTGTTTTCTTTCTGGCTAAGATTCCTGGGAAATATGCGTTGTCCAATTAAGCTTGTTCGCCAACGTTACTTCCTGCTTCTCGTCAGGAAGCAGAAACAAGCTTGGCTACTACGAAGCGAATCAACATGCATTATAGCCTACATTGATTGCACTACAGAAAACGAAACTAAACCTAGCTGTCCGGTAGCAAAACATTTCCCGCAGGTAACGTTCTACACTACCGGAAAAAAAAACTGCTGTGCAGAAACTCACTAGCTAGCTCGTAGCCCACACATGGAAGGTTGGAGTTACGCATCCGGCAATCCAGTGTTGAATAGCCTAACGTTAAATGTATTTCATTTTCTATAGAATACTAATAGCCCTATTTTAAAACTGTATTTCCATATTTTACTGATGCAAACTATTTAGGCTGTACTAGCTATTTAGGCTGCATGTCTCATCTAGAATGTGTTTGCATAGCCCATTGTGCATGTATGTCTCCATGTAGACTTGGTTCATTAATTTACATGCTTCTTCATGATCCATAGCTCAGGTGGTGCTGTTCATTGTATTTCATTGCACATTAAATACTGCTCATCTACAAACTCTTTTAATGTAATTGTGTGCTGTCTGTAATAGGATAACTGTTCTCATTCTTGTCAATAGAGGGCGTTATGGTTAAGCGAATGTCTGCATACATTTCTTTGGAATGCATGTCTCCGTGTTTATCTTCATGCGTTATTCATCATTAGTGATATCAGATCAAAAACGTCTACGACGTAAAAAAAAGCCAAGTTACTCACGCATAGCCTACATAGCGCTGTCCATAAGTTCTTAATTACAACTTGCAAATACTAGGCCTGCCTTTAAAAGTCTTGATATCAAAATGTGGCCAAGTTACAACTACCAATATTGCCTATCGTAGCTCACACTAAATAAACTAGCTCTATTCCAAAGCAATGCTATCCAAACTTTCCTAAATTATTTAATGCAACTTGGCCCTGTGTTTCTTCATCTTACCATCTCAAGAGAATGTGGTCAATGAAACTGTATGTGCCACATCAAACTGCAAAATGAAAATAATTTATAGTGGAAATCCTCTGATTCAGAAGTGTTGCACTTAGAAATTAAACAGAAAAATTACTACACTATAGGGCATGTTTGAACAATTGTCTGCATCCACTGCTTTGGGTCTATGAAAAGCACAGAATGAATGAAATGTATTATTATAATTATTATTATTATGTATTGATTTATTTATTTGGATTTCTATCAAAACCTGTGTGGTCCTACAGAGCATAGATATCCTTGTGTTCACAAAATTCTGTTTGCAAATATCATTTTTATCTGCATTTATTTATTCATCACCCCTTTCTCTATTGTACATGATGTTTCTTGATATAAATGTCTGTTTGTGAATTGTAAAGAATGCTGTAGCAGCAGTTAAAATTTTAAAACCTGTACATTTTCTAAAGTAAACTTGCCAACAAAGTACAACCATATCCTTTCTGGAATGTAATTATTCATCAACTGTTAAAAACATTCATTGAAATCATATGTTGTTCCATGAGGCACAATCTCTTCACATGCAAAGATGAAGAAACACAGGGCCAAGTTGCATTAAATAATTTAGGAAAGTTTGGATAGCATTGCTTTGGAATAGAGCTAGTTTATTTAGTGTGAGCTACGATAGGCAATATTGGTAGTTGTAACTTGGCCACATTTTGATATCAAGACTTTTAAAGGCAGGCCTAGTTTTTGCAAGTTGTAATTAAGAACTTATGGACAGCGCTATGTAGGCTATGCGTGAGTAACTTGGCTTTTTTTACGTCGTAGACATTTTTGATCTGATAAGAATATACCATTTTTTGTATGTTCACACAACACCCATACACAGATTTTTGCATGTATAGTATTATCTCCCTGTCTCTATCTCCCACAGATTTTTGCATGTATTATCTCCTTGTCTCTATCTCCTTGCCTCTCTCGCTCCCAGTCTATCTATCCCCGTCTCCATCTCGCTCTGAATAAGGAGTCGTGACTCTTTAAAGGATTATATTTTTCTTTCCCCCGTTTGCTCCTTAAAACTGCATTTGGGATGGGCTTGTGTTCCTTTTATCGGCTGTGTGCGAGTGCATTTCTCTGTGCTGGAGATGCATCTGGGCATATTTGAAGAATGTTAAACTGGTTTTTACCCTCTCTGGTGTCAAAATCCGCTCCAATTTTTAAGAGAACGAATGCATTTTTATTTCTTTAAATCCAACCCAAAACATACACTAAAACTTAAATATAAAAGACTTCCAGAAAGGGAGTGTGTTCTAACTATCTCTTTAGAACCATGTCTGCAGAATACTAGAGCCTTCATGCCATGAAGATGTTCCTTAAATAGGTAATAAAACAAGATTTTTATTTTCCCAACTGACTTTCTGCGGCATGTTATTCCTTGCGCTTCCGCGGGCCGCGTGCCATCGGCGCTCTGGAAAGACGGCCAGTGAAACGCTCCCCTGCGGAGCCTGTGGGGGGGGTTGCTTGGAATGCACGCTAGTCACGTGACCTGGCGCTGGCCTTTGCTCCCTTTGTGCCCCGCCCTGTGGGCTGAGATGGCTGTTCGATTCATCACAGCTACAGACAGACAGAGGGGGCCGTTCTGCAGGGCCTTGAGCCTCCTTTCGGGTGGGGTGGGGTTGAGTTGGGTTCTGAAGTAAAGACCCCGCAAGCATGGTGCAGAACGGCTCGTACGTAGCTGGAAGGACCATTCAGTCAGACTGCAATGACATTACGTTGTTTATTTCCTTTGCAGACACCATTGTACAGACGGAGCTTGTGTGTGTGTGTTCTATCCATTTATCCTGCTGGATATGTACTGAAGCAATTCAGGGTAAGTACTTTACTTCAACTGCAGTGCCCTGCCTGGGATTTGAACTTGCAGCCGCTTAAGACTTCTGACTGAGTGGCACGTGTTCAGATCAATGCTGCATTGTCTCGGAAATTGATATTCTACCCATAATGTTTTGTTCAATTGACCTAACCAGAATGAGATGCATTATTGGTTGGAGTAGACGCTAATATAGGACAGAGGGCTTTATTCGCTTGGGTAATGGCAGGTATCATTATTATTATGGTTAAAAAGATGAATTTACCACTGAACTAACAGAATAAAGCAACCTTCATGTCTCTTGGCTCACGCCCATTCAATGAAGTTGCTATACTGTTAGGAACTGCCAGGATGGACCTTTTTTCTATTTAATAAGAGAAACAATTTTCACTGAGTGCACCTCTAATAGTCCCTTCGGGATGAGTGATTTAGATCAATTATTTCCAAGTACTACCAGTACTGCACTCTCTGAGAATCTCTTATATTTCAGAAAAGGTAGTTAAGGGGGAAAGTGCACTGAAAATCCCAGTAAAATAATTATATTAATGCTCAAAATGGGGAAAACCGATAATACAGGGACCGTCCTGCAGTTTCACCCAGGTGCCACTAGGTTGTGCTGTTAGCTTTCCCGTGTTCACAAGTCACTGCGTTGGCTTCACATTGAGAGAGGCTTGACAGAGGCTTAATTAGCTGTCGGTCGTACGGCCTGGATGAGCGCGGTGCCGTGGAGGTGCGCAGAGCACCCGGAGCGGCTCCCAGGGCATTCTGGGAAATGTGATGTGGCACTGAGGGAGGGGAGGTGCCCTGCAGCCCCCCCCCCCCCCCCCCCCCAAAAAAAAAAAAACTCCTGCAGGAGCCATGAAACTGTCTTCTGTACCGTTAGCCATTAGCGCTAACCGTGCAGCTACATACTGGCCCTTCCCGTTAGCCATTAGTGCTAACCGTGCAGCTACATACTGGCCCT
The DNA here is from genome assembly GCA_029718625.1 of Synaphobranchus kaupii. Taxonomy (NCBI): domain Eukaryota; kingdom Metazoa; phylum Chordata; class Actinopteri; order Anguilliformes; family Synaphobranchidae; genus Synaphobranchus; species Synaphobranchus kaupii. The sequence goes on from CM056387.1 coordinate 25,949,955, forward strand.
TCCCGTTAGCCATTAGCGCTAACCGTGCAGCTACATACTGGCCCTTCCCGTTAGCCATTAGCGCTAACCGTGCAGCTACATACTGGCCCTTCCCTAGGCTGTGCAAAGTGCAAAGGGAGGGCCATGGTTCTCATAATGAGCGCTGCTTTGATCCTGGGTTAGCTAGTGCTCAACCCCGGCCGTTTATTACAGTAGCTCAAACTGATCCGGGATCAGTACTACCTGCGGCCCGCCCAAGCCCACAATGCTCTTGTTTCGGATGTATTGTATTGCTGAGTACCTTGAGTGCATTATTTGTATAAATTGTCAGTGCAGTATTCATTTGACAGACCCTGTTATCAGGCAACTTACACCCTTTTTGTCAGATGCTCATATATTTGTGAGAACCTGTACTGAAGCATATGCCATTCAAAAGGGTAAAAACAGTTACAACAGAACAAGCTGGTTACTTTGGAACAAATAAGTAAAAATAAATTATAAACAGATAAAAATAATATAGGCATAAAAGGTTTACCAGATGGGTCTCGTGAAAATACAGTTGACATGCCATATAAACTCATCTTTGTGGTTTTCACTGTCTAGATGTGTTGATGTGGATGGCTTAATCTGTGCGAATCCCAGTTTTGGATGTTGTCCAGTGTCAGGTGCAGTATGCATAGTGAGTTTCTCCTGCATAGCCAGATTACACTTGAATGATTTCAAGCAGTAGTCATAGGTCGCTGTGTGCGCAAGCATACACACACACTGCTGTAGATGTCAGCACTGTCACACACTGAGAGGGGAACCACAGATGTACCCACACAGTTTTAGGTGTCAGCACTGTCAGCCACACAATCTGAGAGGCTCACACGCACACACACACACACACACGGCTTTAGGTATGTTTGCACTGTCTCACACACAGACATTCCGAGAGGCTTACACACACACACACACACGCATCTTTTGATTCGTCAGCACTGTCACACGCATGTACTCAGAGGTTATCTCATACATGCACACACACACACACACACACACACACACACAGATGGTGGGTTAGGCACTGCTGGCTGGTACACAGGCTGCAGACGCCATAAAGAGAACCTGAGGGGACATTTGCTCTCCGCTCCCCCCCTTATCCCGCCCCCCCCACCACCACCCCACTGCCAGAAAACTTTGCTTTTAGCCGAAACGGCACCTTCCAGCAGGGAGGCATTTAGCCGAGCTGGGATCCAGGAGTGGAGAAAGGAAAGGAGAAATCTATTAGTCTGACAGCTCTCCCGGAAAGCCGCGCCGCTCTACCCCCGGGAGGCGAGAGGGATTAGCGAAAATCGGAACGGCCGGGGAGGAGACGGGCGGGGGGGAGGGGGGGGTGCTAGGTGATCCGTGAGAGCTGACCAGTCAAAAAGAAAAACCAGAATAAAAACTCAAAACTCCTGTTTTTGCCTCCGCCGTAAGTTGGCTTTTCTGTACCTTGCGGGGGTAGAGGTGGACATCGTAGATCACGCCGTTCAAAAGGCCTGTCTGTGAGTGTCGATGGGGCGCTTCCTGTAGACTGGAGCGTGTGTGGCAGACAAAACACAAAGGCGCGTGGCGTTTTATCGCATTTCCACATTAATGAACTGTGTGTGTGCATCTGTGCTGCCGTTCGCGTTTGAGTCTGCGCAATGACTGTTGGAAGTTGTCTATGTTCTTAATACTTTGCTTTTATTTGCAATAAGGCTATCTTCCCAACAAACCGCTGGCTTGATATTTTAACCTGCGGTTTAGTACTTTCAGTTGGCAGATATGCATGGAAATTGCTGGAAAGGTCAAGGATATATAGTGTATATTTAAAAGATAAAAATATGTTGGAACTTTTATAGAATCGCAATGTGTCATAATATGGGACAGAGAATGGGGGTGAAGGAAAAGTGTATTAATTGAGGCTGCAGAGAGGGAGGGAGAGATGGAGTGAGAGACAGAGTGAGAGCATTAATGGACAGACTGAAAGAGGAGATGGAAGCAGAGACAAACAGAGGAATGGAAAGCAATGGGGCAGACGGCATCGCGTGTGAACGGCTAGGAGGAGGAAGTGAGAGGCAGAGCAGACAACCACCGCAGTGCCCTACCCCCTCCCCCCCCCCCAAACTACTCCCCGCCCTCCAAGCCTCCGCTGCCACCGGCGGCTGCTATCTCTTTCTCTCTGTATTCACAGACATATTGCCAAATTTGTACAATGCAAAAAAATAAAAATAACGCATGTTCATGATCTCTCCTCTGGCAAGCAGCGTCTTTGGGAGGCTCCATAAACGTTGGTCTTATTTTGCAAAGGTTTTCTTTGGCTTTCATTGTTTGGGTCTTTTCCCAATTTATATTACTTTTCTTTCTTTTTTTTTCTTTTTTTAAATCTGTGCAGTCCACGTTGTTCTTTTTGTTATGATATGATTAAACTTCAATATTTTTATAAGCGCATAGAAACGGTTAATTGAAATTGTAAATCCTTTGTATTTTATGTTGGTAGAGTAGAGCAAGCCTTTGTATTTTATGTTGGTAGAGTGTGAATTGTATCCTAGTTGTCTACATGTGTTAGTTAGAATTATTCTTAATCGGGAATGGTACAGGCCCACAAACACACAAAAGAAAATAGGACAGACATAGATTTTACAAAATCAAAAAATACAAAAAACTTGCAACACAACCCGATTAAGGCCTTAATCACTAGTACTGTATCTATAAGGTGAGAGGCTGACTGCTGGGGAATTTGATCCTGATGGCTAGCCTTTCCGCTAACACCATTCTGCTCGCTGTAACGTGGCCAGCGTGCACTCTCTTCTCCCGTCCTCGTACATCCATATCTGTCATCCTGTTACAGACATCCTCGCCGAGCCTCCCAACCTCCACTCACTCACGTCAAGGCTCAGGCCCCATGGAGAAATCGACCCATTAGCTCAGTCCAGTCCAGCGAGCTAACGATATCTCCCATCGCTAACCCCCCCCCCCGCCCCCACACCCTTGTCCCACCTATTAAAAACAGCTGCTCTCTTCAACACATGTTACATGTCACTTGTTCTAAGAAATATAAAGGCCATTTTAACAACCCCCTTCCCCCCTACAATGGTCTGTACTGTGTGTGTGTGTGTGTGTGTGTGTGTGTGTGTGTGTTCACGTGAGTAGTATCTGTGAGAGAGACACAGTGTGTGTGTGTGTGTGTGTGTGTAAACAGAAACTGAAGCCAGGATTCAATCAACATTTGTCCATAATGTTGACTCACAATTAAACGCAAGTGGCCATTTTCTTCTTCAGAAACAGTTCAGCTTGCTCATCATCTCGCCAATCTGTGCTTGGGAAGAACAAAAAACACTTTGACAATTTATTTTCAACTGAAAGTTAAAAGGCCAATGTTGATTTAAACACACACTTCTAAGTCCTTCTCCACGTGTGAGAGAGTGGGTATTTGTACAAAAAGAATGGAGGCTCGGTCCTCATAACGTATGTGTATTTTCTGAGTGTGTGAGCTTTGTGTCTGATCAGCTTTGCCCATAAAGGGTTGCCGTCTACTCAGTTCTGGTGCTTCTACCCATGTGGCATCTTTATTGCAAGTTGAGGAAATTCTTGAGTCTGTGTCATTAGGACAGGTCGCAAACACATCCTTAAACCGTTTTCCTGCTGATTTAATTTACACCGTTGGAACGTTGAGTGGAGCAGTCAAAATGAATGGTTGTAAAAGGACTCACTACAATATTTTTATTCGCCAGTAACCATGGTGCAGCATCGTTAAAAAAAAAAAACGATAACATCATGTGCTAGCTTGGTAACAACCCTTGTCATTTGCACTTGGCGTAGTTTTGCTATAACGACTTTTGAAAGGCAGCTAGCAAAAGTGGTTGTTAAATGAATATATGTATGTGATGTAAAAGTGCTGCACGGAGGCTTATCGAGGGAATCTCCTACGCCCAGCCCAGCTAATATATGCTGTTCTCATCCCAATGTTGTGCTAATACGATAAGGTTGCCATGGTGTCACAGAAAGATTGCGAAAGAGGGCGTGTTTTCGGGAAGGGCTCCTTCAGAGATGAGAGGGGGCCAAAGGGGGGAGGCGAGGGTCTCGATTCCGGCGTGGAAAAGGCTGTCCTCTTCCATTCCTCTTCCTCCTCTTCTTCCTCTGTAGATGGGAAGATCTTTTATGTCCTGCTGGTTGATGTCGGTCTTGTTCCATGGCTCAGAGCAGGCAGAGAGTGGCATTATGGGATTGGGTGGGTGGGAGGATGACAGAGGTTTATTTTGGAGCCTTTTCCTGTCTTGTTTGGCCCAGAGTGTGTGTGTGTGTGTGTGTGTGTGTGTGTGTGTGTGTGTGTGTGTGTGTGTGTGTGTGTGTGTGTGTGTGTGTGTGTGTGTGTGTGTGTGTGTGTGTGTGTGTGTGTGTGTGTGTGTGTGTGTGTGTGTGTGTGTGTGTGTCACGCTTCCTTCCTGTCTCTGTGTCACTGTTGAGAGAGCACAGGGGAGGGGGGTCAAGTGCAAATGAGTCATAAATGAACAGTGAGTATTAAATATTATCTTATGTATTAAATATGGGAGACAGCTGATTATCCAGTGTAGGGGTCTGTGTGCGCGTGTGTATTAAATAATTAAATTATCAAGTTTACAATGATAATTTAATTATCATTGCCTTTATAGGTGTGTAAACCTGTCCCAGCACGGTTTCCCCGTTACCCTGTCCCAGCTCGGATTGGGGAGAGGCAGTTGGTTGTATCCATCCTACCCTGCAGAAAGCCCCTAAGTAGGGCAGACCTGTAACTGAAGCTTCTGCAGCCTAGTAGGGACGTCCCGTGCAATGCCTCCCCCCAGGTCCTGGGCCAGCTCTAACGGGGGAGCACGCGGGCCGGGCCGAGCCGATGCAGTCGATGTGGGCCGATTTCATTACTGTACTTAGTGGGTTAAAGGTAAGCCCAGAGAAATAGGAGTCTTTAAAACCCCCGCCATCTGCCACTGATTAAATGCATCGGCAGAGTTCAGAGCGTTTTATTAGATGGGAGATAGCGGCTCTTGGAAAGGTAGGGTTGGCCCCCGAGGGGGTGGAGGCAGGTGAAAGAGATCCGCCAGCTGCTGGCGCAATGCATGCTGGGAGCCCGAGACTGTAAGGCAGGGGGAATTCAATGCCTCCTCCGTTACTCCGTGGAATTGATTCAGATACTTTACGTTGGACGCCGCTTTATAAACTGATTGGTGATACACCTTTTCCGCTGCAGCCAGACTGGAACCATGACTGACTCATTCCCATTTGGCTTTCATCTGTGTGTTTTTGCCAACCCAAACAAGAACCAAGCATATCACTATTGTTACTGGTGCAGCACTATGTACTAGAAAGCTGTGTGCGGAGTCATAACTACATGTTTTCCATTGGCTGTTAAAAAAAAACGAACCCAAAGAGCCATGAAGTCATCCCTGTTCACAGCCAACAATCACCAAGAGGAGACAAGGAGAAATTAAATCAAATTAACTGGGAAAAGAACATAATTACGGAGTGCGGTTTCTTTCACCCTTTGCGTGGAAGAATTACAGGCAGTAATCCTCTGGGTTGACAAAAGTATTTAGCGCCTAAAACCAAAGTTTTGCGGTGAAACGTACTGCCATAAAGATCAGCAACAGTGCAGGGAAATGTCCACTAAGGATGACATCATGACAATCAGTGTCCACTAAGGATGACATCATGACAATCAGTGTCCACTAAGGATGACATCATGACAATCAGTGTCCACTAAGGATGACATCATGACAATCAGTGTTAACTAAGGATGACATCATGACAACCAGTGTCCACTAAGGATGACATCATGACAATCAGTGTCCACTAAGGATGACGTCATGACAATCGGTGTCAACTAAGGATGACATCATGACAATCGGTGTTAACTAAGGATGACATCATGAAGATCAGTGTCCACTAAGGATAACATCATGACAATCAGCAAAATAAGAATCTTTAGGGCACAAAACTGCTGATTTGTTGTTTTATTAGAAAATATAATCAAACGATCGTTTTTCAGGCGAGTAGCCTCCCTTTTATTATAAGTCAATCACATATGTGTCATTGTATATTGTTTCTGTGATTGGAAGAGATGTGGCGTATTAAGGGTGATGTGGCTGTGGGTCGTTGTGTTGTTTATATTTTTATAGTAATTTACTCTTCCCAGCGGTAGTGTTTGCTGCAAATCGTTCATTTGAGGACTCTTCCTAAAGGAAATGCAGGCTTTTTGTGCTGAAGTTGTGATGGCTGTTTGATGGGCTGAAGTTGTGATGTCTGTTTGATAGGTAAGGGGGAAAAAAGACCTGGGGTTGTGGAAGTTATCACATCTTTATTTACTGGCAGTGTATATCTGTATACGCAAGCCATCAATTACTAAGTCAAAATGTGAAAATCTAATCCACTGCATAGGGTCATGAAAGAGACATAGAATAGCAGCGAAGGAAACCCCACCACAGGGTGAATGAACACTAGCTCAATACAATCCATACTTCAACCATGATTGAGATGGCAAATTCTCTTTTTCAATCAAGCATTCAGTACTGTAGTTCAGCTCCAGGTGCTGTGCTGGCTTGGATTTTCTTATTTAAGCTGTATCATTACCTCACAGTAGAATTAGGATTTTTTTGGCCATGGGAATCGTATTTTGAGTTAACAAAACGAGGAATGCCAGTGTCAAGATTTGAGTCTCGCCATAAACAGCTTTGGCACGCCTCTCTGTACCGTTGTCGTCTTTTGACCTTTTTATTTACCGAATAACCATGATCGACAAGTTGGCTTTTCTTCATATTCTGGTCGCCACAGAAAAAGTCGTGACTTTGGTTGACCTTCCTGTTTCTCTTCCTCATCGCTGCCATGTGAGGGCGTGTGGCACGGCTTCGGCGATGGTGCGGCGGTATGGCCGTCTGCGGTCCCCTCGCTCGAGCTGACGACGTGGGCGGGAGCGTAGCCGACCCGCCTGCGTTCAGACAGCCGCGGATTCAAGTTTCGCTTCCCCCTTCTCTCGAAAATCGCGCTCGTATTTGTCACCACAACAAGTTCCCCTGTGAAATAATGTGCGTGTGTTCTTAAATCCGCCGCCCCGTTGCATCCTCCTGCCAGCGCTAACAAATGCCATACATACATCAGCCTGACTTACCTACAGAGAAACATCCACCTGCTGTGTTGCCCCACCCGCCATTGTGCCTGATTTACCCTACAGAGAAACATCCACCTGCTGTGTTGCGCCATCCGCCATTGTGCCTGATTTACCCTACAGATAAACATCCACCTGCTGTGTTGTGCCATCCGCCATTGTGCCTGATTTACCCTACAGAGAAACATCCACCTGCTGTGTTGTGCCATCCGCCATTGTGCCTGATTTACCCTACAGATAAACATCCACCTGCTGTGTTGTGCCATCCGCCATTGTGCCTGATTTACCCTACAGAGAAACATCCACCTGCTGTGTTGCGCCATCCGCCATTGTGCCTGATTTACCCTACAGATAAACATCCACCTGCTGTGTTGTGCCATCCGCCATTGTGCCTGATTTACCCTACAGAGAAACATCCACCTGCTGTGTTGCGCCATCCGCCATTGTGCCTGATTTACCCTACAGAGAAACATCCACCTGCTGTGTTGCCCCATCCGCCATTGTGCCTGATTTACCCTACAGAGAAACATCCACCTGCTGTGTTGCGCCATCCGCCATTGTGCCTGATTTACCCTACAGAGAAACATCCACCTGCTGTGTTGCCCCATTCGCCATTGTGCCTGATTTACCCTACATAGAAACATCCACCTGCTGTGTTGTGCCATCCGCCATTGTGCCTGATTTACCCTACAGAGAAACATCCACCTGCTGTGTTGTGCCATTGTGCCTGATTTACCCTACAGAGAAACATCCACCTGCTGTGTTGCCCCATCCGCCATTGTGCCTGATTTACCCTACAGAGAAACATCCACCTGCTGTGTTGCGCCATCCGCCATTGTGCCTGATTTACCCTACAGAGAAACATCCACCTGCTGTGTTGCCCCATCCGCCATTGTGCCTGATTTACCCTACAGAGAAACATCCACCTGCTGTGTTGCCCCATCCGCCATTGTGCCTGATTTACCCTACAGAGAAACATCCACCTGCTGTGTTGTGCCATTGTGCCTGATTTACCCTACAGAGAAACATCCACCTGCTGTGTTGCCCCATCCGCCATTGTGCCTGATTTACCCTACAGAGAAACATCCACCTGCTGTGTTGCCCCATTCGCCATTGTGCCTGATTTACCCTACAGAGAAACATCCACCTGCTGTGTTGCCCCATCCGCCATTGTGCCTGATTTACCCTACAGAGAAACAGCCACCTGCTGTGTTGTGCCATTGTGCCTTATTTACCCTACAGAGAAACAGCCATTGCACCGTCCGCCATTTTTACCGCATAGTGGTGAACTCTGGCACCGTCCTCCTGGCGAACTTTAAGTCTGTGCTTCCCCGCATTACCCCTGAGAGGTGAGCTGTGCCAAGTCAGGGTGCAACAGGCATTTACGGGGTTAGTTAAGGTCACGCATATCGAGTTACTAACCTCATTCACACACTAAACCCTCCTGCATGGCTCTGCTTTCACTTCGCCTTATGGAGGAAGCCAGTATGTTGTGAACACTGGGTCGCGATTCAACACCCAACGGCTTTCCTTTCTAAACAGATATTTTTTTTGCCCTATTAAATTGCTGTGTCCTCGACATACTAAATAAGTTTGTTTCAACGCAAGGAATAGGTTGGGAGTGAAAGATGTTGCCTCTCCAAACACCATCCAACTGAGTGATATTCCCAAGATTCGCAGAAAAAAGGCTTTTTTCGGGGAGAAAACGTTGCGGTCATGTGACAAAAGGAATCATTTTGACATTGCACTTGTATCATATTGACTTTGTGCGTACAAATAATCCAAACCTTTTCTTTATTGTTTTTTGATAAAGGAAACAGTTATGTTATATGTTATAAGTGTTCTGATTATGAGTGGGATGATCTGTACTTTTGATTGAATAAAACCAAACATTTTGAACCTTTTGAAACTAAAGTGTATTTCTCTAACTACATTTAATTTAGCAAACTACCAAGTAAATTATCAGTCATTTCTATTAGTTTGATGAAGATTATTTAGTCTTAAAAGTTCATTGTCCTTTTTTAAGACTGTCACGGTCACCGTTTTCCTCAATTATGTTTATAAGAGCCTTATGTTTAATAATGACAGGCATATTTTTTATATTTTGGATACAGAAAAGATTGAACTGGATATTAAATGATAAATGGACCAGTATTTTTGAACCTGGATCTATACATTTTGATGAGCCTATTGCAAATGGGAAAAAAGTACCAAGAAATGCATAAGGGTGGTTGTGGCTCATGACCTTTCTTCCTCTCACATGCACGCATGCACACGCACGCACGCACACACACACACACACACACACACACACCAACGCGTGCATTCACTGACCACATTTTTCGTAAGGCTCCCAGACAGTGGCACTGCAACAGGGGTGGGTACAGACCTAGACAGCTTAGCGGGCCCGAAGCCAACTGCTTCCTTTTTATTCCGTCTTACTAGTCAGTTGGAAAGTGAGAAACACTGACAGTAATATGTTAACTGGAGGGTGTTGCGTTCATTTTCCTCTTTGAGAAAAGTGCCAGCGTACCACCAGTCACTCACTGCAGATTGTAACCAACACACCTTCCTCCTTATCCACCACTTCCTGTCACATTCTGCTCACAACTCTGTCAGTCCCCGTCATAACCTCCGATAACCTCCACCAAGAGCCGTGGGAGAAGCTTGCTGGGGTGTTTAGCGCGATGACATCATGCCCTGGGGAGTTAAACCCCCCACCCCCCCCCCGTTCCCTCTGCTGCGCTCCACTTAGAAAAGGCCCCCCAGGCCCCACCCCCCTCCAACCGCGATTTTCAATTAGCCCCTGTCCCCCCCTCCCTCTCGTCGGGGGGATTGTTGAAACGGTGCCACGGTCCACTTTCGGCGAGATGTGGGCCAGGGCAGCGAAGACGAGAGGGCGTGGCGGTAATCGGGCGTGGCGAAGGGGCTCGCGGCTCCGTTTTACGTTTCGGGAGGGGAGAACTAAAAACGAGGAAATGGAGGGATAGGGTGCTTCAGGCGAGAGGGTGCAGGGGGAGGTGACTGCTTAGAGAGGGGTATGTGCTGTTGGTTTGGGGGTTACACACCATGTGGTCCTATGCTGTAATTGGGCAAGTCAGCAATGGATAGACCCATACTAGGGGGCGCTAGAGAGTGCAAGCAGGGCCAACAGGACTGACAATCCCCACAACCGCCCACTACCGCAGCTTGGAGGAGCTGCAGGATTTGGCCGTAAGCTTGTTTAAAAGTGAACATACAGCTTGCATCCAAAGCAAAGCTAACCCCACTGTCTTTATGCGCTCGCTACACGAACGCCCCGTGTTGATAAAGCGCTCGCATCCACTCACTGTCCTGTCACGAAAATGCATCCATAGCCGAAATCGCTCTCGCACCCAACAGGAACGGATTCACGGGTATTCACTGCTAACGCAACACACAAACATGACCTAGAAATCGTTGAGCTCTGCTACACTCATCCTCATTTCAGCTTTGACAGTAAACCTGACTTTCCAAGCAGCTGATATCCGCGTATTTACACGCGTGTGAGTGTGCTTGGTTGCCGGGAGTGACGTCCATGGCTGTGTGAGGTCTTATCCTGTCCGGCCCGGTGGAGCGGTCTCACGCCGAGCCTCTGTTTCAGGGAGATGCTGATTGGCTGAGAGGAGGTGTTTGAGCGGGGGCTGGAGGTGGGTGGAGCTGCGTTGCCCCGGCAACAAACGGTCAACAGATTACAGCAGGACATTAAACTGCTTCCCTGCCCCAATGTCAGTGCTGAAGCCATGTCCAAACTATGAATCTGCTCCGTCTTTCTCCCTCCCTCTCTCTCTCTCACTTTCTTTCTCCCTCCCTTTCACTCTACCTCTCTCTCCTTCACTCTCCCTCCTTCCCTTTCTCTCTCACTCTCTCACACACTTTCTTTGTCTCTCTCCCTCCGTCCCTCTCACACACACACTTTCTTTTTGCATGTTTCCTGTTGGACTGGCTAGACTCCTCAGGGGCCAGAGTTTTCCTACAACAGCAAATAAATCTTACCTTGCACCCCCCCCCCCCCCCACACACACCTAAAAAAACACATTCACCAGCCCCCCCCCGGCTCTTTTATGTCTCGTGCCCGGCTGGGGAGCTTGGTGGGGTGTTTGGGGAGGGGAGTGTGTGGGGGAAAGGGGAAGCCCGCCATTTTGTAGTCTGTAGGAAGACCCTGGACGTTGATCTGAAATCGTAAAATCCCACGGATCAAGTTTCAGTCACATTATCTCTCCTCTCCTCCCTGTGGTCTGTTTGTCTTTCCCTTCTTTCCCCCACCAGATGGATAAAATCAGAGAATCAGCTTTCAACGGGCCGCTATCCCTCTCTCAATCTCTTTCCCGTCTCATTCTGCAAAACATTCTCGCTCATTTCTCTGGATCCTGTCCTCCTCAACCCATGTATAGTAGTCACACGTCTGTTTCTCTGGTATCTCAGCGGATGTACAGGTATGTAATGATTTTCTCACTGCTCACCTCTGCGTTTTATATCTGCGCTCTGTCTACAGAAAGACCTGTGTCATCTGGGGATAATTACACCTGCGCTCTCAGACTACTACAGTAAGAGTGTGTTACCTGGGGATAATTACACCTGCGCTCTCAGTCTACTACAGTAAGAGTGTGTTACCTGGGGATAATTACACCTGCGCTCTCAGTCTACTACAGTAAGAGTGTGTTACCTGGGGATAATTACACCTGCGCTCTCAGTCTATTACAGTAAGAGTGTGTTACCTGGGGATAATTACACCTGCGCTCTCAGTCTACTACAGTAAGAGTGTTACCTGGGGATAATTACACCTGTGCTCTCAGACTACTACAGTAAGAGTGTGTTACCTGGGGATAATTACACCTGCGCTCTCAGACTACTACAGTAAGAGTGTGTTACCTGGGGATAATTACACCTGCGCTCTCAGTCTACTACAGTAAGAGTGTGTTACCTGGGGATAATTACACCTGCGCTCTCAGTCTACTACAGTAAGAGTGTTACCTGGGGATAATTACACCTGTGCTCTCAGACTACTACAGTAAGAGTGTGTTACCTGGGGATAATTACACCTGCGCTCTCAGACTACTACAGTAAGAGTGTTACCTGGGGATAATTACACCTGCGCTCTCAGACTACTACAGTAAGAGTGTGTTACCTGGGGATAATTACACCTGCGCTCTCAGTCTACTACAGTAAGAGTGTGTTACCTGGGGATAATTACACCTGCGCTCTCAGACTACTACAGTAAGAGTGTGTTACCTGGGGATAATTACACCTGCGCTCTCAGACTACTACAGTAAGAGTGTGTTACCTGGGGATAATTACACCTGCGCTCTCAGTCTACTACAGTAAGAGTGTGTTACCTGGGGATAATTACACCTGCGCTCTCAGACTACTACGGTAAGAGTGTGTTACCTGGGGATAATTACACCTGCGCTCTCAGTCTACTACAGTAAGAGTGTGTTACCTGGGGATAATTACACCTGCGCTCTCAGTCTACTACAGTAAGAGTGTGTTACCTGGGGATAATTACACCTGCGCTCTCAGACTACTACAGTAAGAGTGTGTTACCTGGGGATAATTACACCTGCACTCTCAGTCTACTACAGTAAGAGTGTGTTACCTGGGGATAATTACACCTGCGCTCTCAGACTACTACAGTAAGAGTGTGTTACCTGGGGATAATTACACCTGCGCTCTCAGACTACTACAGTAAGAGTGTGTTACCTGGGGATAATTACACCTGCGCTCTCAGACTACTACAGTAAGAGTGTGTTACCTGGGGATAATTACACCTGCGCTCTCAGACTACTACAGTAAGAGTGTGTTACCTGGGGATAAGTACACCTGCACTCGCAGACTACTACAGTAAGAGTGTGTTACCTGGGGATAATTACACCTGCGCTCTCAGTCTACTACAGTAAGAGTGTGTTACCTGGGGATATTTACACCTGCGCTCTCAGACTACTACGGTAAGAGTGTGTTACCTGGGGATAATTACACCTGCGCTCTCAGTCTACTACAGTAAGTGTGTGTTACCTGGGGATAATTACACCTGCGCTCTCAGTCTACTACAGTAAGAGTGTGTTACCTGGGGATAATTACACCTGCGCTCTCAGTCTACTACAGTAAGAGTGTGTTACCTGGGGATAATTACACCTGCGCTCTCAGTCTACTACAGTAAGAGTGTGTTACCTGGGGATAATTACACCTGCGCTCTCAGACTACTACAGTAAGAGTGTGTTACCTGGGGATAATTACCTGATCTAAGCTGCCTCTCCCCACACCTAACGCAGGGGCAAGACTACATGCCGAAATCGAGTCAGTCTGAGATTCTCCATCCCAACATTTCGCTAACGCACACTTTCAAACAACACAAATTTCAACAAATTTCTGCATCTCGTTACCAGGTCCAAAAATATCACTGCCTACATTCCTGCAATGTTCAGGCAATGTTCCGTCTTCACATGCACGGCTAAATTCAAGCAGGAGAGACACACATCCCTCTACGCACCACAACATCTCAGGGCTTCTCCACGTTAATTCTGACCAGGCCCAGTTCCCGTTCTAAAGCTTGTGTCTGCGGCGTGTGTTTTTTTTTTTTTTAAAGGGGCCAGGCTGGTGTTGAGTTTCACTCTCTTCCTTAGATATTCCCCCTGTGGAGACGTGACCTTTATGTCCATCTCATACGTTCACTTAAACGACGCCTTGGGCATTTCCCTGAAAACCAAACCCAGGGAAAGATTTTAGATCGATGTTCCAAACATTTATAAGCCTTGTAAAGGATATCTGCTCGGGGATCGCCGGACCCATCTAGCCCAGTGTAGGAAATGCCCTTAGTGACCTTTGACCTCACGCTTCAAATTATTACACGAGGCTCCATGAGGAAGAGAGAGGATGCATCCCATCCGGACCGGCGATCCCACCCGGCCGGGCCTCTCCGAGGAGACTGCCAGCTTCCTGTTCTCCGCCGTAAGCCTGTGTGAGGACCGCCGGTCCGCATCGCGCTGCGTTGAAACATCACCAAACGCTGACCCCGCTTCACCCTCCAACCCGCTGCTGCTCTCTCTGGCAGGAATAAGGTCAAAGTGTCACGTCCTGCGGTGGGGCCAACCGCGTTCACTTCAACCACAAGATCCCGCTCTGGGGCCAACCGCGTTCACTTCAACCACAAGATCCCGCTCTGGGGCCAACCGCGTTCACTTCAACCACAAAATCCCGCTCTGGGGCCAACCGCGCTGGCTTCAACCACAAGATCCCGCTCTGGGGCCAACTGCGCTCGCTTCAACCACAAAATCCTTGTGCTCGTTGTCTTTACAGAACTGGATAATTTCCTTTCTCCAAAACATTGTGTCATTTGTATTATTATATTGTATTGTAAGTCTTTATTGTATTGTCAGAATGTTTAAGGATATTATAATGGCCTAACATTGTTTTTTTCAGCCAAAGGATTCACTTCTGTATTTTGTTTGGACATTAGGTGAATATTTTCCCTCTGGATCATGGATGGGCAGCTCAGCTCCTCTTCTGTGTGGGCTGCATAGTGCATAGATTATTTAACCTTTATTTAACCAGGTAAAAGTGATTGAAAACAAATTCATTTACAACACTGACCTTGCCAAGAAGGGATATACAAGAGTTCACACAATTCATACTGTAAAACTATATGCATAAACTGCATTGTCAAAGATTAAAAAAGATAAAACATCTTTTTTTTTTTCAAAATATATATTCTAAGGTGCCTTACCATATATATACACCGATCAGCCACAACATTAAAACCACTGACAGGTGAAGTGAATAACATTGATTATCTCATTGTTATTTTGGTTCTGTACTCTAGCACTTTGAGTTTGAAAGGATACAATGACAATGAGGTTGAAGTGCAGACTGTCAGCTTTAATTTGAGGGTATTTTCAATTTGAGGGGGTGGGACTATATTTAGCTGTAAATTACACTGGAACAGTATGGAACACATGGTTGGCTAAATGGCTTTAAGTCATCAAGGGTCTGATGTATCAGACGAGCCTCAAACCATCACTCTGCTGCCAGAAATACAGTAGATATGGTCATGGATGGATAACTTGAAGGGTTTCTTATTTTTCCATAGAGTTCAATAGGAAAATTTGTTTGATACCTCAGACCCTTGATGACTTACAGCCATTTTACCAACCATGTATTCCATACTGTTCCAGCATAATTTACAGCTAAATCTAGTCCCACCCCCCAATTCCCATAGAGATCCATTCAAATGCAGAGACGTTATAATATCACTTGTAGGAGTACCAAAAAATAAGATATCAAGAGTCTTTTGATGTTGTCGGGTCACAGACATCAGGAAGTCATGGCATGCAAAGGATATGCGACCAAATATCAAAAATGATTACTTTATTCTACTTTATTTTTTATTATTATGTTAAACTGTTCAATATTTTTTGATGCCCAAAAATGGGGGGGACTATGTACAAAAGGTTTTATAATTTCTAGACGGTTTCTAAATTTCTAAAAAATAAAAAGCTGACAGTCTGCACTTCAACCTCATTGTCATTGTATGCTTTCAAACTCAAAGTACTAGAGTACAGAACCAAAATAACAATGAGATAATCAATGTTATTCACTTCACCTGTCAGTGGTTTTAATGTTGCGGCTGATCGGTGTATATAATTATATATATATGTATAGTTTAGTTTCGAGATAAGATTTTCACAAAATAATAGCTTTGTAAGGCATTCCATTCATACATTTATGTTACATTACATTCCATTGTTGTGATACAATACACCATTTAATGAAAATATTATTTCAAAACTAAACTATACAAGGTTTAATATACTGTATAAGCCGCCCTAGAATATTTAGAAAAAAATATATACGAGTGGCCTCATAAAAACACAAAAAAAGGCACATTTTTGTGCCATTGTCTATTCTGCTTATAATTTGATCTGTTTTTGAGAGCCTGGGAGTTTACCAAAGCTCTTTTGCTAAATCTGCAAACGGCTCTTTTTGTTGTTTCTAAAGAGTGATGTCATTGCACCCCACATTAGAGCAGATCAGTAGGATATTGCAGGAGCGAGGAGTCTCATGTGCTTTTGATTCTTCTTCCTCAAAGCCATGAGAGAGAGAAAGAGAGAGAGAGCGTCTTACAACATTCCCATTGGTGACAGAGTAATGAACAGCTCCTGGAGAGTTTCTGTGCAGTCTTGCGCTCCCTCTCTTTTTCTCTTCCTGTCTCTCTCTCTTTCTCTGTCTTTCTCTAAGTCTGTCTTTTCATCTCTCTGTATTTCTCTTTCTCTATCTCACACACACAAACACATGCATTCTTTTTGTAACAGTCGATAAGGTGTAAAG
>CM056387.1:25968913-26026413 GCA_029718625.1 Synaphobranchus kaupii
TAGCAGCGTATCTTGGTGCTTTGAGAGGACAGACTGGATTCTAGCAGCGTTTCTTGGTGCTTTGAGAGGATAGACTGGGTTCTAGCAGTGTTTCTTGGTGCTTTAAGAGGACAGACTGGGTTCTAGCAGCGTTTCTTGGTGCTTTGAGAGGACAGACCGGGTTCTAGCAGCGTTTCTTGGTGCTTTAAGAGGACAGACTGGGTTCTAGCAGCGTTTCTTGGTGCTTTGAGAGGACAGACCGGGTTCTAGCAGCGTTTCTTGGTGCTTTGAGAGGACAGACCGGGTTCTAGCAGCGTTTCTTGGTGCTTTGAGAGGACAGACCGGGTTCTAGCAGCGTTTCGTGGTGCTTTGAGAGGACAGACCGGGTTCTAGCAGCGTTTCTTGGTGCTTTGAGAGGACAGACCGGGTTCTAGCAGTGTTTCTTGGTGCTTTAAGAGGACAGACTGGGTTCTAGCAGCGTTTCTTGGTGCTTTGAGAGGACAGACCGGGTTCTAGCAGTGTTTCTTGGTGCTTTGAGAGGACAGACTGGGTTCTAGCAGCGTTTCTTGGTGCTTTGAGAGGACAGGCCAGGTTTTAGCAGCGTTTCTTGGTGCTTTAAGAGGACAGACTGGGTTCTAGCAGCGTTTCTTGGTGCTTTGAGAGGACAGACTGGGTTCTAGCAGCGTTTCTTGGTGCTTTGAGAGGACAGACTGGGTTCTAGCAGCGTTTCTTGGTGCTTTGAGAGGACAGACTGGGTTCTAGCAGCGTTTCTTGGTGCTTTAAGTGGACAGACTGGCTTCTAGCAGCGTTTCTTGGTGCTTTGAGAGGACAGACTGGATTCTAGCAGCGTTTCTTGGTGCTTTGAGAGGATAGACTGGGTTCTAGCAGTGTTTCTTGGTGCTTTGAGAGGAAAGACTGGGTTCTAGCAGCGTTTCTTGGTGCTTTGAGAGGACAGGCCGGGTTTTAGCAGGTTTCAGTTCTCTTTAGCCACTGCCGCGGCTCGCTGACAATCACACGCCAGAAAGGAGTCACCGCAGCCCAAGCTTTGAGGCTCTGAACGTTGCGTGAGAGATGGAGAGAAGTGGGCTGAAGTGTGTGTGTGTGTGTGTGTGTGTGTGTGTGGGATGGGGAAGGGGGGTTTCGGTGAAAGCAGCGTGGGAGGAATCGCTAACACCATGTTGGTCTCGGTGACAGAAGGAACTGGAGATTACCCATGAAATGAAGTGTCCGGATCTGAGAATGGACAGGCACAAAGCCCTGTTTGATGATGTGGACTCTCTTCGTTTAAGTCAAATTAACAAATTGTGACTTCAAAGGCGAGCGCATGCCGGGTGAATTTGTTTTTCCGCCAGCTGATTAAAATTGGATGTTGCTGTATTTTAAGGACATGGACCGCTGCCCGCCGTTCTTTTTATCCGCGATCCTGGGTGAAAAGCCACATTTAAGGGCTTCGCGTTTTAGTGTCTTCAGAGGCCCGCTGCTGCTGCCTGCGTTCCAGCTTTTGAACGTTTGTCACGCAAAAAATGTCTTGGGAATCTGACTGTCCTGAATATAAAAGAGAGAGAAGACGCAGAAATTATGGCTTTCTGCTTCAAGTTGTCAAAAAAGGGAAGGAATGAAACAAATGAAAAAGAGGATAAAGAAACACGTGATGTAACTGAGGGGGGGGGGGGGGGGGACGTGGCACTGGCAAGGAAAGAAATAAAAAATAGGGAAATAAAAGAGAGAAACTGGGTGATATGGGCCTTTGAAATGTCCTCTGTTCTGTCCTGACTCCTTGGTAGGCCTCACAAAACTTTGTCGTCTTCTGCAGTTGATGTTGTTTCTTTCGGTTCATTGAAGGGAAGAAGGACAACAACCCCCCCCCACCTCACCAGCACCCCCTGGTCGGTCCTCTGGAGCTCCTGCAGAACAACCTTTACCTTCTACACCAGGTCTTTCCCTCCAAATGTCACTTCACTGCCAGTAATGCGAGATGACAGCCGGCCTTCATGCCTTCACGCCTCAATGCCTCAATGCCGCAAGTCTAAATATCGGAAAAGGGAGGGGAGGGGGGGGGGGAGGGGAGTGGGGGGGAGGGGGGGAGGGGTGCTAAAAATGCAAGAAAAAACTTTGTTTGAGATCTTGTCAAATGACAAGAGGAGACAGTCTGCAAGGATTTCGTGGCTGTCCCAGTTTTTGTGGGGCGCTTGCTAAGGAACGAAACCTTGATTCCGCTCCTCAATGCTCCCGTCAGCTGATTTAGGGAACAGGCTTTTGGATTCACAGAGGATCACAACAGGGTCCTGTTTCGAGGGGTTTTTCTTACAGTTGTAAGTGTGGACCAGGGCAACAATGCATTTAACTGACTCCGAAACAATTGACGAAAAAATCTGAACATGACTCGTCCCTGTTCACCTGCGAAGGTGGTCAACCAGAGTGGATCCCAGTCAGGTCACAATGCTCCTTTCACATGCTGACACCTGTCAGTAACACCTGTGAGTAATACCTGTCAGTAACGCCTGTAATACCTGTCAGTAACATGCATTGATAATGATCAGGACACATAGATCATAGCATGTTAATTCCAGGTCTAGGTGGGGTCTTGGCTGATCAGTGTACCCATTGTGGAAGGGAGGTTAAGTAAAAATGGCTTTGCACCCTGCAGTGAGGATGTGGCTTTGAAAGCAGTCCCAAGTGAGGCTAAGGGGATACCTTGAGTCATCTTCCTGTGCCTTGATGTCTCCAGAGAGTCCTCTTCCTGTGCCTCGATGTCTCCAGAGACTACCCCTCCGCAGAGGGCATCTGCTGTCCGCGCCGTTCACCTCTCGCTGGCTGTTCATCCCCGTCTTTATTGGAAATAATTTGTCCTTTTCGCCATGTGAAAAGTAAACCGAGGCAATTTTCACGCCTGCGAGACGCGTTTTAGCAAAGCGGTCTCTGTTTCCAATGAATAGGCTGCTTGTGTGCTTGTGTGCGTGTGTGTGTGTGTGTGAGTGTGAGGTTGAGTGTAAAAATAGTTCTTGGTCCACTTGGCTGTTCTGCCTCTGCTTCTTCCTGCTTGTTGTTCCGTTCCCTCTGCCTGCTAGTGGCGCCTTTCCAACCAATCACAGGCAGGACGCTACGGCCGTAATCCCTCGCCGCCACATCTGGAGCCTGCGAAACATCCTCCGCTTTTAATAAACTACTACACTTGGCTCAGGTTTTTCATTGAATTATGGAAGAGTGCAGTAGGAATTAGCCGTTAGGAAATGCCCAGTTGTTTTGTGAGCTGGGGGATTGGGGGATTCAGGCAACCCGGGCCAGTGCATGTACTGCTTGTCTTGTGTCTGTCCTGTGTGCTCCATCTGTTCAGCTGTCCACCCATTCTAAAGATCTTTTGCCCTATCCATGTAGGTCAGCTGCCCAATTGGCATAAGGATGGGGATTTTGCTCAGGATCCCAGACCAATACTCCCAATTCCAAAAATCCTTCTGCAAACCACAATCTGCAAACCAAATAATATGGAAGACTTCGATAATTCAAATCAAGGATACACCGAATCAATGTGTATCCTTGATACAATGTTTATGTTTTGGTCACTTAAACACACACGTTACATTACATTACATTACAGTCATTTAGCAGACGCTTTTGTCCAAAGCGACATACAATAAGTGCATACAGAAACGTCATCGAAGTAACTACAGAAATCACGGGAGCATAAAGAGTGTGTGACTTTATTTTCTTTTTTACATTTCATGAGTTTTTCCCAGTTTGTCTGCATCTTGTTTTAATTTTTTTTTTTTTGCATGTGCGTCTACAGCTCTTACATTTTAATTGGTCACTTAAACTAACAAGCAAAAAAACTACCAGACAAGAATGCTGGGAGAGGTGCCCATTACTAAATACGTCCACTACTGAAAGCAAAATGCTTGCTAAGCCTTACCGCAGGCTGTATGGTGTAAATCTCTACTTGTGTATTTGTAATCATTATCAATTGACCCGTTTAGCCAGTCATTTTGGATGCCGGCCAGCATCAAGCAATTCAATATATGCTTCTTTTTTTCTCTCTCTTGACAGAAGTAACAAAACACCATTTATATGGTAGGAAAACACCTGTGGCATTCATTACTAGAACACACAGTGCTGTGTCATATGATATCAAATCAGCAACAGAAATTAACTGGACTGTGTAAAGTAAAATGAGGGGGTGGCAGAGGACTGCATTATTAGGGTAAGGTAATATTCTTTTGAATACCTCAGTTTGTATTGTGACACGCACATGCTAACATACTAATACTATAATATATATTATATGTAATGCATGCGTATTTTTCAATTTTGTAATTATGTTTTTTCCATCTGCGGTTTTTTGGAAGATAAAGGTGTTATACCCATGGCAGAGAGAGATTAGCCTTTCTGTAGCAGTATAGAGAGATTAGCCTTCCTTTACCTGTTGAGACAGATTAGCCTTCCTGTAGCCATGGAGGGAGACTAGCCTTCCTGTAGCCATGTAGAGAGATTAGCCTTCCTGTAGTTGTTGAGGGAGATTAGCCTTTCTGTAGCAGTATAGAGAGATTAGCCTTCCTTTACCTGTTGAGACAGATTAGCCTTCCTGTAGCCATGGGGGGAGACTAGCCTTCCTGTAGCTGTTGAGACAGATTAGCCTTTCTGTAGTCATGGAGGGAGATTAGCCTTCCTGTAGCCATGGAGGGAGATTAGCCTTCCTGTAGCCATGGAGGGAGATTAGTCTTCCTGTACCCATGGAGGGAGACTAGCCTTCTTGTAGCCATGGAGGAAGACTAGCCTTTCTGTAGCCATGGAGCAAGATTAGCCTTCCTGCAGCCATGGAGGGAGATTAGTCTTCCTGTAGCCATGGAGGTAGATTAGCCTTCCTGTAGCCATGGAGGGAGACTAGCCTTCCTGTAGCCATGGGGGGAGATTAGCCTTCCTGTAGCCATGGAGGAAGATTAGCCTTCCTGTAGCCATGGAGGGAGACTAGCCTTCCTGTAGCCATGGAGGGAGACTAGCCTTCATGTAGCCATGGGGGGAGATTAGCCTTCCTGTAGCCATGTAGAGAGATTAGCCTTCCTGTAGCCATGGGGGGAGATTAGCCTTCCTGTAGCCATGGAGGGAGATTAGCTTTCCTGTAGCCGTGCTGCAGACACATTGTGTTTTAACAGCACCGCTGCTGTGCTTCTCCTTCCTCCGTGTCAGAAAGTGTACTTAACTTTGCTAGAATCACCGCCTCTCACAGAGATTTGTTTACACACAAGACTTGTTTTCACTTTTTTCTCCATTTCCAGCATGACAGCTTTCATAACTTTAGAAAGCACAAGAATATAACAGAGTGAATAACAAAAATACAATGCCGCAGGGCTTCACAATATTCTTTTCTATGCGTGGGCTAAATTAGCTATATGCACATTTAGTGTATAGATATGTAGAGTTGTATGGCTTGGGTTGTGGCTTCCAATGTCCTTTGTATTCACTCAACGTCTGGATAATATTAAAAAGGGATATTGTTTTTCATGTACAAAAACCTGAATGCCTGACTAGCTGTTTCTTTATCAAAACACACAATGATGCATGCCACTGAGATTGTGTACACGTGCTGTGTTGAATAAATAATACATAAATATTAAAGTGTCTGCACGTCCATATTCTCTCAATATTCATGTTTTGCTTAGTAATCGTATTTCAAAGTGCATTTTGTCATGGTTCTGAATTTTCAGGTGTTCCTTTTTGTACATCAGTTTAGTCAACAACAACAAAAATCAGTGGCATTTGTTAGATATGGCAGTGTTATAAATGAATAAAGAAGTATGCTGGTAAGTAACATAATTCACAGTAATGCTATAAACAGAGTGAGTGGAACTGTGTGGCCCCAAGCCAATAAAAAGTATAATCAATTGGCTAACATGTAACTTTCAAAACTAGGGATACCTTCCCTTTGACAATGATTTATTGCCAAACACCAACGAGCAGCTTGTGGGCCAACTAATAGAGATGCCGCCTATTCGATATGCTGCAGTGGAGAAAAACATTAGGCGACTCCCTGAGAAAATACTGTTGGTTAGAGGAGGGGGAAAAAAAGGTATTTTTGAGACTGAGGAGAAAAGGGTTTTTGTGAAATCCCTTTCGTTCTTTACAGAAGCAGAGAATTGTCTTGAATCGCGAGACGATTGCGAAACAACATCAGGGCCAAGTCGAACCCCCGAAATTTAGGTAATAATTTCCTGAATTCTTCGTCCATTTGACGTTAACGCTGAGACAGTTGCCATTAACTTCCTAAATTAACTTCTCCCTCGGACTGTCTTCACTTCCCGTTCATGTCAGGCATTTTGAGTGTGTGTTGAGTGCAGGGTGTGAGCCGTGCCCTCTTGCCCACTTGTCATCAGGGATTTTCCTGTGTTCCTTTTTACTTTTTGTCAATGGAAAAATGAAAAGCAAACGGTATCTAGCACAGGATTATGACTTAAAGCTTATTATTTTGCTATACTTTTGGTTAAATTATTACATTTTTTCATTAGATTCCAGCAGCTATCAATAAATCAATTGAATAAAAAAAAAATCCGGTTTCTGTGAGTGTCCTGGGCTCTGTATTAGGCTCTCAAAAAATCTCACCCCGGTCTTACAAAAACCGACCAATCAGGGCTAGCTATGTAGCCACCAATCAGGGCAACTATCTACAAGCAAAAGATCCTCCCGGTAGAATAAACCGCTCCCTGTCTGCCTGTCTCCATACAGGCACTGGAGCATCATTTGGTGGGAGGGGCTGAGGAGAGAGATAGGAGGGAGGAGAGCAAAAGGGGTAAGTCTTTTTGCCTTGTATATTTTCAAAACTTGCCTACTGCAGCTTTAAGGTGATCCTTTATGTTGATGACACTGTGCTGCTGCAGTGTTTATGACCTCGGTGGTAAAGCAGACTTAAAGTGTACAGCAACACTGGCTTTTGCCCTGTCTCCGCCCATCTTGACAATTTCAAAAGACGCAAATTGGGCTCGGGCGTGAGAACGCAGACGGAAGAAGGGAGGAGTTACAATTGGGGGGAGGGGCGATAGATCCATAGGGTAACGCATCGTAGGCACGTAGGCGGAGCCAGTAAGAGGGAAAACAGTTTTAAATGAGCGGGATAACGTTAATTTTGCGCAGTTTGAATACCCATCAATCAAGACGAGGGTCGGAGATGGGGTGTTGACTTGCTTACGTGGAAAAAAGGGTTTTAGATTTATTGTATGTCACGGATAGGGGTCGGGCTCCAACTCAAATTTTCACTGTGGGTGGCAGCGAATGGCTCTTTTTTGTACAAAATGCAGTGGCACGGCTTAATTAGATATGTTTTTTTTTAGCTATAGGATTTATGTTATTTATAAAATGGAGACAAGCTACTCTGTTTATAACTCAATAAAAATGTGACTTAGTGTTTATTACCCCTTAAAAGAAAGTTCCCATGGTGCAGGAAACACAGATAATGTAGCAAGATTAGGCCCCATTTTGGCTGCAGAAAACCTGTGCCTCGCACACTTTCATCACAAAATTTTTTAAAAAGTCAGGTTTCACTTCCTGTTCATCCTCCGGATGGATCGTGAGTGCCTGTCCTGCTTCCTCCTTACTTTTTTTTGGCTGATACCCACTCTCAAGGTGCACGTGACGATCTTGTCAGAATTCACCCCAACTGAGCAGTAAAAAAACAGGAGACTCGCGTGGGTGCATTAAATGTGAATCCGTTTCATAACTTATTTTTATATGTGATGCAGCCTATATCTTTAATTTTCTGAACAGATGCACTTGTCCAAGATGACATTACATTGTTTAAAGTTTAACAGCATATCGCAGACAGCTGGATAGTTAGTAAAGCGATGAAGAGTTTATTGAAAGTAAGTTTATTTTTTTTAATAGAATAAATCACTTTTCATGGTTTTCCATTTCTTTCCTTGTTGCTATTTTATTTGTTTGTTACTTTTTGTCTCATTTATTCTAATATTACGAGTATTATACTGTATACTGTTGCAAATGTAACATCACAAATATCGTTAATTAGATGCTATCGCTTGATTGGTCTATCGTCCCCGGATTGTAAGTAAATTGTGTGACAGAAAGAAAACACAGACCATACAAAGAGTACAATTGTAGTATCTCCTGCATGGTTTACACGCTCCATAGTTTAATGATCATCCGGCACAGGGCATATTCATTATTTTTCTCCGGCTTGTGGAGTAATATGATGTGTTATGGCAGATGCTCACAGGACTGCAGACAATCCGAAGAGCTGGTTAGGGGAAGGTGGAGTTTTTTTTCTGTTGGTAGGACTTTTCCTCATGATTACCCTGAACCACACACAGTGACAGGTGGATAACCGATATCAGCTGCAGCCCCTCCAGCCAGTGCCTGATTGGTTGTGCTCCTGCTTCTCGGCACCAATTATCTTCCCCGGCCTTGTCTATTATTGGCCAGTTGACGACTGTCTCTGTGCATTTTAAATTCCTGCCGTTCCTCAGCTTTCCTTGGTCCTCAATCCACTTGCATGCAGCTCTGATCGATATGCAATTAAAAATGGTGAAAATGAAACAGATTGGCTTGTGGGATTGAAGGCATCCAGGATTAGGGGTGGAAGACGCACCTTGTCCCTTGCTGTGATTGGCTGAGATATCTGGTGGCAGAAGAGAAGCATTAGTGAGGTAATAAACAGCAGTAGCAGAGTGAACAGTAAACACTCGCCGGGTTGTTGGTGGCGTAGTCAGCGAAGAGGTCCGCAGGTCTGGAGTGAGATCCTGGTTCTGACTGTGGCACACAGTCCCACTGTCTGATACAAAATTAGCTGTATCAGTGGTTCCCAAGGTTTGTGTGTGTGTGGGGGGGACACAGTGAGTGTTGAAGTAAAAACCCACAGCCCAGGGCGTGTTCTGGTGGGGTGTGGCCTAAAAAAAGTTCCTATTACCAAAGGGGGGCCAGACCAAGAAAGTTGGGGAACCACTGAGCAACAGCATGACCTGAGGAGGGCAACAGGGTTACACCATGGGTTATACTCAGCAACAGGGTTATACCATGGGTTATACTCAGCAACAGGGTTATACCATGGGTTATACTCAGCAACAGGGTTATACCATGGGTTATACTCAGCAACAGGGCTATACCATGGGTTATACCAGGGGTGGGCAACTCCAGGCCTCGCGGGCCGGTGTGTATACAGGTTTTTGCTGGCACCAGTTATCACGGCTCAATCAGCTAATTAGTCATACACACAATCACGATTCACTCGTAAATTACAGAACGATAAAACGCTACAATACATGCATACCGGCACAAGAACATTCATCAGCTGTTGTTCATATCGCGGATATGTAGATAAAAATATCAGATCATGTAAACGATTGGGATAATTAAATAATTGTTAACTGGTGGCAGCAAAAACCTGCATACACACCGGCCCGCGAGGCCTGGAGTTGCCCACCCCTGGGTTATACTCAGCAACAGGGTTATACCATGGGTTATACTCGGCAACAGGGTTATACCATGGGTTATACTCGGCAACAGGGTTATACCATGGGTTATACTCGGCAACAGGGTTATACCATGGGTTATACTCGGCAACAGGGTATTACCATGGGTTATACTTGGCAACAGGGTTATACCATGGGTTATACTTGGCAACAGGGTTATACCATGGGTTATACTCGCCAACAGGGTTA
Source organism: Synaphobranchus kaupii (assembly GCA_029718625.1). Taxonomy (NCBI): domain Eukaryota; kingdom Metazoa; phylum Chordata; class Actinopteri; order Anguilliformes; family Synaphobranchidae; genus Synaphobranchus; species Synaphobranchus kaupii. The sequence continues at coordinate 25,978,546 of CM056387.1, forward strand.
TACCATGGGTTATACTCGGCAACAGGGTTATACTATGGGTTATACTCGCCAACAGGGCGAGGTTAAATACTTTACTCAAATGTACAATGGCAATGTCCTACCTGGGAATCAAACCTGCAACCTTACCCCTTAGGTTACAAACCCGATTCCCTAACCATTATGCTACACTGCCTCCCCAGTGGTTCCAAAACTATTGTGTGTGCTGGGAAAGGATTCTTCTGCAGGGGTAGAAGCTATATCAGCACACGCTGGGGAACCGCAGTGTCTTTGTGTGTGGTGGACTAGGCAGAGGAATGCAGGAGGTAGAACTAAATCTTGAGCATATTGAGAGGCTTATGGGGAAAAAAGGTTCTGAAATATTGAGGCGGAAAAAAGCTCTTCTGACATTCATCCTCTTAATGAGACAGCGGAGAATGTATGGGAGACGTCCAATGGCAGTCGGTAAGGGAGAGTGGCTGCCAACACTGTATTTCTCAGATGAATGGAAAGGTGTACCTCCTGGTTCCATTCTAGGCCCTGCTCTTAAATGGTAAAATATGTTACCAAGCCTTGGCCCTGAAAACCACATATCCCCACTGAGCACTTTAATATATTTTCAGGTTACATTTTTTAAAGGCCAAGTCACAATTGTGCATGCCAGAGGCCTCTCTTTTAAACTGTCTCATTTTTCACAAGACAAATCTGAATGAAATGGAGATTTGAGGGAATGATTCATTTACACCGGGTACGTCATCGGTGCTCTGCTCAGCGGGGATCGCATTTTACAGTCTGCAGAAATCTCCAACACCGTCCTGTATTATTTAAGCAGGAGGTGTTGAGTGTAGGGTGTGAACCGTGCCCTCTTGTCACCTTGAACAGTAGAACGAACGACGGCACTTTTAGTGTAATCACCGGTAAGAATCACCGCTTTTGTTGACACAACCACCCTCCAGGCAAAGACAGAGGTTGCAAGGTAAAATTTAAGTTCACCAGTCTTTGGTGAGTGCTGGTGGGCTCGGGGTGGGGGGTGGACACGGAGCGTCACTCAGGCGAACGATGACAGACGGCTGTCATCCTCTGCTCTGACAAAGCGGCTCGGAAAACCGTCTGTCGTCAGGCGGCGTCTGTTACCGTTCCCGAGCTCGGCCGGCGGCTGTGCCGAAGAAGAAGAAGGGACTGGAAAGAGGTGGAGGAATATGAGATGGGAGACGGAAAAGGAGGGAGTGGGTGATGAGAATGTGGGATGCGTGAGGGGTTGTGGGAAATGGAGAGAGCGAGGGGACTGGGAAAAGACGGGAGCGACAAAAGCCAGGGAGAGTAGGAGGGAAAGAAAGAGTGAAGTCAGTGCCCCTTACCCCCTCCTCCTCCTCCTCCCTCCCTCCCTCCCTCCCTCCCCTCTCTCACACTCTCAGCTTTTATGGGCTGCTATTTCCACTAAATTAGTGCCCGGGGTTTTAATTGCAGTTTATAAAGCTCTTTTTACTGGTGCGAGTGTGTGTGTGCGTTTTGTACGAGCTGCCATTTTGGCTCAAGCTGGGCCAAAAGCCCTCCCGCAGCCTGCCTGAGGATTTCTCTTCTCTTTTTTTTTTTTTTGACTGTTCTTTTTTTTAACCAGCCGCTAAAAAAGCGCTCAGCTGCTCCCGCTGGTGATTTTTGAGAAATGGAGCGCCTTTTCTGTCCCGCTCACGCCACGGTGCTCAACCCCCCCTCCCCCCCCCCGCTGCCCTCCTCCTCCTCCTCGTACCTCTCTCCTCCTTTTGCCTGTCTGTCGGACCGCTAGCATCAGTGTGCCGTACTGTAGCATAACCTGGTTACCAGTGAAACCAGAGGAAGTCACTTCATCGCATACATTTCAGTACAGCGTATGGAAACAAATAAATTGAAACAAGAATTACAAAAAACAATAATTAGATACGTAACTAGGAGTGGCACTAATAATTTGTCAATAGCTATCGTCATCATCATAATTCATAATTCTTTACCTGGACAGTGTGTTTCCATCACCACAAATGGACATCACCCATATTAAAATACGTGAAATATAGTCCATGGTGTAATGGATGCATTTATCAATATAGATTAAATCGCTATGTTCCTTAAATCAGAAAAGATAGTATGGTATGGGTTCATAGAATATATTAATTCATAAAAATATAATGGAAAATAGTTATAGAAATCTAAAATATGAGTAATGCATTGTGTGTGTCAGGTTATGTCATAAGCAGGTGAGAGAAATATTCTACAGTTTTGAAAAATATTCAGCTCCTTGCTTTTTGGGCGCCGTGCCTGAAAAGGGTGCTCCCCTAACCCCCCACCCCCCCCCACCCCCCCCCCACCCCCACCCCGCTGTGCCCTCTGCTCCACTCCAGACGAGACGCTCTGGAGGCTAATTAGGAGGTAATTAGATTTGTTTGAATTGATTTGTGATTTAGTCCCGCTTCCGCTGTTCCAGCTCATTGCCCGGTGCAGAAATTTCATTAATACGCCATTATTTCCCACAGCCGTCTAATTAAAAGGACAGACTCTCTTGATTAACGGCGATTCGCGGGTGACTGAGAAGCGCAAGGGGGCATGCGGTGGTTTGGGGAGGGGAGGGGTGCTGTTCTTGGGCCTCTCACCTGAAACACAGGTGACGGACACGCTTCCTGTGCGGGCCGACCGATTGGACATAATCCATCGCAGGTGGGGGATTTATAAGAGCACTGGCACTAACCAGGCTACGTTTGGGGGTTAATGTAATCCAACCAGGGGGGTATACTTAGTTATCCCAGCAGGATGACTTAGTTTGCTGGATAACTGCACTGAGTAAAACCCGGAACAGCTCTTTTTACTTCAGTCCGTGTTCCAGATTTGGGAGGGTTCCGGGTTGGTTGCAGTTATCCAGCTAAGTAAGTAATCCTGCTTCGTAGCATACCCCCCTGGCCTCCTCAGGCTGGGCGCCGAGCGACAGAGGCCAGTGTTTACTCCACAATGTGGGTCAAGAGACTAGATGGGACGGGGGAAGAGAATACACTGAAACGGGTTGCCAGGTACGCTCAATTATTCATCACTCCCCCGCCTCTGTCAACACCCCTCCCGGATTCTTCTACACCCGGCGTATTACCTGTCAGCGCTGCCCTTTCTTCCCGCTAACGGATGATATCCTCCGTGGCGGAAACGGCGCGTGGTTCTCAGCCGCCGCGGCTTTCAATCAATCAATCAAATTTAATTTGCCGTCGGGGCCCCCTTTTGTGACCGTACTGCCACGGAGAGCTTTCGCGGACGGGCGTCGTCGCGGGACGAAAAAGGACCGAGTTACGGAAGTGGGAGGGAACGTTCCCGGTCGGAGAAGGGGTTCGAGCTCTGCGTTAGGGGGTTCAGAGCCACACACGTCCCCAAAGCTGCCTCGCTCACTCTCAACCCAACCCCCATTACTCCTCGGCCGCTCTGATTGGCTCTCTTCATATCGCCATATTTTCCGCAGTTCCCTCTCTCCGTCTACCTCTGTTCCCCCCATCCTTCATTTCATGTCATCCTTCTTTCATTCTGTTAATGCACCTTCGTGTACACTCTTCCCTCCCCGTGTGAGAGAGAGAGAGAACACAAAATGGGAGGGAGGGAGGGATGGGGGAGGGGAGAGAGAGAAAGGGGGGAGAGAAAGGGGGGGAGAGAGAGAGAGAGAAAAAAAGGGAGAGAGAGAGAGAAGACGCAAAGCGGGAGGGAATTTAATCCAGGAAATGTGACCCGGCCGTCTCCCGGAGTGGTGCACGCAGGAGCAGATTAAAGACACATAAACACAAACTCTTCATACGCCTAACCTGGCCGCTCCTGGGAGGGACACAGTCTGGGCTCTCACCCCCTGCAATGATTTGTCTGCAAAGACCGGCTTTTTGCCCAGTGTGTGTGGGGGGGGGGCAGGTATTTCAGCATTGAGTGAGATCACATTACAGGGTGTACAGTAGACCCAGGTGCTCTCTCTCTCTCTCTCTCTCTCTCTCTCTCTATCTATCTATCTCTCTCTCTATGTCCTTCAATCTCTTTTTCTCTCCCTCTCTTTCACTCTCTCTCCCTCTCTCTCTGAGCCACAGGCCTTCATCCTCCTCTCTTCTCTCCATAGTTGTTCCTCTGTGCTGTTATTAGCCAGCAGAACGGGCTCCGTTCCAAGGCTTTGTCTGGCAGCCTGACAACCATGTAGCTCTCCAGATTCAGCTGGCTGCACAAGGGCAAGAGGGAGAGATAACGCATATTGAAATTGAGTTGAATTACAAGAGCGCGAGTGAGAGAGCGAGTGAGAGAGAGAGAGAGGGTGAGCGAGAGAGGGTCACTTCAGTTCATACCTCAAAGGGATGTCAATCATCTTACAGGCTCCACCCTCCCCCACATTGCAACTGGCTCTCCACGGCTCCATTTCCTAGCAACCCCCCACCGTGACAAATGCCTCTTATTGCCCTAATAAAAATAACAATAACAACACATTAAAACGATAATCCCCATGTTAGTAAAAATGAATAACTTCAGGCTGCTTAAAGCCACGCAGAATCTTTCAGCTATAACTCCTCACACAATTTTCCCCTGGTATACCAATTTGAACGGCATGCAGGAATTAATCATGATGTCACCGTAGTTATACCACAAGTGCTTGTGAATGTTTATACTGTACCTTAAGAGATTTCTTTCAGGGATGGTACTGAAATGTAATATCAGCACAGCAACTGTAATAATAATGATAATATTCAGCTGAAACGCAGGAATAATGATAACAATAATAATGTGACAATAATAACCATTGCATTGTTTCCTTTAGATGTACTTGCTGGAGAAATAGAACATGTAACAAGTTTTACGTGTAAAAAGCCATTCCTCATTGCAGGGAAACCGCAAAGGGGTCGCAAGAAAATGAAAACAAAACTAAAGTGAAACGTCTCTGGGTTTTTTCAATTTTTTTATTCTGCATTTCGGCTGCCTTTAAGATGTGGCAGTGGTTTCATTTCCACGCACCTTACAGCTGCTCCGTGTTTACTTCCCGCCTTCCCGTCTAAACGTTGCCTAGGTGCTTGCTTTGCCGCTGAAGGAGGCAGTGAGGGGACAGCGCTGCGTCTCCTCTGGGAGAAACGAGTGGCTTTGACCCCTCTGGTGTCCTGGGCTGCTCAGCACCAGGCTGTAGCGTGCTCAGGGGGCTACGGTGCTCTGGAGCTCTGCTGCTGCGGGGACGTAAGGGTTAAGTCCGTCTACACACATCTGGGACTCATCTAGAACATTCCACAAGGCTTACCACATGTTTTCAGATGGACTCCGATCCGCAGAACAGCTCGGCTGTCGAGGGCTTGAAAAATTATTTTTTGTCTGTGTGTATGTGCGGGTGTTATAGAAAATTAAACCGTGTAGTGGGGCTTTTTTTGGGGGCGGGGGGTGGGGAAGGGGGATCATATGTACCTGCATGTGTTCATTTGTGTGAGTATGTGTGTGTGGGTTTGGGGGTGGAGGAGTGGGATGTTGGGGGACTTTCAAGGAGGTACTGAAATATGGTGGTAGTAGAGTGGGGGGGGGGGGGGGGTGGCTGTGAACATCCCTTAAAACCGATTTGCAGGCCTGTTTTCCAAAGAGCGGCTTTCCCACATCAGAGGGAGATCCCAAACTGAGATAACCTTTCCCAGCCTGAGATAAGATCTCTCCTGGCCTGTGTTTACCTTTACTTAGCTCTGTCTATATGGAGAGAAAGAGAGAGGAGGGAGAGAGGGAGGGAGGGAAGGAGAGAGAATGTCAAACCAATAAAGCACCTTGAAATTGAAATTGAGAGAGTATTTCCTGAGCATCTTGGAATTGAAACTTGAATTTGAAAGAGAGAAAGAGAGAGAGGGAGAGGGAGACTGCAAATATAAACATGCACATATTCAACTGGCCATGGATGGATGGCATGAATGTCCAACCATTTTTGTGCTGAGTCTATGAATTAATTTTCCAAACTCGCCAACTTTCCGTGCTGGCTCAGTGGTTTGGTGAGGAGTGGGGTTGTATCTGTGTTGGGGCGGGTGTATGTGTTACACAGTACGTTATCGTTCTATCATGCTGGCCGGCTATGAAGCAGAAGCCATTCCATCTAACAGCTGTGAGAAAAAAAATGGTGTAAAACAGGCTATCGGTTGGACGCCTACAGGGCCTCATTGCCACCCTGCCCCTCTGGCCAATCGTCTGCTTCCTTGTGGTTTCGGGGGACCCCGGGCTTCCCCCCCGCATCCCAGTAAAGATTCAAACTCAGGCCCTTCTGGGTAAAAGGTCCTACCCCCGCAGAAGCATCGCCAAACCCCCCTCACTGCGCGTCCGTGGCGTTCGCATGGCGACAGGGAGAGATACCGAAAATATTTTTCTTGGGAGGGTCAAGCTATGCGTCTCCTCCGCTGGCTGGCCCTGACAAGCAACCTACATTACGGGCGGGCTGGCTAACGTTGCGCTGGAAATAGCCCTGGCGCGCTGCCTGGTTGGTAAATAGTCCCCAGGGTTTACCGGAGGTAGCAGGCTGTGTAAAGGACATCTGCTGGGAGCCGGCCAAGCGCCCAGTAAAAACGTAAACTCAAAGGAAGGTTGGTTTTCCGCCCGCCTGTTCACACTCTTGTGTAGCTCTTACCGTATATAAGTTTAACCCTGGTGCCAGGAGGTATACATTTACAGAGACTCCTGGTCAGATCAGGATATCACGCCAGTGCTTCACGGCTGTCTCCTTGCATGGTTCCCTGCACTGAAACGAGGCACATTTGCTGCGTGTGTGAAATAAAAAAGTTTCATCTCCTGAACAGCAGAGGTGTAAAATCCAGGTTCAGAAAGTAAAAGTCCTCTCCAGTATTTGGTTCCAATCCCCTGGATTTGCTAATTAGCACAATTCTTCAGCCAGGAGGTAGAACTAATTAGTGAAATCAGCTGGCTGAGTTCATGGGTGGAAGAAACACACGGCAGGACTTTTACTTTCTGAACCGCTGGATTTCACACTTCTGCTGGACAGCGTGATCGCTGACATTAGATCCATAAATATGTGATTATGACCTGGTCAGGTGAACCTGTACGTAAATGAATTCCATTGAATGCTAAGGAGTACAGTGTGATTATACAATGCATTTACACTATAGTCACAGTATTACGGTCATTACATTATATTACATTATGGGCATTTTAGCAGACGCTCTTATCCAGAGCGACTTACACAGCATTTAGCATTTTTACATAGTATCCATTTATGCAGCTAGATATATACTGAGGCACCTTGCTCAAAAGTACAACGGCAGTGTCCTGCCTGGGATTTGGAACCTGCAACCTTTGGGTTACAAGCCCAGTTCCCTAACCCTTATACTACACTACCGCCCACACCCCCCTGATCTGGTGCAAAACATCAAACCGACTTCATTATTCGTTTAACTCCAAAGTCCAGCACTTTTCATTTAATTTAAAATTCTACAGAAAAAAAGGCGTGAAAAAGGGTGTGAAGATGAATCCCTCAGGACAGTGTTTGTTGGCGGTGTCCGGAGAGTTCCGAGGACACGTGCAAGGAGACGCTCTTTACAAGGCAGAAGAAAGTACTTGGTGCAACCAGCCGAGCCATTTCCCCAAGGCTGGTTTCGCAGCACAATGCCCACAGGTGCATGTTACGTTGTACGCCACTGACTAGGTGGGTTTCGATAGGAACAGGAGTCCAGGAAGCAGCTGTTTGGGGCCCCTCAGCTTTTGCTCGAGAGGGATGAGGAAAGAGGAACCGCGGCGGGGCGGGACTTCCAGGAGATAAAAATCAGCTGAGCCTGGCCGGTCCCTCCGAGAGCTTGAGGAGAAAGTCCCCCATAATCCCCCTTGCCTTCTGCCTCCATTCCAAGTTGATGCGTCCACTTAAGGAATGTCCCTGGCCTACAAAAAAAAAAAAAAAAAAAAACACACTTTCAAACTCTGAAGCTTCGCCGACAGACACCCAGGCCTTACTTCTGCCCCTCCCGCTGCGCGCCAACGGCATCTCGGACCGAGCAAGGGGCAACGGCTCCCAGACGCCACGGCAACAGCATCGCACCCTCCATTGGCAAGTAGCAGGAGCTGCAATTAGTGTTGGAGGGGGGTGGAGGGGGGGTGGTTGGGGGAGTGAAAGAGCCACCCTCCCCAATATCAATCCCCCAGGCGCATATCGCGGGAGCCCTCCGCCAAAATGAGACTGCCGATGCCCGTTTTTTTTTTTTTAGCCACGGGGGCAGTTTGGATCAGGGAGCCCTTTAAGGTGTCCAGCCCTTGCAGAAGATCTAAATCCTGTCCCAAAGTGCAGGCGTCCCTCGCCCCTTCCCTCGTGGACGGCAGCAACAGATAGAATCAATTAAGCTATTTATAGCAAGGTAATGGATCGGCCATGCCAAGATAGATCATGGAACGGGACTCTACTGCAGCTTTCAGCCAACGCTTCATTAGTTCTAAATGACATAGAGATGAATCACACGACTGGTGTGGCTTGGAGGTCCAGTTCAACTCTGTAGTTTAAATGTGTAAGCAAAAGTGTGTGTGTGTGTGTGTGTTTATATATGTATATATACATATATATATATATATATACAGTGCATCCGGAAAGTATTCACAGCGCTTCACTTTTTCCCACATTTTGTTCTGTTACAGCCTTATTCCAAAATTGATTAAATTCATTTTTTCCCTCAAAATTCTACACACAACACCCCATAATGACAATGTGAAAAAGTTTTTTGAGATTTTTGGATGGATCACTTTAAGGGTTGTTTCTCCTGACTTTTTTCCCCATAGAGTTCTATAGGAAAATGAGTCCGGAGAAATAACCCTTGCAGTGATCCATCCACATCTACTCCATATCTGGCAACAGAGTGATGGTTTGGGGCACGTTTGATAGCTCAGACCCTTGATAACTTACAGCCATTTAGCCAGCCATGTGTTCCATACTGTACCAGTGTAATTTACAGCTGAATCTAGTCTCACCCCCCAATTTCCATAGAGATCCATGCAAATGCAGAGAGGTTATAGTATCGCTTGTAACAGTACCTGAAAATAAGATATCGACAGTTTTTTGATGTTGATGGTCACAGACTTCAGAAAGTAACAGCATGTAAAGGATATGCGACCAAATATGAAATATGATACTTTAAAAATACGTTAAAGCAAAGGGTATGAATACTTATGTAAATGAGAAATTTTAGTTTTTTATTTTTAATAAATTTGCAAAAATCTCAAAACAACTTTTTTCACATTGTCATTATGGGGTGTTGTGTGTAGAATTTTGAGGGAAAAAATGAATTTAATCAATTTTGGAATAAGGCTGTAACAGAACAAAATGTGGAAAAAGTGAAGCGCTGTGAATACTTTCCGGATGCACTGTATATGTGTGTGTGTGTGTGTGTGTGTGTGTGTGTATAGACTGATTTAGGTCTGCATAGATGTACATATATTCAAATGGACATACAGTAAAACGTTCAGTGTTAAATTAACTCTTACAGTGTAGATATGGTCCCTATTGGCCTCATATAAACTCTGTTTCAGTTGAATTAACACTGGACATTTTACTGTGCACCTACACACATACCTCTGCCTGTTCCTTACAACAAAAAGAGTAGCTAGAGCCTTGTTGTTTTTTGACCTGAATTCTTGTCGAATATGGGCTTATTAAATGTGCCAACTAACGTGCCAACAGATGTGTCTCATATACACCTCAATGTAGGCTCAATTTAAAAAAAGTAATTCTGTGCTCATTTCTGTAGCCCACAGAGAGCTGTGGGAGATAAACCCAGTCCTGTGAGCTTAGACTGGCTGACGTCAGACCTATCGCGTGTAAGACATGAGTCCAGGCCTGGAGGAAAAGACTATTTGTTGTGGTCATGCTTGTTAAACCATATGATAAGTAGCATATGTGGAGTATCAGTCTCTAATCGCATTCAGCTGCCTGTAATAGATTTATCCCTTTTTTTCAAAGCATCTTCCGCCAGCTAATAAATAATGTGTTGACAAAATAAAGATGCAGGCCCTTGATATAATTCCATTTTTATAGTTTTTAGATAGAGTTGGTGGAAGGTTATGTTTTAAAAGATAAAATGACGGCTAAAAGCAAAGTTGAAGAATCAAAAGCTAATTTTCAATATATCCTTCTGTTAATGGCCAAGACTATATTAAATATGTTTTATCCAATAACAATACTGTTTCCGTTCTTTTATTATTATTGTATGAGGTATTGTGTGTTTGATTTTTTTTTTTTTTGTTAAATGTGCATTTGATTTGAAAAGAAATCACAAGGTGAGTTGTCAAAGTTTTTACACAGAAATATTCATTAAGATATTCAGAACCCCTTGCAAAACCCTTAGAATAAATGACCTGTACTTAACACAAAAGTGGGCCAATTTATTACGTATGATTGCGAGCGCTGACAAGTGTCCCTCAGTTGATTGATTGAAAAGGAAATGTAGTGGAATGGAAACCTACTGAGCTGTACTGTTGCAGTGGCCATATTATTTTATGTATTTTGAACAACCAAACATATGAAGCCATGTTTTTCTTATTCTGTTCCAATCTCTGTGGTTGGAAAATATGCCCTCGTTATTTTAAAACATTTACAGTCACAAATAAATGAAGCGCTCGCTGCATATTCCACTGCGCTAAAAAAAAATATTTTTGATAATTGCAGTCCTTGTATACCTAATGTGTCTCTCTTTTTAAAGCAGTAATGTTTTTATTTAAAACTCATGGAAGCTGTGACGTAGATTAATCTAGTACACTAGCAAACTTTGGTCGAAACTATCTTAATACCCTAGTTTCAATCACTTATCATTTAAGGAATTATTATTTTTTTGAAAGGCTGATACATTTGGTGGCGTAGGCTACTCTAGCCTGCAATAGTCATTTAGTGTTTGATGTGGGCTTTTCCCATTTACATTTTTAAAAAAAATTATTGATTACCCTCAGTATTGGTCTAAATCATGGTAATGGTCTAAATCTTGTGGCTTTAATGCAATGATTTGGTGTCTGAAATCTTAGCGATGTTGTTGAATGCAAAAAAAGAAAGGTAGAAGCGGGTCCGCAGACTCCCTGCCATGATTGGCACAGGCTGCACAGCGGAACGGAGAGTGGGTGGAGACGGCGGTCAGGGCTGGTCGGTGTAGGTTTCACGAGAGAGCACATGACTGCAATGGCTGCTGCTGTTCGCGGGCGCAGCGGCAACCTCTATCCCTGAAAACCTGTAAACGCAAGTCTTCAGAATTGAGCAGCCAGGCGAGGGAGACGGGATAACCTCACTTGGAGGGGGAAAAGAACTTGAGCAAACGGAGACCACCGCAAACAAACACCGGTTGATCTTCCACCAACCGAGAGGCCAGTAGGAGGAGTCAACAGGTCTCAGGGTCTCAGGTATGCACACTTTTTCCATTTTTCTGCGGCAGCGCGACAGCCTGTTCGCCAGTTAACGTTATAGGCTACAGTTTTCCTTGGAAAACTGAAATGTTGCAATTACAGCTCGCACTGTTGTAAGAACACAGTTGGCTAATATAATAATGTCGGGACGTCAGATGCACCGGGGCGTGCTGCAGTTTACATCTGCAATTGAACCATAGCCTAGTGCAAGCACCAAACAGAGGAGCTGCGGGTTTCTGTTCTGATGTCGCAGCTACATAATAAAGGCGGTTTGATCTCGTGCGTTCAGCATGGATAAGTTGGTGTAACATTCTGCCTTGCTCGTGCTCGTGAGAAATCAGTGAAACGGAAAATACTGTTTGCGCGAGGCTCCGCCAAGCCGTATTTCTTAACAATCTCGCCTCTACAAATAGGCAGAGCTGCCAGATAGTTATTTTTGTGCAGTTCTGCTTTTCATTTTTGGTACAATCACAGTTGCATAGACTGTCAGTAATAACTGCTGGGTAGCGAGATATTGCGATTTATAATGTGATTTGAACGCATAAACAAACAGTATACCTATAACACGAGTGTCTGGTTGCTAAGCTATGTTCTACACGTTTGTCACAGCTTATTTCTGGACGGGTCTGGTAAATAGATGGCAGCTTTAATTGAAAGGACAGCTAGCGAGCAACAGCTTAGCCATACGTCTCCGCATAGCCTAGGCTACAAGTAGGTTATTGAAAAGTCGTTTATTGTGTAAGCCATGTTTAGATACATTAGTGTGCTCTTGAGTAGCCTAAAGTTTTAAAGATTTAAAGTAGGTCCCTCTCTTGACTCTGACAGTGTCACTTGTAATTCACTGACCCTGTAATATAAAAAATATAAAAATTATTCAATAAAATGCCTAAATTGGCATCTGACGTTCAGACGGTACATACTCATCCATTTTTGTTGCATTCCAGGAAATAACATATATTATATATAATATTGTTTTTCATCAGCCATAGTTTTCACTCATGATGAACTGATGAATGTAGTCAACTACAGTAAACGGTACATCTGAATGTTTAACACCAGATTAAAAATAAATAAATAAAGATTAAACTTCACAGCAGCACAGAGTTGTTTAAGGACAATTTTGGCAGATGGAGCAGTCATGTTTTCCTCCGTTTTCCATGGGTATGTGGTCCTAAATTACTCTTGCAGTCAGGAGCTCCAAGAACTTGTGTTGAAGCTCCAGTCGGCCAATGTAACAGCTGTCATCTTTTGGTCCATCCAACTTACAACTTTATTACTGAATTGCTGCTGTTAACTGAATGTACTTTATACAGTAAGCTCCCAATTACCTCACACTGCAGATGTGCATAATCGCAGTGTTGAGGCCAGGACATCTGAACTACATTGACGCAGGGCACTCCTGCGGTCAATGATATGAAACAACCAATCAGCTGAGATTGTCGTCGAAAGAGCTCGGTTTAACGTGGGTCCTTTTAAACATACAGTAACAGTGTTGGCGTTTTGCCCTGTCTGTAGCGCTAGCATAAAATATTGCATTAGGGAATGAAACCTAGAAGCTTTTGCAGGCGTTTGTGCGTGAGAAATTTTTCATCATGCTGGACTTCCCCTCATAGTCACCTTCCTCCTTAGAATGAGTCAGCTATCTGTGCCACTTGGCTGCCAGCCTGCTGGGCTGGTCCAACATGAAGGCACACGGCACGTTTCCTTTTTTTCTGTCACAGGATTGTTTCGTCCTCAAAGATTTTCTACCCGCTTTGAGTGCAGGCAGAAGAGAGGCTTGTTGGCCTAACTGCCACTTGTGTCATGAGGCCTACTGTGTGCTGATTGAGTGGGTGAAACACCCACTTACATTTAAGCGCAGTGTTTCGGAGTGCGCTCTCTGCCAAGTGTGATTTCATCTGTGTCACACCAACGGTGAGTGAGCTTACCTGTTGCGGCTGCCGGGACAGGTGAACTTACCTGTTCCGGCTGCTGGGACTGACACTTCCTCAAAGAAAGGTGCCAGTCCAACCGCCATGCTAGGTGCGTTTGGGTGGAGTCTATGAAAAAAAAGGTGGTTAGAGAGTGTTTAAAACGGGGAGCAGACCCGTACGTGGACGGACCGTCCGCCGAACTGTTCATAGACTTTTGCCTTTCATAGCTGAAAGTACAAACCCCCCTTTCTAGACTACATTTCCCATAATTTTTGCAGGAAAATTCCAAACAACAATGGCGTCCGTCATGGAAGAAGATTACGGTACGCAGTATGCACTTGTAGGTGAAACGACAGGTCTTTGCGGACACCAAAAAAAAAAACGATTGCTGCGAGGACTGCCTAGGCGAACGTCTGCTCAGGGTCCGTTTTGGGTCCGCTATGATGTCATTTAGGTCCACGCGGACCCTGCGGACGTCCGTGCGCATGCTTTTTCTGACGACTATGAAATGGCCTAACGCCTGATTGTAGTGGCACAGGGACACAGCATGACAGAGTAACTCAGGGTTAAAGAGTGCACTCACGTGGGTGGCCAACCAGGAACATATGTATGCAGCCGAAGACGCAACTGATTTTTAACCTCTCTGTCATTCAAAAATAACTCGGTTTTCTTTATGAGAGATGCTCATTGGCTCCCGCTGCATTGAGGAGGGGCCAGAGGCCAGTATGAGTCCGCTCGTGACTCACTGGGTTTGCACCGCCTCAAGGCCCGGGCAGCGTTCACACTGTTGTTTTAACGAGCGCCCTTAACTAAAAAAGAGTTTCTGAGGAGCTATGAAACCCCGGTGACTCACATCTACGAAAAATTGGGTTTTTTTTCCCCCCACTTGTGTGCAGTGCTAGCTTGGTGCTTTGGCTTCTCGGAGGATGTGATGTCAAGTGCGCTGCAAGTCACTTGAGTCGCTTCAAGGACTTTGTCCTCTCCACCTGTCGTCCTTACCAGGAGTGCCCAAACACTGCAAGCCCCAGGGGGAATGCATTTTCTGTGACGCACAAGAGGGAATGCATTTTCTGTGACGCACACCTTGCCTAACTGTAGCTCAAAAGGACTGACTGAAATATGGAAATTACATATTTTTATGCATTTCAAGACCCCTGTATTAACACTCATCAGTGCAGTGTTTGATTAGTGTGAATGCCAGCGTGATGGGTATAGCTTGTGTTTACATGTATGTAGCGTGTTTGCATGTAAAATTTGTGTTGTGTGTTTGCATGTAAAGTCTCAGTCAAGGCTCCCCCTCTATAGCCGGGTTCCTCTGGGCTGGCCAGCGGAGGATGGGGTCCCCCTCTATAGCCGGGTTCCTCTGGGCTGGCCAGCGGAGGATGGGGTCCCCCTCTATAGCCGGGTTCCTCTGGGCTGGCCAGCGGAGGATGGGGTCCCCCTCTATAGCCGGGTTCCTCTGGGCTGGCCAGCGGAGGATGGGGTCCCCCTCTATAGCTGCGTTCCTCCCCAGTTGTCTTCTTTTTTTTTCTCGCCACCGTTTGAGTGTTTTTCTTCCCAGTGGAGTCCTGTTTTCTTTTTTTGTTACCTCAATTGCTTGTTTTTTCAGGATTCAAGTCTGGTTTTTACCGAATTTTCCGTTACGTTTCCTCTGTAAAACGTCTTTGTGACAGTGTCTCCGTAAAAAAAAACGACATACAAATAAAATAAAATTGAACTGAACTGATCAAACGTAATGAAAAGTGGCTTTTTTTTTTTTTTAAATAAAAAAAAAAATTTTGCAATCCACAGTGGAATAGAAAAAATGACTCCTGCTGCGTAAAATCCAAGAGTGACTCAAAATCTCCTGGCTGTTTCTGTATCTCCTGGCTGTTTATTTCTCTATTTTCTCTTGACATTTGATTTGGCTGCCCACTGAGGCAGGATTCAGCTGAATCGAATGGAGAGGCCAGAGGCTGTGACCGTGTTCGCCGGTGTATAAGCGCATTGTCCCAGCTCAACCCAATATGACCTGAGACATTTCAGCTCGCAGACCTGTGGTTTCTCATGTCTGGGTTCGACCCTTTGTGCACTGATGAAAGCTGTTTGCTTTGCAACAGGTGCCCGACTGCAGCAGGGCACCTTTTTATGCACATAAGCTGTTTCATGTTTGTGCTTTCTGATTTCTATGGCATGATGGTGCTAATCTGGCCATGTGGTTGACTCATTTTGGGGTTTGACTGCTCTTTCATTATAGTTGGTTCTTCACTCTCAGAAGTTCCAAAAGGCTCCATAGAGGCACCCTATCTTTTGGAGCCTTTTGGAACCCTATCTACAGTCTCAGAAGAAAGGGTTCCAGAAGGCTCCTCTGTGTCTCCATAGAGGAACCCTATCTACACTCTCAGAAGAAAGGGTTCCAGAAGGCTCCTCTGTGTCTCCATAGAGGAACCCTACCTACACTCTCAGAAGAAAGGGTTCTAAAAGGCTCCTCTGTGTCTCCATAGAGGAACCCTATCTACACTCTCAGAAGAAAGGGTTCCAAAAGGTTCCTCTGTGTCTCCATAGAGGAACCCTACCTACACTCTCAGAAGAAAGGGTTCCAGAAGGCTCCTCTGTGTCTCCATAGAGGAACCCTATCTACACTCTCAGAAGAAAGGGTTCCAAAAGGTTCCTCTGTGTCTCCATAGAGGAACCCTACCTACACTCTCAGAAGAAAGGGTTCCAGAAGGCTCCTCTGTGTCTCCATAGAGGAACCCTATCTACACTCTCAGAAGAAAGGGTTCCAAAAGGTTCCTCTGTGTCTCCATAGAGGAACCCTACCTACACTCTCAGAAGAAAGGGTTCCAGAAGGCTCCTCTGTGTCTCCATAGAGGAACCCTATCTACACTCTCAGAAGAAAGGGTTCCAAAAGGTTCCTCTGTGTCTCCATAGAGGAACCCTACCTACACTCTCAGAAGAAAGGCTTCCAAAAGGCTCCTCTGTGTCTCCATAGAGGAACCCTATCTACACTCTCAGAAGAAAGGGTTCCAAAAGGTTCCTCTGTGTCTCCATAGAGGAACCCTACCTACACTCTCAGAAGAAAGGGTTCCAGAAGGCTCCTCTGTGTCTCCATAGAGGAACCCTATCTACACTCTCAGAAGAAAGGGTTCCAAAAGGTTCCTCTGTGTCTCCATAGAGGAACCCTACCTACACTCTCAGAAGAAAGGGTTCCAGAAGGCTCCTCTGTGTCTCCATAGAGGAACCCTATCTACACTCTCAGAAGAAAGGGTTCCAAAAGGTTCCTCTGTGTCTCCATAGAGGAACCCTACCTACACTCTCAGAAGAAAGGCTTCCAAAAGGTTCCTCTGTGTCTCCATAGAGGAACCCTACCTACACTCTCAGAAGAAAGGGTTCCAAAAGGTTCCTCTGTGTCTCCATAGAGGAACCCTACCTACACTCTCAGAAGAAAGGGTTCCAGAAGGCTCCTCTGTATCTCCATAGAGGAACCCTACCTACACTCTCAGAAGAAAGGGTTCCAAAAGGCTCCTCTGTGTCTCCATAGAGGAACCCTACCTACACTCTCAGAAGAAAGGGTTCCAAAAGGTTCCTCTGTGTCTCCATAGAGGAACCCTATCTACACTCTCAGAAGAAAGGGTTCCAGAAGGTTCCTCTGTGTCTCCATAGAGGAACCCTACCTACACTCTCAGAAGAAAGGGTTCCAAAAGGTTCCTCTGTGTCTCCATAGAGGAACCCTACCTACACTCTCAGAAGAAAGGGTTCCAGAAGGCTCCTCTGTGTCTCCATAGAGGAACCCTACCTACACTCTCAGAAGAAAGGGTTCCAGAAGGCTCCTCTGTGTCTCCATAGAGGAACCCTACCTACACTCTCAGAAGAAAGGGTTCCAAAAGGTTCCTCTGTGTCTCCATAGAGGAACCCTACCTACACTCTCAGAAGAAAGGGTTCCAAAAGGTTCCTCTGTGTCTCCATAGAGGAACCCTACCTACACTCTCAGAAGAAAGGGTTCCAAAAAGTTCCTCTGTGTCTCCATAGAGGAACCCTATCTACACTCTCAGAAGAAAGGGTTCCAAAAGGTTCCTCTGTGTCTCCATAGAGGAACCCTATCTACACTCTCAGAAGAAAGGGTTCCAAAAGGTTCCTCTGTGTCTCCATAGAGGAACCCTATCTACACTCTCAGAAGAAAGGGTTCCAAAAGGTTCCTCTGTGTCTCCATAGAGGAACCCTATCTACACTCTCAGAAGAAAGGGTTCCAAAAGGTTCCTCTGTGTCTCCATAGAGGAACCCTCTCTAATTCAAGGGTTCTTTGATGGGAAAAATGGTTCAATCTGGGAGCTTTCCCATTGCTCACACATACCACAGAGGGTTCCAGAAAGAACTAAAAAGGGTTCCCCATATAAAGACAAGCCAAATAACCCTTTCAGAACCTTTTTTTTCTAAGAGTGTGGTGCTGTCAGACATTGGCAAACAAAACAGGAGAATGTAAGAAAGTTACAACATCTTCTGAATGTTGATCCGAGGAATTTCTGTAGCTGTCCTCGTCCAACCTAGATCTTTGTCTAGCATTCATTCATTTGATTGGTTGTGTGGGTGGCCTGCTTACAGAAGACGGTTCTGGGAAGAGGTCCTTGAACCCTAAGGCTTGTCACTTGCTCACGATGTTGCACTCCTCCTGCACGGTGGTAGCAGACTCGATAGGCGCCTGGCAACGGCAGGTCAAACTGCTGGATGAGAGCAACAAAGTGTTCTCAACAAGTGAACTCTTGTTAGACACACCAGCTGTGTGGTTTTCGAACAAGAAACAAAGGTTATGAAACCACGGTTCATGTTAAGAAATAGGCCTACCACTCGACGGTGTTTCTGAAGGCGGGTTGTCGGGGCGGATGGTTGTTTGTTTGCTCTGTTCTGATCGAGTGGGATGGAGGTTTTATTACGAGGCCTTAGATCGTGAATTTCTGGTGAAGGTAATTACGAGGTAATTCCAGTGTGTTGGCCCTGGTGTGGTCAAAAGCACGTTATGACTCAGCAAAGCCAAAGGAAAGCACGTCTCCTGAATAAGGTCCTAATAATCTTGTTACATTGTGGATTACTGTATCTTTCTGTATATTTCTTTATCAGTTCATTCATGGCTAATAAATTTTACATGGCAGATTACTTGCACATACAATAAATTCACAAGACAAATCGCAGGAAAAAGGCCACAAGTTCTACGACTATTCAGAAAGCCAAGGTTGACTCATTGTTAAAAAAAATAAAAAAAATAGCATTGAATTTAGTTGTTTCCCCCCTCATTGTTGAATGTGAATAGGAATTGTACTTTCCACTGTTTCCACTGTTTATCTGGCTAAGTCTCAGTCAAGTACTGCTTTCCCTGAGTCCCAAGAACACGGTAGCTTGTTCCCATCAACCTCCAGACTACTGCCCCCTGCTGGATTCTATGAGACAGAAAGCTTGCCTAAAGTCTGCCTCTCTGTATTTTAAAAAAATGTCTTTTGTTTCTCTTGTTTTCTTTTTGTGCGGCTCCAGCGGTGTTAAATAATCTTCCTTTACGCAGTCTGCAGGCTTTTTTCCCCCCCCATGGCGGAGGGCAGTTAGGTCAGACCTGCGGAAGAGCAGTTTGATTTAAGTCTTAAAGCAGCAGGACCCCCACCCCCACCCCCACCCCCTTTCCACCGACACAGAGACTGGAATGCAGGTCTTTCCTGGGGTCAGTGGGGGTCACCCCAGCGGCGGGTGGGTGGGGTGAGGGGTGGAGAGACGGCATCCTTATATGCACAATATTGTGGCTTCCACACTGACTTTTATTGCTATTCTATATTAGCCCCACGGCTACGTTCTTGACTCCCCACTAACAGACAAGGATGTGATTCCTGTTTTTTTTTGGGGGGGGGGGGGGGCAGTGGGTATAGATGTTTGTTTCACAGAAGTCTGTCAGCTGGAAGAATAAGATGACGGCAATATCTAAAATCACGTGCGTTACATTTCGTCATTTTATTCCAAGCGAACAGGGAGAATTAAAAACAAAAATGTTCTTGGTTTTAATTTCAGAACTCCCAATATTTTCCAAACAGGTAATTATTTGTTTTCAACATAATTCTTTTATTAAGGTGTTCGTTTGTGTACCCTTTCTTCTGTTTTATTGCATTGCATTTTAGGATAAAATGGTAATAAAAACATAACTGTTCTTTCATGATTTGGCAATATTCCAAATTATGGCTGCTAGAAAATGTATTAAAATTCATAAAGTAAAAACTTATTTTCTTTTAATTCCCTTTAATCACTTCACTGCAAGAGAAAATTAACATTTTAACACCAAAGAACCACATTTTGAGGCCGTAACCTTGGCATAAAATGCTATCCTCTGATTTATGAATGGACAAGCTTCATCATGTCAGAGTGGTAGAGTATTAAATGTGCCAGGGTCCTCACTCAGGGTGGTAGAGTATTAAATGTGCCAGGGTCCTCACTCAGGGTGGTAGAGTATTAAATGTGCCAGGGTCCTCACTCAGGGTAATTAAGCCTGATAACGATAACGTTTTCTTGTAAAAATAAATAAAAAAATAATAATAATAAAAAAAACACCCCTCTATGAAACAACAATATGAAATACCCGGAATCATCCGGGCGCTATCGTGGGGAGTCGGCCCTGTTCACGGAGACGATAGAGTCCTTTCGCTCGCTACGATATCCGCGGCCCGGCACTTCGGTCTCTCCCCTGCCAGCCGGTCTAATATTATCCCCCTCCCCCCCTCGCGCGAGGAGTGAGCCTTAATCGCGTCTGGCCAGTCACCGCGGAAACGTGCGAATAAATAATGGCTGTGTATATATTTATTTTCCAGAGGCAGCTATCAGCGGGGAGACGACGGCCTCGGTTCCAGATCCCCCCCCCCCCCCCCCCCCTTAATGAATGCCTTCCACTCTGGCTCCCTTCATTTTCCCAGGGACAGTGCCATTACGTTTGACAGATGATACGCTCCTCTTTTGAAACGTGATCTTAAGCACATTGTCATTGAAAATCTGATTCACGCAGCTCACTCTCTCTCTCTCCCCCTCTCTCTCTCTCTCTCTCCCCCTCTCTCTCTCTCTCTCTCCCTCCTCTCTCCCTCTCTCTCTCTCTCTCTCTATCACTCTCTTCTCCACCCCCTCCTCCCTCGCTTGGCCCATGCCCAGGGATGCACCGTTAATGTTCCTGTTCCTGCTGCTAGGCTTCGGGGCTTAACCCTTGCCAGCAAACCCCCATACCCCCCCACCGCCGACGAACAGCTACTTCCGCGAGGACAAACATTTTATAACCGAGCCCTTCCCTTTTTTTTTTAAACGGGGCCATCCCTCTGTGGTTTAATTGTGTTCTTCTTGTCTCTGGCCCAATAAAAGACTCTCTATGTGTGACAGATGCTGGTCGCACAGGGACCGACACGCAGTACGCTACAGAGGGACACACTTGGGCTCCAGTACTGCATTCCTGGACCGTGTCACGTGTTTAAAATTAAAGCTCTTTTTTTTTTGGGTGGGTGGATTAAAAGTGGGGGGTGTTGTGATCACAGAGAGTGTAGTTTGTAGTGGGGTGTAATTTCCTATTGGTGACATGTTTGATTAGGGCCAGCAGATGTGATAAGGGCCCGGAGTAATGTGAGTGTGTGAAAGCTAGCAGCGACGTCTACGTCATCTTCATCTTCATCTTCATCACCGCACTCCTGCCAACCAGGAACTGCCATCACCGCCACTGCTGGCTACAGAGCCACACGCGCTGGTCCTCACAAGGCTGGTCTCGCGCTGGTCCTCACAAAGCTGGTCTGAGACAGGACCACCCGAAACCTAAACACAGCCCCCCCATCTCTCCAAGCCGGCTGTGTCCTGAGACAGGAAGTCGACCGGTCCATTTCCTGTCAGCTGGGTTTCCTTTGCGCGAAAGCTTTTTCCCCCGCGTGGCAAACGGGGCTCTTTTACAGAGTTTAATATCAAGTTACATTAGCACACTGCATTTTTATCCTTTTGGACAAGCCGTGCTGTAATGGCCGCCAACATATGGCAGCCATTAATACTCAATTATATGCTCTCCATTTGCTTTGCTCGCTGTGTAATATACATGTAAATGTAAATCTCTGACTGCAGCTGTGCGCCGTTGCTGGTACGTGCGCTAGTGTTGTCTGAGGTGTGTCTGGCTGTACAGAAACTCAACGCCTCGTATCGGGAAGAGCCTGCATTTCACTCCCTCTTAAAGGGCGTCCGCAGTCAACTCACTCACACCCTTACGCGTCCGAATTCAACGCCCCCTTGTTCCCGGCCTATTAATTCACGACACGGGGAGAGAGGGAGAGAGAGAGGAAGAGAGAGAGGGAGAAAGGACGTGTTGATAAATAGTAAAGGTAGTTATTCACCGGAACCGCGAAGCTAAATGGCGCTGAACTGAGGCAGATGTGGCGCAGTAAATTAAACGAGCGGCCTCCCCTGGCTGGCGTCGACGCGGCGGTGATTGGAGCGCCCCGCGAGCTGCCATCGTTATTTATGTCCGCGGCGTCGACTGTTCGCGGTTAAATAGGCCCACAGTCCATTGACTGGGGGGGTGGCGGGGGGTGGCGGTGTTGGCGGTAAGGGGGGGTGGGGGGCTATTACAGACGCGGACGCGGGAGTAGATGGAGGAGCCTTGTTTCCATTCCCTGGAAATCGTGTTTTCATGGAAATGAACGAGAAAACGGCGCAATCCAATCTCTCGACCTCGAGCGCGAGAGAGAGAGAGAGGGGGGGGGGAAAAAACGGAGAAAAAAAAACGGGCGCGTGCCTTTATCATGTTCCCGTCGCCAAACATCGCTCCGCTCGCATTGGGTCCCCCGCCTGTGTGTGAGGTCGTCTCTGTTCCGGACCTTTCCGTCTCTCTCTGCGCTCGTAGCTTCACAGCTAAAAGTGGCTTCGTGTGCGTATGTAATTAGCCAGTGCAGTCCTGAGGCTGTGTAAGCTATTGAAAGCCAGGCTAGAATAGCGCTAACATCGTGCAATGGGCTATTTAATTTTCACAGTTTCTCCTCCCTTTAAGCTGGGGGGGGCTTTGTGATTGTGTGGAGGCTGGTGTGGGGATCCAGGCCTGTATCTCTCTCTCTCTCTCTCTATCCCTCCCTCCCTCTCTCTATCTTTCTCTCTCTCTGGGAAGAGGAATAAGTTCTCGGCTTTCTTAATCACATATTCACAATCTGCCTTGATTGATTTCAACCCTGTGACCCAAGACGGGCGCGGTGCCAGGCTGAGCAGGGAGCCCCGGTGATGGATATCTCTGTGACGAGAGAGAGAGAGTGAGAGAGAGAGAGAGAGAGAGAGAGAGAGAGAGGGAGAGAGATAGAGGGAGAGAGAATGGGAGAGGGAGAGAGACTGGCAGAGAGAGAGTGAAAGAAGAGTGAGGGAGAGAGAACGGCACGGAGAGAGAGAGAGGGAAGTGGGGGAGAGATACGTGGAGAGAAAGAGGTGGAGAGAGGGAGAGGGAAGAGAGACAGAGATGTAGAGAGAGCAATGGACTGAGAGAGAGAGAGAGAGAGAGAGAGAAAGAAAGGAAGAGAGAAAGAGAGAGAACATCCATGGTTCAGACATGGTATGAGTGTCAGCTTTGGGATGGTATGTGCGTGTGCGTGTGCGTGTGCGTGTGTGTGGGGAGGGGAGGGGAGTAAAACTGCTCTGAGGTTTGTCATTTTTATCGCACCATCTTATCTATTCCCCTAATCACAGTGTCCTCTTTTTCACCCACGCTCCACTTATGAGAGTGCCGCCCATAGCTGCACGCACACTCATTCACAGGGGAAAAACTCCTGCATGTGCTCACTGATAGCGCTTCCAATAAAGCAGCAGAGGAAGAGCCAAATCAACTGGAACAAACACTCACCCCAGATGGACACTCCGATGATAGCGCTCGCTTAAAGAGAAAAGGCTTAAAAAAAAAAAAAAAGACAGTGGCGTTTGAGCCGCAGAAATACCGCCACCAGCTGTCCTCGCTCGCTGTAATGACTCAGAACGCGGGCCTGCGTTTTTCCCTCCGCTCTCTGTTCATTTACCTCAGAGTTAAGACCAACCGCATAAACGTTTTATTCCCCTGAAAATGTTCCGTCCCTTCACGGCAAAGAAAAGACATGGAATTTAAAAAAGAGGGAAGAAAAAAAAAGCCTTGTGAAATCCAGGGCTGTAATCTCTTTTTTTCAGTAACAACCCAAGACCACTCATCAGTGTCAACACTCATTCCTGCTTCTAATGCGGCTTTTTTTTATGGGACCTGGGGAAGACAACACAATGAGAAATAACTCTGCAAGCTTAAAAACAATACTGCAGTACTGATTCAGTGAGGGATTAATCAGCTTGCTTTATTTAGCTGTTAGCGAGGAGCAGATCATTGTTACTAGGAGTTACGCAGCTGAACGGTGTTTGGGTTTGGCTGCGTGGACTGTTGTTACGGAATGATGCGTTACGGAATGACGTGTTGGGTTATGGAGGATGCACGGCGTGCTGGAGTATATGAAAATGATTTGTAAACATTGGGGTGCTGAGGCTGGACTACAACTCTTAAGAAGCAGTCCCTGCAGCCAAATAAGCAACATAAGCAGCTGCATAGTGCCCCTCGATGGCTAGGGGTGGTACTGGGCCAAGTGATAGCTCATCAGAAGTGAAACACATCAGTATAACAGGGAGACTGGTGTTTTAAAAAAATATATAATGTACGAAATATTTGCAAAGAATTTAATAGTTTTACTTCATTACATGTGTAAAGGGGGCGGCACGGTGGTGCAGTGGGTAGCACTGTCGCCTCACAGGAAGAAGGTACCGAGTACGAATCCCTGCCGAGGGCCTTTCTGTGTGGAGTTTGCATGTTCTCCCTGTGTCTGCGTGGGTTTCCTCCGGGTACAAATGGTGTGTGTGCCTTGGCGATGGATTGGCGACCTGCCCAGGGTGTATTCATGTCTCTCACCCAATGCATGCTGGGATAGGCTCCAGCCCCTGTCACCCTGACCAGGAATAAGCGGGTTGGATCATGGATGGGTGGATGGATGGATGGGTGAACAGTGTAATGGCTTATTCTCAGGCCCGGTAAATACCCAGCGCTTGAGATACAGACGAGGAACCCCCAATCAAGACCGGAACGGTGGCGGCGGATATATCCCCAACCGTGATTTATGGCTCCGGTTAGTTTGGACCTTGAAATTCTTTAACGCTCTCCGTCTGAAATTCCCGTTGAGACCCCGTTTCCTTCAAGGAGAGCCCACGGGTTGTTTTTGAATCTCCGTCATGAGGATTGTGCCGCCGGATTGCTTGCTCAGCACAGAGGCCTATCTTTCAAATGTCCATTCAGATTGTGCCGCCGGATTGCTTGCTCAGCACAGAGGCCTATCTTTCAAATGTCCATTCATCGCAATGCGTCTGTAATGAATCACTTAATAATCTCCTATTTGCAACCGCCCCTGACACAAACAGCCCAGGGACAATGTGGACAGGATCAATGTTAACAAATTGGGCCCGAGAAAATGATTTATTATTATTATTATTTTTTTTCAACAACTTCAAATTATGTGACGAAAGGGAGACGTATGCACTTAAAATCTTGGGAATCTCTCATTTTAAATCGAGCCTCCCACTGAAAACAAACGGCGACCCAAACTAAAGATGTGCAATTCCGAAATAAGATAATAACACATCGCTTAGAATAGCTCAACACAATCCTTGCAGGTGAACTAGTTGTTCCTCTTTTGAAGTCATATAAATGTGTTTAGATTTCTCTATTGTCCTTAAATGAGGATACATGACGGTTTCATAGTAGTGCACTAATGATATATAACCGCACTGTACAATTTAGAGAGTGACCCAGCACTAGCGTAAAAATAGCTAAGACCTTAGCACTGCATTTTTGTCATCTTGTAATAAAATAAAAAGCCATTTTAATGTTTTTATTGAGATGATTCATCAGAGTTGCATGTCTCACGTCTCACACATTAAGGCGCAAATTTCAAGCGAAAGTTTGATTGCTCATTAAAGAACTGTGAAAGGGGAACTTCACGGGGAACCTCTTGATTTCTTGGCGTGTTGATTTAGGCATGTATTCCAACTTTTATTTCAGAAAAGTATAATACAGTCAATTAAATAATTATATTTTTTATGTTAGTATTAAAATCATTGATGTTATTTTCAGGACATAATAGGTAATAAAGAACTTGGCTTGTTGGTAATACACTTCATATTTGCTCATAGATACTACACTAGCCTTGTCCCTTTGAAATGAAACTTTATGATGATAAATTATGTTGTGGTTGTCTGTTCTACTGGTTTGGGAATGCCCTACATTCACACATTTCTGGAAATGTACTTTCCACACTGATATATTTTTTTGAGTATATTTGATCCTGAGCACTTTTTGAGTCATTAATTTTTTTCTGCTGTGTCATTGGATCTATCCCCGTGGAATAAGCGATGTATATATATAATAATCACTTAATATATATAATATGTTTTGCATCACTTGTATATCTGCGTGTGAACATGTTTCAGATTAACATGTTATAAAATATTGCTCACAAAAAAAAGCCTCATGCCATTGTAGAATTTCTTAACATGACTGCACTGACGATGTGCCCAGTAATGTTAAGCCACTGTTGTAGTGCGCGATGGAGTCCTACGGTCTCGTATCGAATGCAGACTGTGTCAGTGCCGACTGTGATTGACAGCCCCGGAGGGCGACGCACGATTGGCTCTAACATCGCCCAGGGATGGGAGGGTGTCAGTCGGCCGGGATGACAGGGTCTCATCACATTTCGGGGTCCCCCTCCCCCCCTCTGTTGAGCCGCACATGAAGTGTCTTCTGGCCCCGTCTGCACCAGCCTGACTCAAACGCAAACTGTGGCGTGATAAGAAGCGTTGGCTGAGGGCGGACGTCCCGTGTTTCGAAGCACAGCGCGCGCCTAGTATCTGTCCTCTCCCGAATCGACAGCGGAGGTCGTGACGAGCGTCGCTGGTTATGATAAAGCCCGCTTGTGCATGTGTGTTTAAAGAGGAATTCTCCCCCATGCACATGTTGCATATAAAAAATATGTTGCAAATATTCAGTTCAGTTCAATTCAATTTTTTATAGTGCTTTTTACAGAGAACTGTCACAAAGACGCTGCACAGGGAAACTGAAGGAACATTGAGCAAAAAACCGGCCTTCGCCCCCAACCAGCAAAATGAGGTAAAAAAACTCCCCGGTAGAGGAGAAAAAACACTGACCAGTGGTGGGAAAAAACTCCCCAGTGGGAAGAAATCTCGGAAGGAACCTGGCTAGAGAGGGGGTGCCTATCCTTCGCTGGCCGGCCCGGTTTAGACTAAAGGAACCTGGCTAGAGAGGGGGTTCCCATCCTTCGCTGGCCGGCCCGGTTTAGACTAAAGGTGGACTGAATGATAATAGTCAAATATAAATTGCATGTCTGGTGATTTGCATTATATTGCTTTCTTGTGCATTTGGGGTGTTTGCCTAAACACCAGAGATTTCCTCTGCTTGTGAGCTGTGTCAGCACTATCATCGCACTGTTTAGTGTTTCAGAGCGTATGAGCTCAGCGTCTCCTGGTCCGTAAATACTTCACACAGACACACACACACACACACGCACACAGACTGAGATGCATGCATATTTTATGAGGACCGTAAACCTGAAAGGACCTCAGATTATATAATTGTATGCGGGGCATTAAAGCGTATGCTGGGAGTGTTTATGGCTGTTTTTGGCATTTGCCCTCAAAGATGGGTAACGGTGACAAAAATGTCCCTATTTGTGATTTGTACATTGTAAAAGACACACATTAAGAGGCTCGGCCACAGTGCTGGCACTAAAATCACCTGACCGTTGCGCGGCGTTAAACGGTGATTGGGCAACCGGTCATCGCCTTCACCTAAATACACATGGGAAATGCCTGCTGCCAGTTGAGGATATTCATGATGATGGGATATTTCATATAATGCTGCGTGGAAAGAAATGTGAACTGTGATCGTGCTGCCGTGTTTCTGGAGGATATGAGAAACATCTGTTGACCATGAGTTGGCTGCTTCTTCACAGATCACCCCGTAGATCTTAAAAAAAATAAAAAAGAATTTAAAAAAAATAAAAAATTTGCAAGCTGAAACCGTGGGCTTATCTTAGGCTAACGTTCACTTCAGATCGCTCCGCGCCATTCTTTTCATGCACCCTGTCACTCAAACATGATTTACATCAGTGCTCCCCAATCCTGTTCCTGGAGATCTACCACCCTGCAGGTCTTCATTTCAACCCTAACAAAACACACCTGTCTCTGCTAATTGGCAGCTCAAGGAGATCTCTAGCTGTTGAATGAGGTGTACTTTGTTAGGGTTGGAGTGAAAACCTACGGGATGGTAGATCTCTAGCTGTTGAATGAGGTGTGCTCTGTTAGGGTTGGAGTGAAAACCTACGGGATGGTAGATCTCTAGCTGTTGAATGAGGTGTGCTTTGTTAGGGTTGGAGTGAAAACCTACGGGATGGTAGATCTCTAGCTGTTGAATGAGGTGTGCTTTGTTAGGGTTGGAGTGAAAACCTACAGGATGATAGATCTCTGGCTGTTGAATGAGGTGTGCTTTGTTAGGGTTGGAGTGAAAACCTACAGGATGGTAGATCTCTAGCTGTTGAATGAGGTGTGCTTTGTTAGGGTTGGAGTGAAAACCTACAGGATGGTAGATCTCTAGCTGTTGAATGAGGTGTGCTTTGTTAGGGTTGGAGTGAAAACCTACAGGACCGTAGATTAGGGTTGGAGTGAAAACCTACAGGACCGTAGATTAGGGTTGGAGTGAAAACCTACAGGACCGTAGATTAGGGTTGTAGTGAAAACCTACAGGACCGTAGATTAGGGTTGGAGTGAAAGCCTACAGGACCGTAGATTAGGGTTGGAGTGAAAACCTACAGGACCGTAGATTAGGGTTGGGGACCCACTGTTCCTAATTGTACTGGTTTTTATCCATGTGGCCATTGTGTCTTCCTCTCACTATGGCGTGTGTGTTTGTGTGTGTGTGTGTGTGTGTGTGTGTGTGTGTGTGTGTGCGCGTGTGTGTGTGTTTGTGCATGTGCCTGCACGTGCGTGTTTGTGTGTGTGTGTTTGTGCGTATGTGTGTGCGTGTGTGTTTGTGCGTATGTGTGTGCGTGTGTGTTTGTGCGTATGTGTGTGCGTGTGTGTTTCTGCATGTGCCTGCGCGTGCGTGTTTGTGCATGTGTGTTTGTGTGTGTGTGTTTGTGTGTGTGTGTTTGTGCGTATGTGTGTGCGTGTGTGTTTCTGCATGTGCCTGCGCGTGCGTGTTTGTGTGTGTGTGTTTGTGCGTATGTGTGCGCCATCATCGTCAGGATCATTGTTCTTTAAGTTTGGCCCTTTTGTTTGAATTTGAATTTTTATATATATATATATATATTTAAATTTTTTAAATATATTTTCACATTTTTGTCCATCACTAATTAATACAGTGACAGCAAGTGAGAATTTAAATGTTTAGATACTAAGCTGTTTAATATGTTAATTTCATTCACTGTGTTCTTCCAGTATCACCCCCACAAACATACATACATATTGCTGTATAAGCTCCCTGTGGCTCTTGTCTGATTCTGGGGTGACAAGCTGTATGTTTTCTGACATATCCAAATCCAATACAAATGTTAGCACTGGTGTCCTTCTAATTGCACTCATATAGCTATTTTATATATCTGATTGCCCCTCCTAAAAGTAATTTATTTTAAAGTTTTACAAGAAAATTAGCTTTAACCACCGTCGTATAGTACTGGGTTTGTTATTGTGATTGGAAGGCATTTGAATATTTGATGTGATCCAGACCGCAGTCGTTAAAAATGGCTGGTGGCGATATTTCAGCGCTTAACGCGGAGCTGATGTGCCATGTTTTTCCATACGCTGATTCCAGCCCTTGTCTATTTTATTTACACAAGACATCTGGTTGCCTTAATTTGTCCTCCATTAAAGTTTACAGTCGAGCGGGAGGCAAATTGTCGTGCAGCTAGTGTCAATCTTAAAAACAGTTTTCAGCGAGTCTATGTGGTTGCACCTACAGTATGTACAGCCTGTATGGTAAGTGTTTGTTCTTTATTTTATTAATTAAATACTTTCTCTTGGTTTAAATTTTTAGTAGTTGACTTTTTCCAGATGTAAAAAAAAAACAACAAAAAAAAACAAACAGTTTTCAGCGAGTCTATTTGGATGCACCTACAGTATGTACAGCCTCTATGGTAAGCGTTCATTCTTTTAGGAATTAAATACTTTCTCTTGGTTTAATTTTGAAGTAGATGACTTTTTCCCAGATGCCAAAAGAAATCACTTTTGAAGGACAGAGCGGGTGTTTGTATGAGCATATTAAACACTGGGAAAGGTTTCTGTTGGACATCTATAATTAGCTTTGAAAGGGTCATTGACTCGCTGCTCTATTTATTCCGTGAAACTATGCAGTTTCTATGGCTATGGCTTTCATTTTCACATGCTTAATGACAAATATAATTGTTGTTATATTTATGTAATAACTGGAATAATTGTTTATACTACTATTTTATACAACAATGTTATACAAATTTAAGTACATATGCACATAAAATTGTAGTCCATGTAATAAATAAAATAAATTCCTTTGTCTTCATTATGCATCAGATATATAAACTAAATTGTGACTGTGATAATGGTACAGTGAGCAATGGGACATTTTAAAAGAAACCCCTTTTTTTACCTTTTAATCTCCACATACTGTAAGTATGATAACACTCTCAGTAAACTGTACATACTGTAATTATGATAACACTCAGTAAACCGTACATACTGTAAGTATGATAACACTCTCAGTAAACCGTACATACTGTAAGTATGATAACACTCTCAGTAAACCGTACATACTGTAAGTATGATAACACTTTCAGTAAACCGTACATACTGTAAGTATGATAACACTCAGTGAACCGTACATACTGTAAGTATGATAACACTCAGTAAACCGTACATACTGTAAGTATGATAACACTCTCAGTAAACCATGTGCTGGTCCTCACAGGTTAGCGGCTATCTTTGACTGTCTTTGTAAGCCCACACAGCCAGAGCAGTCTGTTCATTCCACAGAGCAAAGCTCACTACATCCTGCCATTTCACCCTTACTTTTCAACAAAAGTACTTCTCCGCATATTAGACCTTGAGCAGGTTTTAAGGATCCGTTTTTCATTTTTATGCGCACCAGTCTCTTTCCTTCCCATTTTCCTCGTGTTCATCCGCTCCCTGAAAACGATGTGTCTTCCATCCCCCCCCCCCCCCCCCCCCCCTCTCTCTCCTGCGTGTGGCAGTTTGGTTTCGATGAAATGCTTCTCATTTAAAGGTTTTTCCCCCCTCTGTCTTGGGTTTTTTTTAATTTTTTTTATTTTTGGATGACCCCCTGATCTCGTCTTACTTCTGTTTGCATTTGGGCTCATTCCAAGGAAGTGTCTTTATGGGAAAATGGGAGGTTCTGAAAACTAACGTCCATTTTGTGAATTTTTGTGGAGGAGGGAGGAGGAGGAGGAAGGACGGGAAAGAGCGAGAGATGACAGGACGGGGGGAGGAAGAGGAGACTGTGGAACTGTTGAAAATCTGCTCATGCTTTAAGTCTGCATTGGTAGTGAACATAAAGTTTGGCTGAGGTAAATTCAACAGGGAGGGTAGAAACATCTCCAGGGTTATGATAGCCAGCAGTAGTACTCTGTCCAATGGAGTCAGAGCAATAATAAAGAAGGCATTTTGCAGATCTGATGACGACATGCAGGAGCGGATTAAATGCATATGTGAAATATGGAAGTGTTACAGAAGTACTACATTTGCTCTAATCCAATATTAAAATGGAGGGGTTTCATGTTGTCTACAAATGAATGCAGTGTACGAAATGTAAGCCATAAACCACTTGTGATTAACACAAGCCGCATGGATATTTCCTTTTACACTGCATGAATGGCCATTAAAAGCTACAGAACAATCCCTGCCTTGTCCCATGAAGTGTACCTTTCTCAGTATTACAAAATGCTAGTTATTCTACCTGCCAAAAAAAAATGGATAAAGGTCAATTTCTTGGTCTATGAGACCGGACTGATGGGACCTTTATGTTACTGGTTGATGAAATGACCAAATACGCAGAAGTTGATTTTATGACTTCAGCGCGGAAGGACAATCCATAATGTATTTCTCCAATGATGAGGAACTGACACTGGATGCACACCAAAACCTGCCTTCCTTCCCATCACAGTACAGTGAGTTTTAACTGAATTTTCTACAAAGGTTCCCCTTTGGAGATGAGCCAAATAACCTTTTTTCTGAGAGTGTAAGGTAATTATTGGTGTAGAAGACACATCGGGGATTGGGTCAGACCGATGGTTGGGGAGCTCTTGCCCCACACCCCCAAATTCCCTCCCTCAGCCCTCTAATCCAGCCAAAACCCCCCCCCCCCCCCCAGTGTCCCAGCTCAAAGTCCTACTTCATAAGAAAGAGTGCAGCTAAATCAGGGCTTGACAAATCTATCACCCCCCCGCGCCACACACACGCACACGCACACGCACACGCACACACACTCTCCTTCATCCTTACATAGGGGTTTGGGGGATTAGGTTCTAATTATAGAGCCACTATCTTTACAACCACTTTGAGGAATTAGTTCCAGTTAGCAGAAAGTGTGAAGGAAGGAAATCGAGCAGCACTGGAGGACGAGGAAGAGGAGAACGGGGGAGGGGGAGGGGCTTCTCAAAGTAGAACTGAGCAAGTGTAAAGCAGCGAGAAATATCCAGGAACTTCTTTTTCACTCCCACAAAAGCAGTCTTTGAGACATGTCTCTCTGCTTTGTAGATTTAAAAAAATAAAAATAAAACAATAGGAAAGTTTTGGAAGCCCCCAGTTGCTTTAAGTTTTTTTATTTTTTATTTTTTTTTTTACGTTTTACGTGAGGTATGAAATATTTTCTGAGGACTGAAGGTGTTTTTCCCTCAGAGTTGGAGATTTAAGAGAGTGACTGGTGTTGGATCCTGAGTTTTGTGGCGCTGCGGAGCGTGCGGTAAACAGACCCCGGTTACTAACGCTGTGTTTCTCGCGCTCGGTCCTGACAGCTTTGCTTCGGCTGATGAAACGCAAATCTTTCTCTCTCGTTCGACGGCAGCCTACAAAGCCGTCGGCCTACATACCTTTCCCAAAAAAACAACGTTGTCAGCGTATGTGGTGGCGCCCGCTATCTGCATTGGGGGCATTTCATAAAAGATGAGTTTTTTTATTTTTTATTTTCTTTACTGGGATGTTAGAAAGTTATCAGGACATTCATCCTACCTTACTGTATTTTGAGCTGATATTGCCACACGCTCAGTCAACCAGAAGAGTGGCCAAAAAGTGCTGAAAAGGTGCCAAATGACCCCCCCCCCCCCCCCTCCCGTGCAGAGCCTGTGACTGATTACACATCCACTGTAACACCCCCCCCCCCCCCCCACAGTGTCATCATTGACACGGGCCAGAATCGATATGGGCCACAGGACTCTCGACTGCACAAGTACCTCCACAGAATAACCCACTCGGGAAGGAGCGGTTATATTCGTTATGATGCAGCGTGACAACCGCCCGCATTTCTTACTTGTTATCTAGCGGCACTGAAGAAAGCGTTTAGCTGAAACGTTCGCTCGCTGTAGTCTAGCCGTTTCTTTTTCAAATGCGCTTTTTTCTTTTTCGCGCTGTGCAATTTTGTCTGATAAATATATATTTTTGCTAGACGACAGTGTCCGACCTAATATTTACAGAGTGCTCTTGACACCTTTTTCTCTACATAGATGTTTTTCTAGATGCACCTGTAACAACTCTTATCAACTCAGCGCAACAATTCTTTCTTCATTCTTTTTAATCTTTAGCTACACAATAAAATGGATCCGGCAAGGTTTCCCGCCTCGGCCGTACCCAGCTCTTGACAGCGAGCCTCATGCTGTGGCGTTTTGAGGCGAGGGAGATGAAACTTAGTTTGGCCATCAGTGTAATTGATAGGGGAGCACGGCCAGGGGACTATTGGGGGGGGGTTTGTGATATATGACCCCCTCCCCCCCAAAAAATTAAGTGGCCCAGAGACATTGCCTGCGTTGCCTTAAATCACTTCCAACTGGGCTAACAAAACCAAGCGAAAACCAGCTCTAGAGCTTAGCATGACAATGGCTAAGCCAGGGAAGTGGGGGGAGGGGCTGTTCAATGTGTGGGACACTTCACCCCTAAATATGGACTTCGGAAAGAGCAGTCCTAGTTCTACAGAGGTTAGGTTCTAGGTTTTGTTGCAATTGATGCGCTTGTACACACGGGAATTAGCGGGAATTAGCAGGAATAGCTGTGCTGATACATTGGAGAAACAGAGATTGTAAAGGCATTTCTGTTGTGTCATTCGAATTGCATCCAACTGAACTATTTTGATAAGTCAGTAATGCAGTAATTCAATCATTACAAGTACGTATGTAAATGCTGCAGATTTTGCCTGAAGTGAAGCCGCGTGTGGAACAGGACTCTTTTAAAAAGTAGTGACATGATGCCAGTGAAGTTAGAGCACTGTAGTGCTGCTCTCGGCACAATTCCAAATTTGTCAACTCTTACAGTCAATTAAAAAAGTTTTTGACACATTCATATGCTAACTCACATCTGAGTTATGCTACAGAAGCACTATATGAATGTATAACATGCTATACAACTTCATTGCATTGTAGTATGTTGATGTGGAACTCCATTGTGTTGTATGTTAATGTGGAACTTCAGTGCAGAGTTATTGTATTTGAATATTCATCTGAATGTAGAACTCCCATGCGGAGTTGTATTTGAATGTGGGGCTATAGTGGGGAGTTGTATTATTTGAATGTGGACCTCCAGTACGGAGTTGTATTATTTGAATGTGGACCTCCAGTACAGAGTTGTATTATTTGAATGTGGAACTCCAGTACGGAGTTGTATTATTTGAATGTGGAACTCTAGTACGGAGTTGTATTATTTGAATGTGGAACTCCAGTACGGAGTTGTGTTATTTGAATGTGGAACTCCAGTACGGAGTTGTATTATTTGAATGTGGAACTCCAGTACGGAGTTGTACTTGAATGTGGAACTCCAGTACGGGGTTGTATTATTTTTATGTGGAACTCCAGTATGGAGTTGTATTATTTGAATGTGGAACTCCAGTACGGAGTTGTATTATTTGAATGTGGAACTCCAGTACGGAGTTGTATTATTTGAATGTGGAACTCTAGTACGGAGTTGTATTATTTGAATGTGGAACTCCAGTACGGAGTTGTGTTATTTGAATGTGGAACTCCAGTACGGAGTTGTATTATTTGAATGTGGAACTCCAGTACGGAGTTGTATTATTTGAATGTGGAACTCCAGTATGGACTTGTATTATTTGAATGTGGAACTCCAGTACGGAGTTGTATTATTTGAATGTGGAACTCCAGTACGGAGTTGTATTATTTGAATGTGGAACTCCAGTACGGAGTTGTATTATTTGAATGTGGAACTCCAGTACGGAGTTGTATTATTTGAATGTGGAAACTCCAGCACGGAGTTGTATTATTTGAATGTGGAACTCCAGTATGGACTTGTATTATTTGAATGTGGAACTCCAGTACGGAGTTGTATTGTTTGAATGTGGAACTCCAGTACGGAGTTGTATTATTTGAATGTGGAACTCCAGTACGGAGTTGTATTATTTGAATGTGGAACTCCAGTATGGAGTTGTATTATTTGAATGTGGAACTACAGTATGGAGTTGTATTATTTGAATGTGGACCTCCAGTACGGAGTTGTATTATTTGAATGTGGAACTCCAGTACGGAGTTGTATTATTTGAATGTGGAACTCCAGTAGGGAGTTGTATTATTTGAATGTTCCCAGAGATGCCCAGTTTGAAGAACCCCCCCCCCCAGCCCCTCCAAGGTTTCTTCATACAGTAGCTGTTGATCACTGTCAAATAATGCTTTTTGCAGTTGGCATCATTTGGGTTGTGTCAATGTGAGAAGGGATATGACAAGCTTTTGTCGGTGACAGAGAGATTAGGATATGGCTATCTGAAACTGTTTACCCGAGCAAAGTCATTTCATGTTGCCAGTGAGTTTCATTTTGGTGTTTTGCTTGTTTTTTTTTGGATTGCTTTCAATAAATAGCTCTCCCAAAATCCCCCACTGAAAAGCTGGGATATTGGCTTTTCAAAAGAATTTCATCCAAGATTTGTTTTCCTTTTTTTTCCTCCTTTAGAATGTCCTATTTTATTTATAGATGTTTATAATAAATATTTCTATTATAAAAGCCACATTAATTTTCAGATGTCTTAGTCTACATTTTAACAAAGAGAAGCTCAATATGTAATGTAACCCTGAAGTGGGCAAAAAGAACTACACTCATTTCTCAGTTTTGAAATCCTTGAAAGGTTAATGTTATCACTGCCTGCATCTGTTAGAATTGGGGCACTTAATAAGATCCCAAAATCCCAAACGGGAGCATGACCTCATTATCCCAGGGACCTGAGACACTTTGAAGTCATCCGGCTTTCCGACAATTCGGACAGAGTAAGTCATCACTCAGCAGGTAATAACGGCACTGAAATCATCTGTTATTTTCTTATTAGGATCAATGACAGTTTGAATCAGTGAATGTTGGCCTTTTTTCGCCTGACTGACAAATGCTCTGTCTCATCCCTTCTCTAAGCTGCCAGTCCATTAAATATTTTTTCTTTGTTTTTTTTAATGGAGCTTTATCCCTGTGAGAATTTGCTACAGTCCGTTCCTGGCACTGCAATAACATTGCGGTAACAATATGTAGTACTTCTTCTATGGTGCTTTTTTATTTCCAAAGCCTTTTAGTTTTGTAGAGGTCTAGGGCGAAGTCACACTTGTTGAAATGTAGGCCGGTGCTGTGGGCTTCATTATCTTACTGTGTTTTCTGTGTGCTTCATCATCAATACTGTCTTTTCATCTGATGGGCGGAGAGCGTCTCGCTGTGACTCGCCATCTTTTCGAGCGGGGAAGTCTTTCGGGAGACGGGGAAGAGGAAGTGTCCAGGCCCACGGGCCTATAAGGAGCCCGCGTTAAAGTAACAAGGCTTGGAGGGGCTTGGAGAGAATCGCTGTGCATATAGCGGCCCTGGGCGAGTTGGAATCACGGCCAGGCTTGGAGTAAGGACGTGGCGACCTCCGTGTACTACCGGCTGACGGGGTTGTGCAGCGGTGATTCTCTAGCGGTTGCTACACGGGGGGAATTGAATTAGAATAGGGGTTTAATTGGCTACCAATTGGGAGAAAAAAATGTGCCTGTCTCCAGTCTGAGGGAGCTCTCTCTCTCCCCTCAAGATACCTGTGGTTTCGGTTTAGGCGTTGGCCGGTCTCGTTTGTGCTTTCTTGGGTTAACACCATACAAACACTGCTTCACCATAGTCTTCACACATCCCCTCACCCGCACTGCTGATGCTACTGACTCTCACACCTCACACTTTGTCTTGTCTTTTTGTAAAAGGTTCATTTAAAATAAATTTAAACTTGTTTTTCTTTAATGCGACGGCGTGCGTCTCCCTTTTTGTTATGGCTGTTGAGCCGGGTCGTGACATTCAAATCACAAGTTTAAGATACTCGGGTAGTGGAAGGGGGAAGTGCTTCAGAGGGCAAGCGGTGAGCCGTCGTATCCACGTGGTACCGCCTACACCTGACCTGGTGCAAACATGACTACACCTAGGGAGAGGTCGCTGCGCTAACCGCTGCGCTAACGATGAGCAGTTAGGCCGCCCATCGGCTGAATGCAGCGCTACAATACGTATCTGTCCTTCAATGAACATCCAAATCGCGACCATTTTAGGCTAATAATAACGAAAGACTTTTGACCCGTGGCACATTTTAACGATCATTCTTATGATCATAATCTAGGCTGACCAGACGTCCTCTTTTTCCCAGACATTTCTTCTTTTTTGGCAACAAAAATATCCGTCCAGGCAGATTTCTAAATTCCTAAAAAAGTCAGCTTAGGTTTTTTTTTGTTCCATTGAAGTATTATGTTCATAACGCAAGCCCGCTCCTGTTCACTTTTTATTTTAATTTAAAAAAAAAATTTTTTAATGCAATATATGGTCACCCTACACAATCTTAAGATTCAGTTACAAAAATAACTTAATTTAAAAAAAGGAAATTATGATTTTTTTTAAAGATAAGGCTATATTTTCCATTTAATATGATAAAAAAGGACAATATGAACTACAGCAGGTAAACACTCAGGGCCTGATATCTAAGACCTTTAGCACACCCAAAACCAACAACATGACCAATGATTCGTCACGGTATTTGTTTTGCACCAATCATTGGTTGTGTTATTAGTTTTGCGTGCGCTAAAAGGTTTTGCACATGTTAAAGGCCTTAGCTAATCAGGCCCTCCATTTTCCCAAATATATCTATTATAATATAGCCATCTGACACCCTACTGTTCGAAGGTTGCAGTGTACGATGGGAATTAGAGTTCTAAAGTATAGCTATTCATGGGGTGCACTATGGAATGATACTGACAGCTTGAAATACATCTCCCATAATGCAGGCAATTGTCTGTCTTGGAAGAGAAATCACATTGAACTTTGAGTCCTGCAGATTTTAACATTAATAATGATAAAACACAATTGAGCCAGACAACGTGTCGCACGGGTGCGATGGGGATATTTTTTTTATGTTCACGCAGTAAAAAATTTTTAATCGCAAATGCACTGCAACGATATTGTCGCATTTTACAGCCCTTCTGAGTCTGAGGTGTTATTGATTTTTTTTGACGTTTGCGGAGGCGCTGCGCCCCAGCTGAATTCACAAGCGCCTCCACATTAATACCTGGGGGGGAACCCCGATTCTTTATTGGCATGAAATACTGTCTCTTTATCTTAATTTGTCTCTCTCTCTCTCTCTCTCTCTCCCCCTCTCCCTCTCCCTCTCTCTCTCTCTCTCTCTCAGGCTTCTCTATGTATCTGTATCTCTCTTTCTTCTTCTGATGTTTTTTTATTACATGTCGTTTTATGCGTTCTTATGTTGTATTTTTATCCTTGCTGTAAACAAAATTTCCCTTGGGACAATAAAAGTCTCTCTCTTTTTGTCTCTCAGTCTATAGCTCTTTTCTTCTCTATATATCTTTATCTCCATCTCCCTTTCTCTCTCTCTCTCTCCCTCTCCCTCCCTCCCTCTCTCATCACAGTGCTGTAATTTTCCTGTGAACTCCTTTATGGGGGCGGTGAACGCCCCCTGCCCCCACCACATCGCCGCGCGCGGTCACACAGGTTTGTTCAGGCGGATCCGCTCTTCAGGAAACGAAACCTCTGACTGGGGCGTGGCTGCAGCCGTGCGGCCGCGAGTCGCTTTGGGTTTTCCCGCCAACATCGGGTGGAAATGGGTCAGGGTTCACCGTGGCGACAGCGTTGCTTTCCAGCATTATTGGAGGCGGTAGCCCATTTACGTGATCAGTGGGGATAGGCCCTGAACCAATAGGCATGCCTGGGATAGGCCCTGAACCAATAGGCATGCCTGGGATAGATCCCTGAGCCAATAGGCATGGCTGGGATAGGCCCTGAGCCAATAGGCATGCCTGGGATAGGCCCTGAACCAATAGGCATGCCTGGGATAGGCCCTGAGCCAATAGGCATGCCTGGGATAGGCCCTGAGCCAATAGGCATGGCTGGGATAGGCCCTGAGCCAATAGGCATGGCTGGGATAGGCCCTGAGCCAATAGGCATGCCTGGGATAGGCCCCTGAGCCAATAGGCATGCCTGGGTTAGGCCCTGAGCCAATAGGCATGCCTGGGATAGGCCCTGTGCCAATAGGCATGGCTGGGATTGGCCCCGAGCCAATAGGAAGTTCTCAGTGTCAGTATGGACTTCAAATCCTATTGGCTAAATGGGCTCTGCTTCAAATCTTATTGGCTAAATGGCTTCTGCTTCAAATCCTATTGCCTAAATGGACTCTTCTCCAAATCTTATTGGCTAAATGGGCTCTGTTTCAAATCTTATTGGCTAAATAGTGGCACAAGTGGCCACGCCCAGAACCACCCCCTCACCCGCCTGGGTTCCCCTGCAGACAGGAAGAGAGCTCTCAGTGAGACAGGAAGTGAGGTACAGAAATGATCACGCCAAGCCAACCTTTGATTGGAGAAACAGGATGTCCTTGGGTGGGCGGGGCGGGGTGGGGTAGGGCGGGGCACAACACTGGCGGTGAGGCAGGAAGGCCCAGTGAGTCACTCGTAAGAAAATGTGACCTGCCCTTCATCAGTTGATGAAGATGAGGCAGACTGGAACATTGTTTTTTAATAATACAGTGAGCATTTCTTTTCTTTGAAGCGAGTATTGCATCTTTCACACAGTTTACCCCACAGTATTGTTTTTAGGGTAACATCTCTGCCTCAGTTGCTTGAACAAACTTTCCCACGTATATCTTCCATCCATCCATTTTCTAAACCCCTGATTCCTGGTCAGGAACATGGGGGAGGGGTGCCGAACCAGAGAAAGGAAATCCAAGTGGACGCGGTGCTAATGTTACTAATGAACATGACAGAATCTCTGAGAACTTCGGAGGATTATCCAGTCACATGCAGTCGGAATGCTGCACACATCCGTAGAGCAGGATTATACAGGGACACAGTCGGAATGCTGCACACATCCGTAGAGCAGGATTATACAGGGACACACAGTCGGAATTCTGCACACATTCGTAAAGCGGGATTATCCAAGGACACGTAATCGGAATGGTGCACACATCCGTACAGCGGGATTTTACAGGGATACACAGTTCGAATTCTGCACACATCCGTAAAGCGGGATTACACAGGGACACGCAGACGGAATTCTCCACACATCCGTACAGCCGCCGCTCAGCTACCACACAGCTCGGTTTATCTCTCAGATTCACGACCTTGCTTGTAAATAGTGTAGAAGTGCCTTATGATTCACGACTCTCTAACATCGCTGGCACATTATGGGCTTTAATATTAGCGTTAACTGCGGAAGTGCTGTTCTGGCTCTGTGCATTACTGTCAGAGTTGAGCGGATGATTTCAGGCCCTGCTCTTATATGGTGCTCGCGGAGGGCAGTTGACGGGCCGTCACTGAAATACGGCTCTGTCCTCCCATTGGCCAAAGGGGGG
Organism: Synaphobranchus kaupii; assembly: GCA_029718625.1. Taxonomy (NCBI): domain Eukaryota; kingdom Metazoa; phylum Chordata; class Actinopteri; order Anguilliformes; family Synaphobranchidae; genus Synaphobranchus; species Synaphobranchus kaupii. The sequence goes on from CM056387.1 coordinate 26,018,896, forward strand.
GGATTTCCTCCTGCCACCAGAGCCACTGAGTCCTGCGAGCGTTTGGGTAATCGCTTTCTCTTCTTAACTTTCACATCACCTCGCCCACCCCACCCAAAAAAAAAAAAAGGAAGAGTGGGGTGTCACGTGAGTTTCCTTGAGCAGCAACGACGGCTTTTTCCGGGAGAGAGCTCACCTGCGCAGCGTTGGGATAGAATCTAAAAGCGGTGGAGATTGCGGAGTTCTCCGGCTCGCTGAATAATGGCGATTGATTGACTGTTAAAAATACGGAGGGAGGATCGTTGGAAGCCTCTGGGGTGGAATTTGCCGGGCTTTGGCTTTGGGCGGTGTTGAGTGGGCGGTGTTGAGTGGGCGGTGTTGATTGGGCGGTGTTGATTGGGCGGTGTTGAGTGGGCGGTGTTGAGTGGGCGGAGGTGGGTTGGTTGGGTGGCCGGGCTGGGTGGCCGGGTGTTTGCGTGTCCGCTGAGCTCTTAACCGAGCGACTGTTCCGGACCGGGTCCGGTTGCCGTGGAGGAAGCAGGATGGCAGCAGCTGTGGTAACTGTCTCCGCAGTGGATACGGTGACTGCTTCCTGCATGACTCATTTTTCTCTCTCTCTTTCTCTCTCCCTCTCTCTCTCTCTCTCTCTCTCTCTCTCTCTTTCTCTCTACTCCCCCTCTATCTTTTTTCTCTTGCTCTCCCTCTCTCTCTCTCTACTCCCCCGCTCTCTCTCCCTCTCTCTACTCCATCTTTTTCTCCAATCCCTGCCTTTCTCTCTCTCTCCCCCCCTCTCTCTCTCCCTTTCTCTCTCCCCCTCTCTCTCTCTCTACTCCCCCCTCTCTCTCTCCCTCTCTCTCTCCAATCCCTGTCTTTCTCTCTCTCTCTTCCCCCCTCTCTATCTCCCCCCTCTTTCTCTCTCTCTCCCTCTCTCTCCATCTTTCTGTCTACTCTCCCTTTATCCCTTTCTCTCTCCCCCCACACTGTCTCTCTCACAGTAGAGGAAGGGGATGCGTGTGTGCATGCATGTGTGTGTGTGTGTGTGTGTGTGTGTGTGTGTGTGTGTGTGTGTGTGTGTGTGTGTGTGTGTGTGTGTGCATATGTTTGCATGTGTGTGTTTGTGTTTCACTTTGTCCCGATGCAAACTCCTGCACAAAAGATGTAGTGTGCTTCAGTTGATTCCTCCCTCTGTGGGGACGAGTTTGTTTAACGGACAGCAGAAACACAGGCCCGGTGGACATGTCTGCTGTAATCCGGCGCAGAGAGCGGACATTTTTTGAGACTGAACAGTTGAATGAAAAAACTCAGCCAGATTCACGGATCGGAACGTGTTCTGGAACTTTTCCGAGTTCTGGAACTTTTCCGGACCAGGCGCGCGGGTATACGCTGAGAGAGAGCGCGCCCGCACAGTCGTAACGGATCTGATCCCCGGGTGATTTCCGAGCCGTAGGAACGTGACGGCACACAGCGGGGCATGCCCTCTCGCTCACGCACTCTTTCAGGGGGGAATATTTTTTTATTTTTTTATTTTTTTCCATGCCGCAGGGAACGGGGGGGAACCAAAAAAAAAAACAGCGCCATAAATCACGTCCAGGAGGAGGAGCCCCAGGAGGAGCCTCAGGAGGAGGAGCCTCAGGAGGAGCCCCAGGAGGAGGAGCCTCAGGAGGAGGCTCAGGAGGAGCCCCAGGAGGAGCACCAGGAGGAGGAGCCCCAGGAGGAGCCTCAGGAGGAGCCTCAGGAGGAGCCCCAGGAGGAGCCCCAGGAGGAGCCTCAGGAGGAGCACCAGGAGGAGGAGCCCCAGGAGGAGCCCCAGGAGGAGCCCCAGGAGGAGCCCCAGGAGGAGGAGCCTCAGGAGGAGCACCAGGAGGAGGAGCCCCAGGAGGAGCAGCCCCAGGAGGAGCCTCAGGAGGATCCCCAGGAGGAGCCCCAGGAGGAGCCCCAGGAGGAGCCTCAGGAGGAGCCCCAGGAGGAGCCGCCTCCTCTGGGGAGGCGCACTGCCAATGGCTCCTCACGCCTCCTGCGCAAATATAAAAATTCAATTCTGCGCGGCGCTTTACGCAGGGAGAGGGGCGAGGCTGGCGTGGTTTGGCAACGGCGAGCGCCCCCCCCCCCCCCCCCCAATCCCCACTGACCCTCAGAGGAAAGGTATCGGAGCATGTGTGTGGCGCGAGTTAGCGGCTCCCAAAACTTTGCCTCGGAGAAAGGATGTCCGTGTGTCTAAACGGACGCTGGCCCGCGCTCTTGGAAAAACCCATTAACCGCATTCTTCCAGGGAATCGTGCCCGGCCCTCCGCTGTCTCTTCCTCCGCCCGTCTGCCTCTGCGCCAGAACCGCTAACGGGCCTCATTGCGTCCTTTCATCAGAGGGATTTTTGTCCCGTAAAATTAGATCGGATTAATTTGAACTTTTTTTTCCCCAAAGGAACTTCTTGCGCAAACTGTCTCATTGGCATAATGTATATAAATTGTACACAAATACAGAGCAGTTAAGTGGCAACGGTACACAACACAACACAGTGATGAAAAGGGTTAATAAAAGCCTCCGTGTTTAACCCTTTCACACCCCCACCGTCTCTGTGTCTCACAGTTAATCCTACAAGCTCTTCCTGTCCGTTGTGTATGAGAGCGAGCTCCTGCAGGAACACACACACACACACACACACACACACGCACGCACGCGCACACGCACGGACAAACATGCATGCATATGCACATAGACACGTGCACATACACACACATACGCGTATAGACAGAAACACACACACACACGCGTATAGACAGAAACACACACACACGCGCACGGACAAACACACATGCATGCATATGCACATAGACACACACGCACGCGCGCACGCACACACACGCGCACACACACGCACACATACACACACACACACACACACACACAGGCCTCGCTCCTGAGGTAAGACATGGTGTCTCAGGGTAATAGAGGCTGTAGGGCTGATTAAAAGCACATCAGGTCTGGACACGCATGTGAGTGCGGACATGAGCGCTGACATCCAGCCCGCCACGCGTCCATTTAATTATCGCCTTCGCCACTCTCTGCTCATCGCTCCGTCCATTCTGGCTCCAAATACGGCTCCGGCTCTGCTGTTTCCTATTGCATCTGTAGCATGGAGGCCTGCATTACGATGCTATATGCTTCACCACTGATGGTAATGGTGCCTCCTTTTTTTGTTTCTCTCTCTCTCTCTCTCTCTCTCTCTGTGTGATCGTTCCATCATCCCTCTTTCCCCTTTGATTCTCCCCTCTTCCTCTAGCCCCTCCCCCCCGTGCTCTCCATCTCTAGCACTGTACAGATGAATAGCTGTGTTTGCCAGCTGAGACCCACTCAAGCTGCTTTAGGTCATTAGCCAATCAGAGTGACCCTTTTTCCACACGCATTTCCAGGAAGAGACATTGAGAGCTGCAGGCCCTGCCTTGCCACCGAGCAGATAAGGCTGGCCTGGCTCGCACACGCACACACATATGCACGCATGTGCACAGGCACACACACACACACACACACACACATGCGTACACAGCCCGCACACACAGACATAGACACACACACACACACACACACACACACACACACACACACACACACGCGTACACAGCCCACACACTGGCACACACACACACACACACACACACACACACACACACACACACACACACACAGGCAGGCAGGCAGGCACACAGCCATATCCCTAGGACCCTCTGGCTGTCTCCTTGCTGGGGTTTAGGAGCTGTCAGGGTTGTCAGCTCTAGCACAGGCCTAACTGTAAGGCCTCATGTGAAACAGCAGGATTATAAACTTTGTCAGGTCTGAGTGCCCAGTCAGAAAAGCTGTCAGCGAATCAACCGCTGCCTATTGATCTGATTAAGAATTTAAGACCCGCTTTAAATGCGTTCTTCCAATAGTGTCTCCTGTGACATCTTTAGCCTGAGAGCAGCGCTGCTCACAATTAATTTACCAAGGTCCACGGTCACGAGGTCCACGGTCGTAGCGGGTGTGTTCACCTGCGTGCACCGTGCCGTTCTCCCGGTCATAGCGGTTGTGTTGACCTGCGTGCACCGTGCCGTTCTCACAGGAAGCAGGAAGTCTGCTGTGTGATTAATGAGGGTAAAGGTGTGCTGGCTCAGGGGGGTGTTACCTGGAGTAGATCCGTGTAACCTGTCAATCACAACGACACCCTGGACATGTGGGGAGCAGACAAGAGCGTCCGTCTCCTTTAGCTTTGATCCTCCTTTAGCTTTGAGCCTCCTTTAGCTTTGAGCCTTCTTGATAAGCTTTGAGTCTCCTTTAGCTTTAAAGGGATAGTTCAGAATTTTGGACATAATGTCTCAATTACGACTTACCCATGATGTAGTTGATTGATGGAAACCATTTTCAGCTAATTCCATGCTGTCCCTTCTTTTGGACATACACACGTTGCTAATGCTAGCGCAACTCTAAGGTAACCGGTAGCATCCACTACCAAAGGCACTTAAACACTCCACAGTGCACCCAAAGCAAATAAAATACGACAACAGTCTATCGGGGTTATTTTGAGTGTTTATACCATAATTTTTTAAGTCAAACTATCGTTGAATCCTTTACTTTGTGCTGACCTTTGTGTCTTTGTGGAGACGCCCCCAGGAGTGTAAATTCTCGTGGGCATGCGCGTTGCGTTGTGGTTTCCCTCGGACTACAATACCCAGAGGCTGTTTGGCACTGACAAAAAAAAAAAAAAGAAGTATCTTTGAAAGTCGACATCGAATCCAGCGGCTTAGAACAGGGGTCGCAACCCTGGAGTGCTGTTTGGCACTTAACTTCAGTTACAGCAGCTGATTGGATGGTTAACTCACCTCGCCTGGTGAGTTGGTGCTGCTGAATTTAAGATGAAAACGGAAACTGCAGACCAGGCGACCACCTGTCCAAGGTGGGCAGACAGGTAATATCAGGGTCACAGGACGGGAACAGAAAGAAACGTCCTACTTTTATTTGCTCCTTACGTAATGGGCCTGGCAGCCAGTGTGGTAAAGAGAATATGTTACACCGGGATCTAAAGGATCCAGTCAAAAGGAAGATCCCAGCTTAAGTCAGTCAACACCAGGACGAGAAGTGCATCGTGGTTAATTTCAGTCTGTCATGGGGAAGTGTGCTTCTATTGGCCAGGGTTAGCCGAGCCCCTGGAGCCCGTTTACGTCTCCTGCTGGGGTGCAGGAAAGCACTGATCCTGCGCAGAAAAGGCCTTTGTGTTTAAAGTTGAGCTGCAAAGGGATGGAAACGTTTTTTTTGCACGGAATTGGCTCAGACACGGGCGGCGGGAGCAGCGGGACGGGGTAAATGACGGAGGTGAGGGGAGGGGAGGGGGGGGGGGGGGAGGGAGGGCCGCCCAGATGTGTGTGTGGTCTCCGGAAAAAACTCTGGGAGCGCCGGGAAGAAGCCAGGGAGCGGGCGCAGTTAAACAAACCAGCCTCCCTCCGCTGTTTACTCTGCAATTTACACTAAACGTTTCATTTACGACTAATCGGCCTGCTGCGGGCGGTCCGCGCAAAGCCGGACCCTGCTCAATGGATCGCAGAGCTCCGCCCACTGGTGGGGGGGGTGTCCAGGGCTCGTACCTGCACAATGGCCGCTGTATTTGAAGCGAGTGAAGCGACCCTCTCCGTCCTTTTCCTGTATGCTACCACCCCCCCCACTGAGGGGGGGGGGGGGGGGGGGGGGGGCGTGAGGGGGTTCTTGCCGAAGCGAGCGGTCGGCAGTTCCTCCGGGAGGCCCACGGGTCACCTCCTGACAGGATCTTGGCGGCGGGAAGCCCAAACGGGCTCGGTGTGTCGGCGTGCGTGTGGGCGCACGAGCGGCTCTCTTAAAGGGCCGGCGTCCCCCCTGTTTCTCTCCCCGTCCCGTTCTCTTCGTCTGCTGCCCCCCCCCCCCCCGCCCGCCGCCCGCCCGCTGGACTGTGCACCCCTCAAAGCCGCGTCTCTCTCGGCGAGACCCAAGGGCCGTGATCGTTTTCCAGCTCCTAACCGAACCGCTAGACGTATCGCTGAGCCAGCGAAATGTGGTTGGCCAGAGACCGTCGCCTTGGAAGTCCCTATGTAACGCGGCGTGTGAGCTGAGGCGTGGACCGAGCCCCCTATAAAAGCATGCGAGAGCCAAGCCCCCTATAAAAGCATGCGAGAGCCAGCGCTGAGCACAGCGTAGCGTAGCCTAGCGCTATAAACGCCACCAGGGGGACTATCCCCCGAGCCAGGAAACTTAAGCGGTGGAACCGGAGCTCAGAACCGGAGCCTGAAGCCGTGGTTCCCATGCCAACGGGGACTCTTTAGAGCTCACGGCTTCGGCGGCGAGATCCCGGTTCTTTTCATGGCCTGGAAAGGTTTTGGGAGGCTTGGCAACCGCTCCCGGCGCCGTTTCGCTGCGACTGGTAAACGCATTTGCCGCCGTTTAACGGCCCGCCGACCTCCGCGCCACGGGCTCGGCGCTCCCTTTTCCGAGGGGGTGGGGGGGGAGAAGGAGGAGGTGAAGCGCCCAAATTGACTTCGCCTCATTTTGGAGGGCCGTCGATTTCCCGCTCGCTCGAGCCCTGCGAAAGCCCACGGCGATCTGGCCCCCGGTCGTTGGCGGACAGAGGATCCTGCGATGGCCAGAGGAGTAAACGCTTTTCTGTTTTTTGGGATTTCTCTGGGCCTCCGAGCTCAGCTGGTCTGTGCATGTGCTCATTGATGGGCAGAGACCAGGGTGAGCTCCACTGTAGAGCAGTCTGTCTGCCACTGTCTGGCTTTGTAGAGTAGGTTTTCCGGAATGTTTTTTCAACATCTAAGTCATTGTTCTAGAACTCAGTTACCAGTTGTGATTGTTACATCAGCATTAGAATGTTCAGTCAAGGCCATTCTAATGACATATTTGCGATCTTACACCTTAAAGGGTTAAGCTGCTTTAAACGGATTTCTTTTTTTATTTCACTTGCAGTTACAGAACCAACAGAGTGGGTATAGATACCTTGCACATAAATAGATCTGTTATTTAGTTCAGTAGAGTAATTGTAAGTAGGGCAAACGTGGAGGACTAGCGTAGCGTAAATATAAACTAGCCCACCTGTCCCATACAGGACAAGCATGTCAACACGAGAGCTATTCTCTGTGTGACGCATCTGACTGTGTGTTTCCATAGCGATGGAACAGGGCCGCAGACATGGACATGCTGTAGTTGTGCTTGTTTGAGAGTAGAGCTTTTTGGATTATGAATTCAGCTGGGTGTCTTTGTCAGGATTGCATCAGCTGGAAAGCTTGCTTTTGGTTTCTTGTTCATGGAGTCAAATGCTTCCCTTACCCTAAACCCCGCTCCACCAATCCTCATTTGGCAGGATGTTTTCAAGGGGAAAAAAAACGGAGAAAGAAAATTCTCCTTGAATGTACTGCTTCTACTACCAATACTATTACTGCCGTGTCTCCTATTGCTACTGCTATTGTGACAGCAGCGGTCCTCGTCCTTGCAGCGGTTTCTAGCCGCCATGTTATCAGGAATCGCTTGATCACCACGGCTGAGAGT
>CM056387.1:26031413-26033913 GCA_029718625.1 Synaphobranchus kaupii
CCCCCCCCCAGCTCGCCACGGTCCATGCCTCGCCCGTCTCTTCCCGAAAAACACGTGCTGAAAATCAGCCCGGCTCTTTCCAGCTCGGCCATGTCCTCGGACGGGACACGGCTCACTCCCCGCCGCAACACAACACCGCCACGAACGCCAGCGCGCGAATAAACGCACTCATCCTCCACCCTGCTCCTTCTGGGCCCCGTCCTGGGCTGGAGATAACGCCGGAATGTTCCGCAGCCTCCATCCTCCCATCGGGGGTCAAACTGTGTCACGCGGGGGGGGGGGGGGGGGTCTGTTTAGATTGGCTCATGTTTGGTGATGGGTGGGGGCCTGTGGGGGGGGGGGGGGGGGTTGGTGTGCCCGACTGAGCTGACATCTCAGGTCAGCTCTCATTATCGACTTGAAACGGCTAAGCGTCCGAACCCCCCGCTAACGCCATCCGTCTTCTGCCGGTCCGTCTGTCCGCCTCCGGGGCCCCCCCGGCCCGGCTCGCCCACCTCCCTCCCCATGCCGAACCTGCGCCGCGCTCCACTGCAAACAACTTCAAACACAGCCGCCATCGTAGGAGGCTCTCTCTCCCTCCCGGCAAGAAAGAGAATATCGTAGCGCGGCGTGGCATGTCCTGCTCTCCTCCTGGTTCTCTTTTTTAGACATGGGCGGTAACATTCGGGTTACACCGGCGGTCAGCCGCGACACGGTCCGTCCCTCCTTTCCTGAGGTGCGAGCGAAACGATTCACGGAATTGGCGGGAAGAGTCGAACTGTATCCCTGAGTGCATTCAGAGAGTGGAGTCAGCGCTGTTTCTTTCACACAGCTTCTATCTTGTGTGTCTGTCTGCTTTCTGTACTTACCTTTGTATAAGCTTGGTAGGTCAACTGAGAACTCTCTTGAGCTCTGTTCTCGTTTTTGCAGCGGTGATCAGGGGAAGTCGAGCAGCGGAGCAGCGGAGTGCACGTTGCGTTTTCCGGGCCGGCCGGCCCGGGCGTCCGCCAACGACGGGGGTTTGGCGGAGCGCGACGCCTCTAACTCCGCGGCAGGTCCGGGTAAATAAATGGGCGGCGACCACAAACATGGCGATGGCTTGCAGCTGTATCCATAGGCACTGATAGATCGAGCGTGCGTCGGGGGGGGGGCGGTGGGGCTCGCTTAAAAGCCTTTCCCCCCAATGTTTATTTTTCCTGTCCCGAAAGATCACGCAGGGGAGAAAAATGGATCAATTAATCAAGCGGCCAGCCCTGCGGAAACGCCCCGCTGATAATGGGAATCAAAATAATAATCTCCGCTAACCAAAGGAATGACAGAGGACAAGGGCGGGAGAGTCCCCAAAATAAGCGGGGGGTTGTTTACACCCAGCAGCGCCGTGATATTACACAGAAAGAGCAATCCACAGATAACCCTTTACCCAGCTTAGGAAAGCGCAGATAAGCAGACGATAAGCTTACTCCAAAATCTTTTCCTAACAGTAAACACTGTTTTTTTTTTTTTTCAGTTCATGTGTGGAAGTGACAAGGTCCAGGCTTGCAATAGTTTGTCCAGGGTTCAGAAGAACCTTTTGTCCAGGGTTCAGAAGAACCTTTTGTCCAGGGTTCAGAAGAACCTTTTGATACTGTGGGATTCATGCTTGTGCTTCGCTAATGGAGCCACACGCGTGATTGAAGCCTGGTTTTGGAAGCGAGTCCGCGAGCTTTTGTGCACGCATTACAATGCTGGCTTATTATATTATGGTGATGTATGTTCTCTCCTTTTAGGTCATTAATTTCCCCAAGCTGAAAAGCCATTCAGCTCACAAACCGCCACGCATTCATTTATTGGTTAATGCGTAACTCAACAATACAATTGACTGGTTGAAATTTTTTTTTTTTCTTCTTTCTCCCGTACTGTGGCATCATGGGTAATTCCTGCAGGGTTATATTGTAAGGTCTTATCTGCAGCGTTTCTTTTTAAAGTGCAGCCACGTGTTTTTTGTCAGTGGCCTATTTTGAAGTTATCTTTGGCTATTCTGGTGGCTTTAATGGTGTAAGCAGGGCACAGTAAAGCTCCAGAATGATTTTTATTTTAACCCCCCCCCCCCCCTCCTCCTCCGTCATTAGGGATTCAAATTTTTTTAATAAAAATTATTCCTGGTAGTTTTTGACCTAAATAATCGTTGCTCGTGTTTGCTCCCGGTTCGTGCGTTGCCCCTGGAAAGAATCTCCATTTGCTGCTGATCAGGAGCTGAATCTCCATTTTAACGCTTCGCTTCGGCCTTGTCTTCTAGTTTTTGGGGCCAGAGCTGTGTTGTGGTTTTTGGGGGTACGGGGCCGGCACTGTGGTCAGGTTTTTTGGGCCAGGAAGCACTGGGCTGTGGTTTTTGGGACAGTGGGCCGCACTTTGTTGTGGTTTCTGGGGCAGTGGGTCGCCCCGTGGTCTGGTTTTTGGTTTTTCGGTGGGCGTGGACACGGTCGCGTTCATCGCTTCGCAGGGTGTCCTGTGAAGAAGAGGGTCAGAAACAGCATTGGTACCC
>CM056387.1:26036413-26076730 GCA_029718625.1 Synaphobranchus kaupii
GTCAATAGCTTGTGAGCGCTATTCTTCATGAAGTCATGCTTTGCTCTGGTCAGCGCCTAAAGAAGATTGATGTGTGTCTTTATGCTGAGTCAGAAGTCACTTCACTCACCGTAACCCATTATTTACCAGTTGCCAGAGTAGCCAACGCAGCAGTTAGCAGGCCTCCGGTCATGCATGAATAAACCCCCTTGCTACCCTCTGTATCCAAATTTTCTGATAGTCTGTTAACCGAGAAGTAATGGGTTTCAAGTGTGGACTGAAGCCTATTGAAATTCAGAATTCTCTGAAACTGAAAAATAAATGTGGGTGTTATTTTTTAGTGCATACGTTTTAATTCTCTCTCGTGATGTTTTGTTTCGTTGCGGCGGAAGCCTTTAATTGAAACTGAGAGTAGGGTGGAAAAGGAGGCCTGCGGCTGAGGCCTCAGGAACCCGTCTTAATCTGTGTGTATTTTCTCCGTAAAGCCGGGGTATCCACCCCCTTTTGCTCTCGCAAGACCGAGCAGCGGCAATCAATGAGACCCCACTGCGGAGAGTCCACCGTCTGCCGGGCACCCCCCGAAATCACAGAAATGGTTCATCCCTTTGGGGTCCAAAAGTGCTGGCTGGCTGAGGCAGAGAGCAGGAGCGGACTAGACCATCCATCACCAATGGCGGGGGGGGGGGGGGGGGGGTATTGCCTACCACCCAGTCAGAAATGAATATACAGCCAATGACAATGCAAAGAGAGAGAATGGCGGTTGGCATGGTGATGTAAGCCAGGTGACTGGGGCTAACTGACCACCTGTTCTGAGCAGCACACCTGTTCCCTTACAAATCACCCCCTCGCTCCCCCCCCCCCCCCCCCCCCCCCGCGCCCCCACCCCATTCTCTCTGCCCAGAATTTACCTGTGAGCTCAGGACACTTCACTCAATGTATCACATTTATCACATTTCACTCTATGTATCACATTTCTGTATCTCAGGTGTTCCCTCTTACACAGTGGCCATAGCAACCAGGTAAGAGGGGGAGTTTTGTTGTCAATGCACCAGATACGCACCCCCCTCCCCCCTCCTTCCCCCTTCAGTCTAAACTTTAATAATAAATGAACTACTTTCTCTCTTTTTTTTTTCTTTTTTTCACACATTTCCAGCAAACGTTTTGGGGCCCACAAGCTTGCAAAGTCAAGGCCGGATGCAAAAAAAAGCGCCTCTCGCTAAAGTTGTTACTCAAAGGTCGCAACAAAATAAGTTGTGCGGTTAGACTGGATAGACAGTGGTTTCAGACCCCCTCCACCCCCCCCCAATCATCAGGGTCAGTTCCAAAAAAGGGGGTGGGGCCTCATCCTGCCCCTACGGCGCCTCCACCGATTCCGTTAAACAAATGGTCCGGGGGTTAGAGCGGTCAATTACCACGTCCAGGGGATCCTCCGGTGTGAGAGTATGAGTGATCGCGAGAGGTCACCGGCCCCCTCCAATCTCGTTAATGGTGCAATTACTGCGCGGAGTCTGTTGTCAGCACATCGGGAGGTGTTAATAGGGCCGGCAGAAGGCCTCAGAAGTGGAGAAATACAGATACGATCACACAATGGGAATGTCAGCCACAATACTGCAGAGTACACGCATGTATGTTCAGGCCAGAAAAGAAAATTCATTATTTTAAATGCTTTTTTTTTTTATATCTAGGAATGAAAAACACCAATACAACACACTGGATATTATGACCATTGCACAGTGTGTAAATGGTTAATTGGAAGTGTCCCTGTCGAATGAAATGAATGCTGTTGTGGTCAGAGAGCAGTAATGGATGATTGAGTGTGGCTGAGATTGTAAGTCATTCGGATATGTTGGAGAAAAGCACCACAGGTCTACACTAACCACACGGAGCAGTAGTATTAGGTATATGTTGTGTGTGTCTGTGCGCGTTTGTGTTATTTGTCGTGTGTGTGTGTGTGTGTGTTGTGTGTGTATGTGTCAGGGTGGTAACAGCAGTATGGTCTCCTGTACCGGAATGTAACGGTGCGTACAGAGCGATGACCTTTGAGTGACCGTTCCTCAATGAGGCGCTGGCTGTCATGTGCTCTGGTTGTGAAACGTGTTTTGGGTGTGCCTGGTTTCTGCAGTTGCATAAGAACAGGGAGGGTTGGGGTCGGGGTATTTGCGCAACACCCCACCCCCCTTCCCTGACAGGCAGACAGACAGACAGACAGACAGACAGAGAGAGACACAGTGACAATCAGGCCACCAGTCGAAGACGTGTCTCTCACAGGAAGCAGGGTCCTGAGGGTCATCGTCATATTATTGTTAATCAGTTATGTATTTGGCAGGCAGCCGTATCCAAGTTGACTTATGGAAAAGTGTAAGATGTGCGGTTAGAGTGTAGTGCAAAGTACAAAATGCGTCTGAACTAAGAGAGCGCAGTTATACAATTTTACTACTAGTTTACCGAAACCTCTAACTGGCAACTCTAAAAGCAATAGGTGTTTTTTAGGTACTGAGTCTAAGTGCAATAACGGTTGTAATCAGGCAGCTCCATCTCCGCAGGCCAGACTGCCCATCTCAAGTGCCTTTATTTGCTCGAAAACAGCCTCCGTATTTCAATACCCGCCTTCCTGTCTGCTGGCCGAATACGTGACCTCACTTCCTTTCATACATGTGATGTACACAATGTGATTCGGGCCTTTTTGTGTCTTAATGTCAGTGCATGTCCATGCCTTTAGTGTGGTTAATGATGTGTGTGTGTACATAGGGGTCGTCGTTTTGTCCTGCTTGTGTGCGTTTGTGGATTTTTGAGGGAGCGGTCACCGCTCTGGCACGTTTGAGTGCTGTGGCGTGATTTGTGTGCGTGTGCGTGTGCGTGTGTGTGTGTCAAGCTTGCGTTTTGGAGGAAACTGCTGGGAGTCTGAGCTGAATTTTGGTTGTTTTTATATTCATGAAGGATGATCATTCGCACTGGCCGCATTTTGTTTAAGGTAGAGCAGATGGCATCGGTTCTGCAAGTTTTAAATCATAGTTTTAAATTTTGGCTGAAAACAAAGAAATCATGTGACCACTAAGCTTCGATGAAACTATTTTCCTTCTCTTCTTTCCTCTTTTTCCCTTTACTAATAATGGGATTGTGGTTGTGTGTTTAAACCTTGATGTAGGCCTACAGCCTAATGCTTGTGTACGTTTCATTATATTAATCATTGTACAGTTGCCTGCATGCACTGCATACATGCATTTTTATTTTAGTGTTACCAAAGGACAACAGGTGAAATTTAGCTTAGTAGCTAATTCTGGAACAGCCAGTTGGTTGGCTGTGCACTGTCCCTCTCGAATAAATAAATAAATAAATTGAATTTGTTAAATTAATTAATTAAAAAATAATAAATAAACACAGTGTATAACTGGAGAGGTCCTGGAGAGCTACAGGACGTGCTGGTTTTTTGCTGTTCCTGAAATACTGGTCAATTAAAGCAGGTGATCACAGTTATCTCGCTTCACCCGGTTTTTATTTGTTTTTTTTAGCCTAAAATCATTGCAGATTTTACAGTGGGGAAAAACGAAAAACATCAGCCCATGTTTTCAATTTGACTACTACAGGACCAGGGCGGGGTACCCCAGGCATATAGTGTCACTTCAGAGCTGCACAGAGCGGGTCTTTGTGCTTTCGTTGAATTGGCATTGGTATACCTGGTGCTGGATCTGTTATAGCAGTATGAGGGATCAGCTGGTCCTTACTACGCCTTTAGTCCACCCATACACACCTGCCTTTAACAGAAAAGGACAGTGCAGTACTGTCTGTGTACGTGTGTTAAAATCTTATTTATATTTTTTTTTTTTGCTAAATAAGACAAAAATATTGCCAATGAGGTGAGACAGTTTAACTCATTTCAAGATTTGCCACTTGTCAAGCAAACAGTTACTTAAAACAAGCTAATATTTTCTACTTGATAGAAAAAAAACATAAGATCTCTTTACAAGACTAAAACACCTTTTTTGCAGTGTACCTTCCCAGGAAGAAGATTTGACAGAATGTAATAACTAAGTGAGAGGATATGATTACTCTATTGCTCATCAATGAGTGCTTTTTCTCTGTTGACTACCTCTGCCACTCTAAATTAGAGTGAATTCATGTTAGTAGGATAGTGCAACGAGAAGTATTTTTGAAATGTGTTTAAATGGGTTATTTTAAAGAAACTCAAATGTTAGCTTGGTAATTAGCCTTTGTTAGTACTTCTATGTTATTGTGGGCTCTGGATGAGAGAAAAGCACGTTGTAAATACAATTCATTATTATTTATTATTGTTATTCAATGATTGGCATTTCCCCCCGACCACGTGGCAATGCTCTCTTTTGTTCAGCATTTAACTTCGCTGCTGCTAATTGCTCTGTTTGTAAGCCTGCAATTTAGCTTCTGTAAACTAGCTTCCGAGTTGTTGATAAGTCAGTCCATTAGAATGAGTTATGGAGTGCTGTGTCTTCCCGATGATTGATAAACACCATTCATTGTAAAATTCATCGGGAGTAATCGCATGGGAATTTGTTAATCGCACGTTGTGTATTCTCCCCATTTGACATTTCCAAAAGAAAACAAAAAAAAACAAAAACAAAGGACATTTCTACGTTATAAACAAGGTTCATTTGTGGGAGGCTTGTGTGAACAACAACAAAAAAGACATCCCGATTCCTTCTTGAACAACCTGAGCGATGGGTGGCTACCTTTTACTTAATGACCATTTCTCTAACAGGAAGCAGGGACCATTTCATTATTCACGTACGGTTCCGCCGGTATGAGCAGATTGAACGCCGAATGCTTTGCGTACATCTCCGCGCCTTTAAAGGTCAAACAGAGCTCCGATTTCTTATGGCTGAGAGTCGCATTTCTCAGTCGAGTCACATTTAACACTTCCGGGCTCACACTGCGGTTTTGTTTTTCGCACGAATCCGTCAGCGAACTGAGTGATTTTTCTTTTTTTTGTGACTGGAGGGAATTTCCTCATTGACACACACCGCTGCTCTGCTCGCAGGAGGCAAGCTGTGAGCGAGATTAAGCTGCGTTATATTGATCCTGCATCGAAGTCTCTGACATTATGATTGCACCTGCTCTCATAAGAGTGGCGAATGAGTGCATTTCTCTAAAGGCAATGATATGTCACTATTCCCCATGTTACCCATGAATGGCTAAGGAAGGAGGTTCAGGTTGCAACCTTCATCTCTAGGAGATCTTATATTCTTTATTTAAGAAGCCTGTCAGGCTGTTTTGGGAAACATTCAGTGTTCCTCACACTGCAGAAAAGGTCCATCTTAACAAGAGTTTCAGTCCTGTAATGAGACTTAAATTTTTTTTTCTTTTTTCTCTCAAGTAGAAAATATTAGCTTGTTTTAAGTTACTGTTTGCTTGACAAGTGAAATTGTCTTACCCCGTTGGAAAATCTTGAAATGAGTCAAACCGTCTCAACTCATTGGCAATCTTTTTGTCTTATTTAGCAAAAAAAGAAATAGAATTAAGATTTTAAGTCTTAAATGTAGGACTGAAATACTTGCTGAGATTGAGTAATTTTTTGGGGGTTTTGCAGTGCAGCACATGTATGAGCCTGCAGCTGAAGCAGTAGGCTGCTCTGGCCCGTGTTTTACAGTCAGCATTTATTCCGTACTTCTGGAATGTTCTGCCTTGGATTAGCCGGTAAATTAAGCGGGTCGTCGTCGGCGGTCCGGATGCGGCGCCATACCCGGTAGGGAGTGGGCCGCGTCGCGGGGGCGTCTGAGGGAGGAGGGTGCGTCTCCCCCGGCGACGCGCTGTAGTATTTACTTTAGGAACCATGGAAACGAACGCTAACCCACAGCAGAGAGAGAGAGAGAGAGGGGGGGATGCTGAGGCAGGCCTTCAGAGGGGTACAGCCAGCCGGCGTGGAGGCCCCCCTAAACGGTGTGCGAAAGCGTCTCTCGCTTGGCTCGCTCGTTACCATTGCCCCCCCCCCTTTGCTCTCGAACAGGGATGATGATGGATGCTATTGTTCTTTGGTGGACCGGCGGTTGTCGTGGAGAAAGATGATGGCCGGGAGACGGGGATGGTGGTGATACCCCCCCCACTCCCCACTCCCACTCCAAACCCCCCCCACTCACCACTCCACTACCACTCCAATCCCAGCCAGACACAATGGACATTAAGCATCTCAGCCGCAGACAGGAGGGAAGAGGCTTGCAGGCATGACAAATGTCTTGTCTTCCAATTCCTCCTCTCTTCTCCTCTGCCCTCTCCCTCGTTCCGTTCGGAGGTCGCTACCCCCCCCCCCACCCCACCCCCCAGATACCCCTCTCTCTCCCTCAGTCCCTCAGGACCATCCCCGGGTAGGCGATTGCAGTCTCTGCCATGCTGATCCGGCCCATACCCATACCAGTGGTGGCATTGCAATTCTCCCGGAGCAGAGAGCTGTGTTATGGGTACAGCGACAGAGCACAGCTGATTCCCATTATATGTGCCCATTGGCAGGCAGAACCGTTTCATTGTTAATTTGAGTTTATTTCTGACTGGTTTTGTAGATTTGCAGTCAGATTTTGCGTTAAATATTCCAAATAATTTCGCCCTCCCATAGCCCCAGTCCTCTAAAAAAGCCTTTTTGTTTTAGGAAAAATTCAAATGTATTTGTTCTCCTGCACCAGGGGTAGTTGGTCGAAGTTCAATGTTCTTAAAAATGTGGTCTTCGCTCCGCGCCGCGAGACCACAGAATCCTGCGAGGGGCCGGACCGGTTTTTCATCCGCGAAACAAAAAAAAACCCGCGCGTCGATCGTCGATGGATCGGCTCGACCCGCGGGCGGGCGGCACCGCTTAGCGGGCTTCCCGCTTCGCGCCCCCGGTATCCCTCCATCTCCCGCATTCCTCTTTTCCATAAATTATTTATAGTGCGCGACAGCGTCTGTTTGTCTGGGACCTTAACGGAATGAGCGTGATTCATTAGGACCGCCGTGCGTCACGGCAGAAGGACCCCCTCGTACTTAACCCAATTGTCTTCCTTCCCCCCCCTCAGTAACAGTAGCTTGGTGGCGCGGGTCTTTCTCGGCGAAGCCACCTCCCCGCTCTCAACACAAATCTGGTATTTATTAAGGCAATATTGGAGCCGTAATGGCTGCCGTGCCCGGTCCGCCACCCTGACGCCCGCCGGCCCCCTGACTGATACAGCTAATAAACTTCATTTAAAGCGAATTCCTGCCCTCCCTCCCTCCGGCTGGCTATCGATGCGGGTCAGTCTGAAGACCTCTATGTGGTGGGGGTGGTGGTGGGGTGGGGGTCAGCAGGTAGGCTCGATGGACCGCCCGGAGGAGTCGCTCTGTCTCTCAGAGCTAACGGTCTAATAACGAAGTGGTGGGCCGCTAAGTCAGGCGTGTAAGCTGGTTTCGGGGGGCTCGCTGTTTCTCATTGAGCGGGATCTGTTTCGTATTTTGAGGCACTGCGGGCTGTTCTGAAAAACAATGGTATGTGTGTGTGAGTCCGCGTGCGTGTCTTTTTGCATGTTTAGTCTTTGATGTGTGTTTCTGTGTACTTCACATGTATCGTGTGTGTGTGTGTGTGTGTGTGTGTGTGTGTGTGCGCGTCTCTTTGTGTTTGTGTATGTTTTTGTTAGAGAGAGATGGAGGGAGTGTATGTGTGTGTTTGAGAGAAAGGGAGGGAGAGAGTGTGTGTTTGTGTTAGAGAGAGAGAGAGAGAGAGAGAGGGAGACAGAGAGAGAGAGAGAGTGTGTGTGTGTGTGTGTGTGTGTGCTTTTATTAGAGAGAGAGGGAGTATGTGTGTGTGTGTGTGTGCTTTTATTAGAGAGAGAGGGAGTGTGTGTGTGTGTGTGTGTGTGGGTGTGTGTGTGTGTGTGTGCGCTTTTATTAGAGAGAGAGGGAGTGTGTGTGTGTGTGTGTGGGTGCTTTTATTCGACAGAGAGGGAGTGTGTGTGTTTGTGTTTATCTGCACACAGGTGCTGTTTCTACATCAGTAGGGTAAATAATAGTGTTTCCCTCCTGCTGGAGGTTTTCTGCTCTGTGGCAGATTCAGATAATTCCCCCCAAACTGCGGTCTGCCTGTGAAGTAAAAAACAACGACGGCAAAGAAAAGCCGACCCTTCCAAACACGCCACGCGCTCTCTGCGTTCTCCGTCAGGAGTAATGGCCCTGTCTCGGCCCGATAACGTCTTCCACCGCGGGAACAAAAGATGGCCCTGCGCTGGTCTCCCCCTACCTCCGCAGCACGTACACACATACGTCTCCACAGGGCCGCTGTATTGTCGTGTTATCGGACACCTCCCTATTAACACACTCTCACCACAGAGAGGCCCTGATAAGTGAGGTTGGTGTGCATGTAGGGGGGTCGGGGGGGGTGGTGGTGGGGTGGGCGGGGGCAGGTATGTCTCGGGATGCTTCCACACTTCGCCCCTCGCTGGAACACGCAGGACTCTGGATCGCTGCCCTTATCACAGCCGCTCACCTGGACCCTACACACCCCTACGCACCCCTACACACCCCTACGCACCCCTACACACCCCTACACACCGGGGGGACCATGGCTCTCCCAGTCTGTGTTTCAGATACACACACACAAACACACGCACACACAGCCGAACCTCAGCAGAGCGTACGAGGCAAGGGTTTGGCCGCGGTGAATGTAAGGCGAGAGACGGGACTCGATGCAGGAGTGTGGAATTTGTTGACACGCCAGTTCTACATACATGCGCCGGTGCTGCGTGCTCTATCTTGAGGCTGACAGGAAGTCGAGGGATTTGGTGGAAATAATTTTTTTTCCCTGTCGAACGTGTGCAAGAGAGACGGCTCGTGCTGTTATGGCACCACATCGCCATTAGTGTTTGCACATCCTCCGCTAATGACGGCTAACATTAGTGGGTGTGTTCTGCAGCTGTGGCTGCTCAAATACTCACGGCACAAAAGTGCTACCTGCTGCTTTTAGAAAACCTTCTCACAGAAGACCTCACAGACACGCACGCACACACAGACATGCACGCACACAGGCACGCAACACACACACACACACACACACACACACACACACACACACAGGCACGCACGCCCACACACACACACACACACACACACACACACACACACAGGCACTTTCACACATGCACACACACGCACTAACGTGTGTGTGTGTTGTGTTTGTGTGTGAAAGTGTGTGTGAGAAACAAAAACAGAAAAAGGTTGTCCTATGTTTATGGCGATAACTGAATGTCAGGGTTCTTGTTTCCTCCGCGCATCTCCAGGGATTGCCACCGGGCTTTGATGTTGCTCAAACCAACGTCACGCAAAAAAAAAAAAAAAAATTTCTCCACAAATGGGAAGGGTGGTGGGGGGAGGAGGGTGATGGGGGGAGGAGGGGTGATGGGGGGAGGAGGGGGTGGTGGGGGGGAGGAGGGGTGGTGGGGGAGAGGAGGAGGAGGAGAGAAAAACACTGAAACATTCATTAAATACCGCTATTACCACAGAGCGAGGCGCACAACACCAGCGCGGAGTGTTTTCATCGCTCAGTGCGCTAGGCTAGTCATTTGCGCCTTATTGTGCTTCCGCGCGCTCCATTCTTTACGCGACGGACGGACGGACAGACGACGGGCCGAACCGCAGCACAGAAGCGCACGTGTGGCCACAGCACATTTAATATGAGGAGCAGTAATGATAAATCCTGAAAGGTAATCACGTTCCACTTTTTTCCCCCTCCACCAATCAGAGCCCGGCAACATTAGTTCAATTACTCCATTCATCTTACCTCTCATCGGGAGGGGTGGTGATTATACCGGGGGGGGACTACAGCTTTAAAGGCACAGTGCCAAATTGGACATATGTAAACTTCATAAATCATGACCGCGGAGATGGCTTTACGGGACGAAAAATTAAAAAGATTTCCACATTTCTCTCCCCCCGGAATATCTAGGCACGGCCTTGGGCAGGGTGTGCGCGCCGCAACAAATTTTAATAACCGTTAATATGGTTATCCAAAGGGCCCCTGGGAGAAAGATTAGGCTGAGGTACGTCGCTCCGCCGTAACGCGGAGGCTGTGGCTGTAATTGGCGGGTAATGACGGCTTTGTGTTACTGGAGCTCGGGCGGTTCAGGGAGGGGGGGCGGGCGCTGTGGTCTGGGATGCCCGGCGCTGGCAGATGGCGGTCCCCGTTAGCGGTTACGCGCCTCAGCTGGGTGTCCTCCCAGCGGGGAAACCTGGACCGGAACCAGAACCTTCGCTTACATGTAAAGTGTTACTTTCAGGCCTGTAGCCCAGCTTGGTACCTGATTGGTTGATAGACTGTGTTGGTTATAAAAACCCGCCCCTGAGCCGACCCGAGGAGGATGGTTCTTCCCAAAGTTTGTTCCTGTCTGTTCCACCAGGGAGTTTTTTTTTCATCCACATTCTACGTATCTGTCCTGGTTGCCAGAATTCTGGTCTCTCCGCCCTGGAATCCAACCGGTTCTGCACTCTGTTAAGACTCAGGAAGAGCTGATTCAGTTAAAACCAGTTTTGCTTTTTCTTCCTAAAGTCAATTTGGTAAGTTATGGATTTGAGTGATTGCTGATTGTGACAACATCACAGTAATACTGCCCTTTTTTTTTTAAACATCACACTAATACTGTCTTTTTTTTAAACATCGCAGTAATACTGTCCTTATTTTAAGCATCGCAGTAATACTGTCCTTTTTTTAAACATCACACTAATACTGGCGTGAGTTGATGCTGGAAGTCGAAAAGGTGTAGAAAGGGAACTGCAAAGTTTCGGACATGTAAAGTTTTAACTAAGCAGCCAATCGTGGACCCTGGTATAGACATGCCCAACCAGAGAGAATGTCCCAAATATGATCAGACTGTTTGTAACCCAGAATCAGAGACTGGAGACTGATTGTAACCCAGAATCAGAGACTGGAGACTGATTGTAACCCAGATTCAGAGACTGGAGACTGATTGTAACCCAGGATTCAGAGACTGGAGGACTGATTGTAAACCCGGATTCAGAGACTGGAGACTGTTTGTAACCCGGATTCAGAGACTGGAGACTGATTTTAAAAATCAATGAAAAAAATGACGCTCAAATATACATCTACTGAAAGAGCAGAGGTTGGGGGGGGAAAAAAACACACAAACCGAAAAAAAAAAGTAGTGCCCCCCCCCCCCCACACTCTCCGTGAGGAGCAGAGTCCCCTGGAAGTGGCAGTTTGCCAAGGAGCGGCAGCAGGAAGCTGGGGGCCGTCGAGGTCAGGAGGACGAGGGCACGCGAGGAGCCGTTAAACGCACGTCACGCCTGCCGGGTCACATGCTCGGGGTGACCCTGCTGCCCGCAAAGGTCACTTCATAAGGCCGGGGGGGTGGGGGCTGGGTTCACACGTGTGGCGGTCCCACGGCGGCGGCCGTGATGTCACTTCCCCTCCGCCAGGATGACTCAGGCTGGTGTTCGATGCTCGCTTTCTTTTCTCTTTTACTTTGAAATGCGAGATGCGAGGTGTTTTCTCTCCACGGACGACGACTTCGGTTTGTCTCCCGTCTCCGTCCTGAATCCTGCAGCGGCTCTCCCTCTGTTTTTTAATTTTAAAATGGAGAGAGAGAGACGGAGATAGAGAGACTTCAGTCCCTGAAACGCTGATGTGATCTGGGTTTCTGGGTTTGGGGGTTTGGGGGTACGGGGTGTGTGAGCATACACAGCTCCGATCAGCGCTCTTCCTCCATGACGACCTTGAAGGGCTTGATTCTTATTGTTATTCAGAACTTAAGCAGCTGATTACACAGTTAACCAATGAAAGCAGCTGATTACACCGTTAACCCAGCCTTCCTGCTTTCTTGGGTCTGATTGGGTCACTTTTAAGGGGCGGAGTAAGGGCGATATAGACTCGGCTCAGCCCCTCTCTGCGGTCTCTCTGATTGTGTTGAGAGCGGTGTAACTCCTCGGGCTGAGAGCGCCACTCTGCAGCCGCTCGGAGCCGGCGGACCCCTCCCCCCGCTGGTCTCGCCCTCGCTGATCTCAAATGTCGTCTGCGCTTGAGCGTCGTGTCACGGCTCCTTGATCCCGTGCTACGCGGGCCTGCTCACCCGCTGCAGAACAAAAAAGAAGTCAATCTTAACAAGGATTTTATATACTTAAACTTAACGTCTTATTTCTATTACTGTTTCACTAAATAAGACAAAAAACATAGCCAATGAGGTGAGACGAATTGACTCATGGGTAAGACAATTTAATTTGTCAAGCAAAAAATAGCATAAAACAAGCTCAAATTTTCGACTTGCAAGGAAAAAAAGTCTCATTGCAAGACTAAAACACTTTTTTGCAGTGAAGGAATGTTTTTTTTCAAGCACGTGCGAAAGTGGCGGATAGCGATTGGTGCCAATAAGATGGCGTTTCAGACCCGGCCTCGTTTAAAAACGCGCCCTTTCGCATTCCCACAATGCACTGCTGCACGGGCCGCGTCGGGGGCCTCCTGAGCGGAGAGAGAGAGAGAAAGGCGGGTAGGCGGCGCCGGGGAAAGAGACGAATCGCCAGCCGTCGTCAGGACCCTTCGCACGAGCGGGAGTGACGGATTAGCCTGGGCGCCTCCTCGAAACGCCACAGGCTCAGCTCTGATTAAAGTTTAGACTGCTATCTGTCACGCCCCCCCCCTCCCCCCATCAACCCCCCAGGCCTGTACTTCCCCGCTCCCTCTCCTCATCACGAAATGGATGTGCACCTCAAAATTTAATATTGTTTGCTTGGAGGACAATTTGCATTTTCCCATCATCCTTTGAGAGAGCGCAAAGAAGAAAAAAAAAATCCCATTCAAAGAAGTAATAGCTTTACTGGATTCTTCTCTGTAGTGTAGAACGCCCTACAGGAAATATTTTAAAGAGGAGGGCGCGGGAACTCTCTGGCACCAACACACGTGCACACACACACACCCACACACTACACACATATGGCACATGCTTGCACGCACACACCACAACCCACAACCACGCACACACACACACACACACTCGCGCACACGTCCACACACCACAACCACAAACACGCACACACACACACACACACTGCACACGCTCACGCACACACACACACACACACTGCACACGCTCACGCACACGCACACACACACACACACTGCACACGCTCACGCTCACGCACACGCACGCACACACACACACACACACACACACACTTCTTGGTTTAGGACTGTGTGTGAATTTCATCTGAAGCCTTATTTCCCCCCACCACCCCTTTTCAATGTCACCCACCGCTGAGCAAAAAAAATGGTAAAACATGTTTTATAAGAATCGCTTTTTGTCTCTTTTTTCCCCTATTATGTAACGCACCAAAATTTCCTGATTAGCGGTGATTTAGGGTGATATCCTGTGGAACTGAGGCTGGCGTGTGATTGGCCTCTCCCTCTGCTTGTGGAAGTGAGGCTGGCGTGTGATTGGCCTCTCCCTCTGCCTGTGGAAGTGAGGCTGGCGTGTGATTGGCTGAACGACACGCCATTCCTTTCGGGAGAGGTGCTTTCAAACACTTTTATTTCTTAAAATGCTTTTCCAGTTTTGGGCTCCCCAGAGGTAAAGAAGAGGAACGTGTGCACTTTATAGGGGGTATGGGGGGTTATTGAACGTTGTCAGCGTTTTCCACGCCGCCCTCCTGGTTGGCCCAGACGTGTGATAACTGTGGGCACCGCCAAACCAGCTCCGCTGGATTAGAAACATAAACTGCAGCAATGTAATGACAGGCCTTTACAGATGAGCAAACCCAAAGTGTCTCTTGTTTCCATATTTGCCCTACGGTTGCCCGTGCCTGTATCCGGGCAGAATGGGAGGGGATGAAACTGTCGCGCTTCGGGGGTAGCGGAGGAGCCGTAATGGCGCACGGCTGTATTTACGCGTTCGGCGGTGTTTTTTAGCGGGGGGGGTTGAGTGGAACTCCAGGTTCGTCCCTGTCCTCTGGGACTCGATTTAGAGAGACGGGTCTGGCGGTGCTCGCTCCCCGTGATTGATTGATTTAATCCCAATAATTGTCCGGCGGATGGACTCACACGGAGCTCCCCTGGGCTCCCGGATCATCAGAGGTCAGCGTGAGACCTGACACGACCCTTCGTCTCCACGGAGACGTCTCTCCTGCGGACTGTCTGTCACCAGCAGAGGTCTGCTACATGCATCACCCTTCCGATCCCTACCCATTACCCACTACACTTCCCACAGTCCTTTGGGGGTACCATGTCATCCAATGCTTCCCATATAGACACTTTTTTTTAACGCTGTTTTTCTGCTGTCGTTCCTCCCGTATTTGTGCTCTTTCGGTATCAGAGTGGAGACGGAACACGTGTGAAATGTCGTCTTTAATCGCTGTCGCGTGTGAGCGTGTGCGTGCGACGTGAGGCTGTCTTTCATCCTGCGCTTGGCATGCGATGGAGGATGAGGCCCTTGTGGTCTCAATGCTACCCCTGCCCCCCCACTTTCCTGTGCTGTCGGGGGGGGTGGGGTGGGGGGGCTTAGAGAGGCTAACCTTACTGTGCTGCTGTCAGATCACATCATCTTTTCAGAGACTGAAGTCCTCTCTCTTCCTTTCTCTCTCTCTCTGTGTCTGTCTGTGTCTCTCTCTCTCTGTCTGTCTTTCTCTCTCTCTGTCTCTTTTTCTCTCTCTCTCTCCCTCTCTCTCTGTCTCTGTCTCTCTCTCTCTCTCTCTCTCTCTCTCTCTCTCTCTCTCTCTCTCTCTCTCTCTCTCTCTCTCTCTCTCTCTCTCTCTCTCTCTCTCTCTACCTGTCTGGCAGGGCCCTGAAATTAAAACAAACTCATGGGTCTGAAGGGTCTCGTCCAATCAGATAACAGCGTTTTGTCAGCTGTGTTCTCACCCGCGTCCCTCCATTCTCTACAGGGGAGGGGGGGTTGATAGGAGCACACACACCCCTCCCACGCACACACACGCACACCCGCACACACTCACACTCTCACAGCCCTGTGGAAACGCGTGTGCGGACGAGAGTGATGATGATGATGGTGCTGGTGCTGCCGCTGCCGCTGCTGCTGTGTCTCCGAGACGCCAATCAATCAATTATGTGATCAATACTCATCTGCTAAGGCCCTCCGGGACTGAGAATAAGCTCATCGAAATGCTCCAATCAATTACTTTTCACTTTTTAATAGCGGAGGGGGAAGGGCGTCATACACCCGCCCCCCCATCCCGCCGAGTCACATTGTTCAGGGCAGCAGGAATGACCATGCTCTCCGAATATAGACTGCAGCATACAGCCTCCAACGCCCTCTGTTTGCAAGGTGTTGCATGTAGCTTAGCAAAGCTAGCATCCAGCATCCAAAGCCTTCTGTTTGCAGGGTGTTGCATGTAGCTTAGCAAAGCTAGCATCCAGCCTCCAAAGCCCTCTGTTTGCAGGGTGTTGCAAGTAGCTTAGCAAAGCTAGCATACAGCCTCCAAAGCCCTGTTTGCAGGGTGTTGCAAGTAGCTTAGCAAAGCTAGCATACAGCCTCCAAAGCCCTCTGTTTGCAGGGTGTTGCAAGTAGCTTAGCAAAGCTAGCATACAGCCTCCAAAGCCCTCTGTTTTGCAGGGTGCCACATGTAGCTTAACATAGCTAGCATACAGCCTCAAAAGCTGAGCATAGTTACCATAGCTAATATACACTCTGCGCTAGCATGCACATACACACACACACACACACACACACACACACACACACACATAGGGGGCCAGTGTGGCCTGGTTTTTACAGCTCAAACGTTCAGAAGAAGACGGCGGATCATTTAAACGCATTTGTGCTTCGCCCGCGCGCACATCAAAAGCACAAACAGTCTTCCCCTTTTGCTAAATCATGCCTTGCCAAATCCTCAGCGCAATACACTTGTTTATGTTATTTTTCTTATTTATTTTATCAGCAGAGAAGTTTGTTTCTGAAGTGTCTGTTTGCTCGGTAACTCTCGTCTCTTCGGTGGAAGTTGGGCACTGCTGTTTTGAGTGTGTATGTGTGTGTTTGTGTGAGGGATAGGTGAAATTTACACACAGGCAGTGTATGTCTGTGAGCCTGTTGTATAAAAGCCTATTATTCACATTGACTGGCTTAGGATTTGGCGGTGGGTTAGAATGATACTCATTACTATGATTAAATGATTCATACTTCAGCAAGATCGTCCACATTCATGTCCCGAATATGTTAAAATTCATAAAAATTCAAGAGTCATAAAAACAGAGTCGGATAGCTTAATACACGTTAGTAGCAACAACAGTCGCAATAGTGGTGGCAGTATTTCACTTCCACTGTGAATATGATGTTTTTGTTCATGCTGGTTCGCACAGGAAGTGTTGACTTCCCAGTCTGGTTCCTTAGCAGATGAAAACACCTACAGCTGAATTTTACCTCGAAAGACAGAAACATCTGCTTAACAACCCAAGCCGTTAGTGCCAGCCGTTTATGGCAATGCGTTTATAGAGTTACTTACAGAAATTCATTTCAGAGGGGAATGGTGGTTAAATAGGCTGGCAAAGCAACACAGAGGATTCATGTCAGACAGACGGGCCGAAGTGTCAGTTGTTAATTGTTGTCAATTTAAAAAATGTGTACCAGCCCGGTGCTTAATACGCAAGGTTATGGTTCTTTCATAATAAATTGTTCTGTGGCATGCTTGAATAAATGCTGCTTTACATTTTAGATTTTAGGCATTTAGCTGACGCTCTTATCCAGAGCGACTTACAATTAGTGCATGAAGAAAAAGGCCTAAGTTCATAAATCACCAACATTCCAAGTAGCAATTAATGAGAGTGTAATGGACTGGCCATGACACACCCGTGATAGGTAATCCTTTGTCACAAGAATTAATATGTGGAAAGGAAGGTAGTTTTTTTTAAGTGTGGTTGTTAAATGTGGGTAACAGTCCACTTATAGCCGCTGGTGCATGCTGGTAGTTGTAGTACTTTTTTTCAGTGTGGTAATTTCGCCCGTCGATAGAAATGTTTTGATATGAATTCAAGAGGAGAATAAAGTAAAATTTCTCATAGCTGTTTTGGCGCTTCAGGGGGAGCAGGGGGGAGGTGGCAAGTCCTCACCCCGTACCCCGTAAACCGTCCACCCTGCCCCCAGCGCACCCCTGTCGTCGCCTCCTCCCAAACTGCATGGGAGAAGAGTAGCAACATGACATGAACAGGTACATCGAGCCTCGCCGCTGTCATACGCGTCGCTTCATACGCTGACATTTAGGGCCATTAACGTGTTAGCGCATTAGCGTGTGCAGGTGAGACTGCGCTGTGCACACCATGTGTCACATAATGGAACGAGAGAGAGAAAGAGAGCGAGGGAGGGAGGGAGGGATGGATGGAGAGAGAGAAAGAGAGAGAGGGAGGGATGGAGAGAGATGGAGCTAGGTTAGGGAGGGAGGGATAGAGAGAAAGGGAGGGAGGGAGAGAGGGTATGGGTATGTGTATGTGTATGAGCAATGTTTGTGTGTGCGTGCGTGTGTTTGAATGTATTTTGTTTCAGGGTGTGTGTACATGTATGAGTGAATGTGTGTATCAGAGTGTGTGTGTGTGTGTGTGTGTGTGTGTGTGTGTGCATGCGCGTGTGCGTGTGCATGTGCATGTTTGTGGTGTGAGGATAGTAAAAGAACGGTGTTGTGGGACTGTGTGTGTGTGTGTGTGCGTGCGTGCGTGCGTGCGTGCGTGCGTGCGTGCGTGCGTGCGTGCGTGCGTGCGTGCGTGTGTGCACGCAGGTGTCTGTGTATGTGTATGTGTGCGTGCGTGTGTGTATGTGTGCGTGCGTGTGTGTGTGTGTATGTGTGCGTGCGTGCGTGTGTGTGTGTGTGTGTGTGTGTGTGTGTGTGTGTGTGCGCAGGTGTCTGGTGAGGATAGTCACAGAGGGGTGTTGTGGGACTGTGTGTGTCTGTCTGTCTGTCTGTCTGCCCCCCCCTCCTCCCTCCAGGGCGGCGTTAAATAGACGAAGAACGAGGAGGAGGCGCAGGGGGTCACAGCCTTCTGCTCCCTGGTTTAAAACCTCTCTCTCCAACACGTCCCGGCAGCGCCAGATAGGGGCTCCCCGATCGCCTCCCTCCCAGGGCTCTGTGAAGGTTACCCACACCCAGGCTGCGTTCAGAATGGCTCCCTGTACACTATAGTGCACTATTTAGGGAATCCGCCATTTTGTAGGATGTCCTAAATCTCAGTGTTCCGAATTGAGAATTAGGAAACCATCAAAATGGCCGATCCCCTAAATAGTGCCCTATGAAGCGTATAGGGAGCCATTCCGAACGCAACCTCAGACTTCCCAAGCGCTTTTTTTTTTTGCTCCCAAGTTATGCTTTGTAGTCGTTTCAATGGCCTTCAGTATGCACTTATTGTACGTCCCTTTGGATGAAAGCGTCTGCCAAATGATTGTAGTGTAATGTACCCATCTAACATCATATCCGCCAATCTAACGTCACCATCTACTGTTTTTATGACCATTTTATTTATGAAATTTTTTTTTTTTCTCCACACAAAATATGCACAAAATGGATGATTGCTTACAGATAGCAAACTGCAGACAAGGGCATATACTGTACATGGGTTACAGAGAGATTTTTTATTCTTGACTTGATCTATGTAGTAAAAAGAAAAATGTGTGTGTGTGTGTTTGTGTGTATGCTTTTCTGCGGGGGGGGGGGGGGGGGGTCAAGGTAACTATGGTAATGATGTCTTAGCTTGGTGGGGGGGGGGGGGGTGGGGGCATGATAAATGATCAAGCATCATTGCATCATTTACGACTCTCTCCAACCCAATGGCTGATGAGGTAGATCTGCCTGCCAGTCACAGCACGCGGATATCCAAGTCCTTTTCCCTCCCAACCCCTCCCTTCTCTTTATTTCACATTCCCTCTCTCCCCCTCTCTTTCTCTCTTTCACACCTTCGCTCGTATCTCATATCTCATATCTCATATATATAATATTGTGCAATATTTTCTCGCTCCGCTGTCTGTAGATCAGGACCTGGTCGGCATGCACACACACACATGGTGATAGGAATGCCGGAAAAGTCTAGAAACTCTCAATATCTGGGGACAGACTCCGAGTCTTTTGTTTGATTCATACGCATTAACTTTTGTGCTGGAGTGCCGTTAGGGGTTGCTATTAAGGCCCACTCCTGGCGAGTCGCAACAAAAAGCACGAAAAACCTGATATTTGTCAAATATATTAAGGTATTAGCAAAAAGATATAGATATAATATCAAAAAGGCAACAAAAAAAACAAACACAGGCAGCGTGGATCCCAGGGTTGGCTGCAGAGTGAGCTCCCTCTTGGCCAATCACGGGGCTCCTTATTAAGGGGTTTTCGACAGGTACTGCCAATCCTGAAAATCAAAGACAAAAAAAAATTCAAAAACCCAAAAGGAAACGCAAAAAACCAGCCAATGGCCTACTAGGGGCATGAATGAGAGCTGGGGACATAACATAACGGTTGTATGTCCTGTACAGTAACCAGCCCCACAATACTGACCCTCGTAAATTAGTTTGGTGTGTTTACTTCAATTCAATTGTATTTGTATAGCGTTTTTTACAGAGAACTGTCACAAAGACAGGAAGGAAAATGGGGCTTGAACCCACAAAAAGCAAACAAGGTAAAAACTCCTCAGTGGGAAGAAAAACTCTCAAACTGTTCCTGACAGTGAACTTAGACCTGACCGGCTTGTTGCCATGGAATTTATCTGATTATGTGGATGGAGTTTGTCTGGCTGGATGTATTATGCTTATGCTGTTATTGGACAGACTGTGTGGGACTGAGAGGGGAAAAAATGTTTATAAATGTATTTCTTTAATGACTGGATCTGATGGAATTACTTTTCTCCCATCAGACTGGGATGGAATCTACTTTATTTTATGACTCAAAAATCAGTTTCCATTCTCTAAGATTTTATTAAAATTCATGTTACAATGCGAGTCCTGCTTTTAGTCAGACTGTCCGATACGTGCCCTCCCCCTCTCCATTACAGGACTACACCCCACCCACCCCAACCCTCTCTCCATTACAGGACTACACCCCACCCACCCCAACCCTCTCTCCATTACAGGACTACACCCCACCCACCCCAACCCTCTCTCCATTACAGGACTACACCCCACCCACCCCAACCCTCTCTCAGGATACCCCCCTGGACACGCAATCCCAGCAGCTGATTTGACTGTGCCCACACGCGTGTGCGTGCTCGCGATGCGCATGTATGTACGGAGGCGCTTCCACATGGCCCCTTCATAAATGTTTCAGCCAGCACACGCCACCAGTGCGGCTCCGTGCGTGCACGCGTGTGCTGGAAGAGTGTGTGGGCCTCAGGCCGCAGCGCTTAAACAGCTGGTGGGGGGATTCTCTCCTTATAACCGTTCATCAGCACACCACACACACACACCACACCCACACACACACACACACACACACACCTCACGCACACCTCACGCACAAACGCATCGCAGGCACACACACCCCTAGCACACAAAAGGACTAACCTCAGCCATGGACTTGGATTTCGCACTTAACCCTCAAAGCAAGCGTCCATTTTACCTTTTTTTTTTTTTTGTGATACAAAAAACAGTTGCAATTAAACCTTTATGGTGTAAATATGTGATTGCTATAAATATGTTATAAAGTGAACATTCTATTGCTGATGTAACAAGAAAGCAATGGAGTTCTAGAACACCGATTAGAATTTAGAAAGAAAAGCATTCCGGAACGGCTACTCTTCAAATATTTTATTAAAGGGTTAACCACGAGTCGCTGACAAAAAAATAAAAATAAATGTTGACTTAAATAAAGGCCGTTGCTGCGTGGCTCTGTGAGGTGAAGGGTTGGGCATGTGCTGTAAGAGGAGACGGGCAGGTGGCTCTGTGAGGTGAAGGGTTGGGCATGTGCTGTAAGAGGAGACGGGCAGGTGGCTCTGTGAGGTGAAGGGTTGGGCATGTGCTGTAAGAGGAGACGGGCAGGTGGCTCTGTGAGGTGAAGGGTTGGGCATGTGCTGTAAGAGGCGACGGGCAGGTGGCTCTGTGAGGTGAAGGGTTGGGCATGTGCTGTAAGAGGAGACGGGCAGGTGGCTCTGTGAGGTGAAGGGTTGGGCATGTGCTGTAAGAGGAGACGGGCAGGTGGCTCTGTGAGGTGAAGGGTTGGGCATGTGCTGTAAGAGGAGACGGGCAGGTGGCTCTGTGAGGTGAAGGGTTGGGCATGTGCTGTAAGAGGAGACGGGCAGGTGGCTCTGTGAGGTGAAGGGTTGGGCATGTGCTGTAAGAGGAGACGGGCAGGTGGCTCTGTGAGGTGAAGGGTTGGGCATGTGCTGTAAGAGGAGACGGGCAGGTGGCTCTGTGAGGTGAAGGGTTGGGCATGTGCTGTAAGAGGAGACAGGCAGGTGGCTCTGTGAGGTGAAGGGTTGGGCATGTGCTGTAAGAGGAGACGGGCAGGTGGCTCTGTGAGGTGAAGGGTTGGGCATGTGCTGTAAGAGGAGACGGGCAGGTGGCTCTGTGAGGTGAAGGGCTGGGCATGTGCTGTAAGAGGAGACGGGCAGGTGGCTCTGTGAGGTGAAGGGTTGGGCATGTGCTGTAAGAGGAGACGGGCAGGTGGCTCTGTGAGGTGAAGGGTTGGGCATGTGCTGTAAGAGGAGACGGGCAGGTGGCTCTGTGAGGTGAAGGGTTGGGCATGTGCTGTAAGAAGAGACGGGCAGGTGGCTCTGTGAGGTGAAGGGTTGGGCATGTGCTGTAAGAGGAGACAGGCAGGTGGCTCTGTGAGGTGAAGGGTTGGGCATGTGCTGTAAGAGGAGACGGGCAGGCTTAGCACTGGAGGAGAGGAATGCCATTAGATGTTTTTTTTTCCTCCAATCTGAGAACTTAATCTAATTATTTGGTCAGTTATTAGGCTAAGTGAATTTAGCGTGCCATATGGTCATCGCACTTTGTGATTGGCTGTATTTAGAGGGGCCTAGAATTCCTGCAGGGCTGTGGAATCTGTGTTATAGGTTTGCCTGTTCCTGCAGTTGAGCCGTAAAAATAGGAGTAAAGCTCTGTGGTGCTCCGAATCCCCCTGGAAAGAGGTTTTGCTATGACAGGTGATATCTATCATGAGCTGATTTATTGATACAGCTTCTCGGGCCTGGGCGAATTAGCTCGATGCTTCTATTATCTTAAAAGGTTACGTTTTGTTAGGAAGACAAGGCGCTCTTCCCTATCCCCCCCCCGTGCTTCACCTGACATTTTCGCGGGGGAAGACTCGCCTTGCGGGACGAGCGCGTGCCAAACGGCGGCGCGCTAAAAACCAGCCTCTCTCACCGCCGGCCTCTAATCACTAAATCGCCATGGCAACGGATGAGAGTGAGGCTTTTCCCGGCGTGAGCCCCCCGCCCCCCCCCTCCCCCCCCACGCTTCCGCGCCTCATGGAGTGACCTGGTTCCCCGCCCGCTCTCCGCGGCTCCCAGCAGACCCGCCCTCTGAAAGCGTGCCTTACCCCCCCGCCCCCCCTCTCCCCCCGGCTTCTGGTTGGTTGTGTTCGATTATTTATTTAGCACCAGCTGTCAGATCGCATCGGCTCACAGCATGCCACCCCCAAACCCCCTCCTCCCCTGACCACCCGACCCACTCCCCCCCCCCCCCCCCCGTCCCCCGTCCCCCGTCCCCCGTCCCCCGTCCCCCGTCCCCCGTCCCCCGTCCCCCGTCCCCCGTCCCCCGTCCCCCGTCCCCCGTCCCCCCGTCCTGTCCTGACCCCACCCCCCAGCCGGCAGGCCTCTGGAGAGGGTTTGCCGAATGGTGTTTGGAGCCTTGGAAACAGGACGGGGCTCCCAGCCACCTGTTCGCCCCCGCCCCTCCACAGCCAGCCTGAACACCCCCCCAATGCTCCTCCCTGCATGCGTTTGTCCCAGGCCCATCGCTTTATCACTTCCTGCCTCGTCACACCAAGGACATACGCTGCCCCTCCAAAGCCGCTGGGTCCCCCCCCCCCCCCCCCCCCCACAGCGCGGGAGAGGGGCATGCCCGTACATTCGCCCATGTGAGGGTGACTGGCAGGGGCCCCGGGCGGGGTGCGGGGGACGGGGGACGGGAGACGGGGGACGGGGTCACATGATTCGGGCCCTCTTGCGTGTCTGGCTTGCGTGCAGGATAACGCGTGCGCTCGGCTGTGCCTGTTTCTATGAGACGGGAGGCGAGGGTTTCTATATGTATCTCGGTACCCGTGTGTGCGTGCAGCAGGCTCAGGCTCTTACGACATGCATCGCGTGTGCTAAGCGTGTGCATCGCGTGTGTTATGCGTGCTGATAAATACTTCCCTACATCTGGGATGTGCCATCCATCTGCTACATGCGTGTGTGTTTATTTAATCTCTATTTTTTTGTTTGTTTGTTTGTTTATAGAAGTACTTAATATATATTTACTTACTATATATACAGTATAAACCATGCAGGTTTCATGCAAGCGAAAGTACAGAACGACAGAATATGTACATAATTTGTATATGGCGAACGTTGTGTGTGGGTGTATGTTGTTTAGATCAGTACGTGTATGTATGTACAGTATGCCTGGTAGGTGTGTGCCATGTGTCTATGAATACTTACTTTGTGTGTACCTCCTGGACGCGAGTGTATGTTGCCGTGATTTATATGTCGCTGTGTGTGTGTTCTGTGTGAGTGTGTGTTCTTGCGTGCGTGCGCTGTGTGTGCACACGTCACCACCACTCCCTAAACAGCACTCTGGGGGGGGAAAAATCTTTCCAGAATCTTCCTTTCTGGGCCCCTCCCTCTCCTTGCCCTCATGCATATTCATGAGGCCGAAAGCGACGCCTGCATCCCCACCCCGATCGCCTTCCTGTCCCTCGTTTCCACCCACCCTCCCGCCCGCCGTCGCCGGCATTCCATTCCGCTCCGTATCACACGCTCCGAATCCCTGAACCCCTACCGTCCCAAAGGCCGTCCCAAACCTCCCGGGTCGGATCTGAAAAGTTAGACGTTTTTTTAAATGTCCTGTGGAAGGTGTGTGTGCTTCACGCTGTAGAGTCTGGAAATGGCCGGTTTCTAAGGGCTGGATGTGTGTGCTTCACGCTGTAGAGTCTGGAAATGGCCGGTTTCTAAGGGCTGGATGTGTGTGCTTCACGCTGTAGAGTCTGGAAATGGCCGGTTTCTAAGGGCTGGATGTGTGTGCTTCACGCTGTAGAGTCTGGAAATGGCCGGTTTCTAAGGGCTGGATGTGTGTGCTTCACGCTGTAGAGTCTGGAAATGGCCGGTTTCTAAGGGCTGGATGTGTGTGCTTCACGCTGTAGAGTCTGGAAATGGCCGGTTTCTAAGGGCTGGATGTGTGTGCTTCACGCTGTAGAGTCTGGAAATGGCCGGTTTCTAAGGGCTGGATGTGTGTGCTTCACGCTGTAGAGTCTGTAAATGGCCGGTTTCTAAGGGCTGGATGTGTGTGCTTCACGCTGTAGAGCCTGGTAATGGCCGGTTTCTATGGCCTCTGTACATCCAGCGCCAGGAACATGTTCTGTACACGCCTGTTTGTGATCCAGGGGATAGAGAGCTCAGGCAGTCACTCCACAAGTTCAAATGTTCAGAAAGCTTGAAATAAAAACTGTTGAAACCTGCCCCCCCCTAACTCAAACACTATGCCAACACATACATGCACACAAACATACACACACACATGCACATACACACCACATGCACACACACAGACACACACACACACACACACACACACACCTATAAATGCATGCATATATAAACACAAGCCCATAAATTAATCAGTAACTGCGCAGCTATGCAGAAAAGGACCTATGGGGTTTAACCTACTTAGTATCATTCTCAATAATTCAGGAGCGAGATTCAAAGCGGAATGAGTTATCCACGCTTGCCTCTGATTGGCTGGGATCCCCCTGTTACTTGATGTCTTTTGTTAAGGGGGGGGGGGGGGGGGTGGGTAGGGTTAGGGTAGAAATATCTGTGTGTGATCGGCTCCCTATTTCTTATCTGCACACCACCCTGGGCTTGTAGCGGATTATCACCCTGGTTCTTCCCCATACCGGAGCTCTTGAATGGGGCGCACTCTCCCACAATCTCCCCACAATCTCCCCACAAGTCTCTCGCCTTGACCTCGACTGATGCCCCCCCCCACCCTGGCCCCTCCAAGCCTGCACCGGAGCAGGGAGGGGTGGGGCCCTCTCTTTTACGACCCGCGGCGAGCACAAAGACGGCATTTACGCGCCGGCCCGCGCTCCGGCGGCAGGTGGCCCCCCTCTGCGGACGATCGATAAAAATACGGCGGCTAATAGGCCCTTGACCCCGTAAAGCTGGCTCTTAGCCTGACAAACATCCACACAAGGGCGCCACACAGCCCCCCCCCTTATGAGGAGAGGAGAGGTGGGGGCTGGGGGCGGGCGCTAAAGCAAACATACCGCTGGGTACAGTCTGGGGAGGTAAAGTCTGGATTAGCTCAGCACACAGTCACCTGCACATCTGAGTGTTGCCATAGGTACAGGACCAAATACACCCAGGACATAAAATCAATAGAGTCCTCACAATACTGTAATGTGTCCATGATAAGGTTTATTTAAACACACACACAACACACACACACACACACACACACACACGCATGGACAGTGTTTCCATCGGAAAGGGTTTTTTGTCAGTGCGCAAATAAAATGTACCGCAGGTGCGTTGCGGCAGTGTGCTTTTAAAGACTGGCCTTAGACACAGAGCCAGACGGGGCTCGCGGTATTCCTGTGCCTCTACTCTAGCGACCTGCTCGGCTGCCTCCGCCGGTTGCCGTGACGTCGTCGCCAGCTTATGAGCCCGAACGTGCCTTTTTTTGCGCAATTCGGATGTGACGGTCCGGGGCCCTGTCTCGACAACATCCCGTGCGAGCCCCAGACCACTTCCTGTTTGTACACGGAACTCACGTCGGCACGTTTTGCGGAAGGTCTTACCGAAAGACCAGGCCCTCTTCCCCCAACCTGTGTCGTAAAAAGGATGCGGCTCTGCTTGTGCCCTCAGGCATTTTCCACTGTGTTCTCTCAGATTTAAGGAATCAATGACTAACAGGGTGGCAGTCGCTCTGTGCTAACGGTGTGGTCTTTGAGACTACTGGGCGCGGTCACGCTGGCTGCCTTTGCTTTGTCTCCTTTTACAGCACGAAGCCCAGGTGCACCCAGCTCCCTGTTTGAGCCTATCTTCATTATTAGTAGTGCATTATCCACCTCATAAGCCATCCCTAGTGCTCTCTCTACCCTGAATGAACTACAACTCCCAGAATTCCATGAGTAGGAGTGCACCGAGTGCAATTCATTCCTGACTTTTATTACCGCTATATAAATGAGCAGTGGTTACGCTGACATTCTGACTGTGTGTTTTCTTGGAGAGCGAGAGCAACCACAGGCATTCCCTCAGAAACCACCCGTGCCCTACTGCCAATCTGCCAGCATGTTAAACCAAGCTTACTACTGCCAGCATGTTAAACAAAGCTTACTACTGCTAGTCTGCCAGCATGTTAAACCAAGCTTACTGCTGCTAGTCTGCCAGCATGTTAAACCAAGCTTACTACTGCCAGCATGTTAAACCAAGCTTACTACTGCCAGCATGTTAAACCACGCTTACTGCTGCTAGTCTGCCAGCATGTTAAACCAAGCTTACTACTGGCCCAGCATGTTAAACCAAGCTTACTACTGCCAGCATGTTAAACCAAGCTTACTACTGCCAGCATGTTAAACCAAGCTTACTACTGCCAGCATGTTAAACCAAGCTTACTACTGCTAGTCTGCCAGCATGTTAAACCAAGCTTACTGCTGCTGGTCTGCCAGCATGTTAAACCAAGTTTATACTGCCAATCTGCCAGCATGTTAAACCAAGCTTACTGCTGCTAGTCTGCCAGCATGTTAAACCAAGCTTACTGCTGCCAGTCTGCCAGCATGTTAAACCAAAGCTTACTACTGCCAGCATGTTAAAACCAAGCTTACTACTGCCAGCATGTTAAACCAAGCTTACTACTGCCAGCATGTTAAACCAAGCTTACTGCTGCTGGTCTGCCAGCATGTTAAACCAAGCTTACTGCTGCTAGTCTGCCAGCATGTTAAACCAAGCTTACTGCTGCCAGTCTGCCAGCATGTTAAACCAAGCTTACTACTGCCAGCATGTTAAACCAAGCTTACTACTGCCAGCATGTTAAACCAAGCTTACTACTGCCAGCATGTTAAACCAAGCTTACTGCTTGCCAGTCTGCCAGCATGTTAAAACCGAGCTTACTACTGCCAGCATGCTAAACCGAGCTTACTGCTGCTAGTCTGCCAGCATGTTAAACCAAGCTTACTACTGCCAATCTGCCAGCATGTTAAACCAAGCTTACTGCTGCCAGTCTGCCAGCATGTTAAACCAAGCTTACTGCTGCCAGTCTGCCAGCATGTTAAACCAAGCTTACTGCTGCCAGTCTGCCAGCATGTTAAACCAAGCTTACTACTGCCAGTCTGCCAGCATGTTAAACCGAGCTTACTACTGCCAGCATGTTAAACCAAGCTTACTACTGCCAATCTGCCAGCATGTTAAACCAAGCTTACTGCTGCTAGTCTGCCAGCATGTTAAACCAAGCTTACTACTGCCAGTCTGCCAGCATGTTAAACCGAGCTTACTACTGCCAGCATGCTAAACCGAGCTTACTGCTGCTAGTCTGCCAGCATGTTAAACCAAGCTTACTACTGCCAGCATGTTAAACCAAGCTTACTGCTGCCAATTTGCCAGCATGTTAAACCAAGCTTACTGCTGCCAGTCTGCCAGCATGTTAAACCAAGCTTACTACTGCCAGCATGTTAAACCAAGCTTACTGCTGCCAATTTGCCAGCATGTTAAACCAAGCTTACTACTGCCAATCTGCCAGCATGTTAAACCAAGCTTACTACTGCCAGTCTGCCAGCATGTTAAACCGAGCTTACTACTGCCAGCATGTTAAACCAAGCTTACTACTGCCAGCATGTTAAACCAAGCTTACTACTGCCAGCATGTTAAACCAAGCTTACTACTGCCAGTCTGCCAGCATGTTAAACCAAGCTTACTACTGCCAGCATGTTAAACCAAGCTTACTACTGCCAATCTGCCAGCATGTTAAACCAAGCTTACTACTGCCAGCATGTTAAACCAAGCTTACTACTGCCAGCATGTTAAACCAAGCTTACTACTGCCAATCTGCCAGCATGTTAAACCAAGCTTACTACTGCCAGCATGTTAAACCAAGCTTACTGCTGCTAGTCTGCCAGCATGTTAAACCGAGCTTACTACTGCCAATCTGCCAGCATGTTAAACCAAGCTTACTACTGCCAGCATGTTAAACCAAGCTTACTACTGCCAGCATGTTAAACCAAGCTTACTGCTGCCAGTCTGCCAGCATGTTAAACCGAGCTTACTACTGCCAATCTGCCAGCATGTTAAACCAAGCTTACTACTGCCAGCATGTTAAACCAAGCTTACTACTGCCAGTCTGCCAGCATGTTAAACCAAGCTTACTACTGCCAATCTGCCAGCATGTTAAACCAAGCTTACTACTGCCAGCATGTTAAACCAAGCTTACTACTGCCAGCATTTTAAACCAAGCTTACTACTGCCAGCATTTTAAACCAAGCTTACTACTACCAGCATTTTAAACCAAGCTTACTACTGCCAATCTGCCAGCATGTTAACTGCTGCCAGCCTGCCAGCATGTTAAATATTCAAAATATTTTGCCACTTAATATATAGGAAAATATACACGTTATTGCTGCTTTAAGGCATCACAATATGTATATTTTTAAATATAGTGCTGTATTACAATATTTTGCAGTACATCTGGTTTCCGTGAGCGTTCCCCACATCCTGTTCCACCCTGAATTTAAGGAACAGGATTCCACTCCATGGGCCAAACATCCAGTTACATTTCTATTTCCTTCAGAAAAAAAAAAAAAGATAAATTCTGCTTTAATATGATTATTCTTTTTGCTGTTGTTATTGCTGGCATGCTTTAACCGTTTTGCCCCGGACAAGATTATTTCACAAATAATTTAAGATTGGTGTGCGCAGCAATCGGGAAATGATGAAAAATGATGAAACTGGCCAAGGAAATGATGAAAAACCGCTGCAATAAAGAGCGTATCAATTAATTTGATTGCTTTAGAACGGGGGGAATGAGAAATCCGGACTAGTGCTACTCATAAGACAATTCTGAATGGGCAGCTTTGGGAAACGGCAGATTTTATTCTGCAAGAAAGATAGAAAATCGGCTGATATAAAAAAAAAAGCATTAAGACTTTGAAAACAGGCTGATAGAGAAGTGACCTAACCAAGTATTATAGAGCAGTAAGTTCTAGAGCAGTTAATAAACATTTAGTAACCCCTGGAGGAAATGAATCAATTTTCACCTTGATTTCTTTTCTGTTGTTAAAAAAAAATCATAAATAAATAATAATAAAAATAAAAAAAAGAGGTAATGTCTTTTTTGTTCTGTAACTGAAGCCCCAGAGTGAGAAACAGCTTGTTCTTAAAACACAGTTTTCTCATTATGTTTTGTGATTTTTTTTTTTTGCATTACTGCCACCCAAAGCGCTTAGTTTAGTTGAAAGGCGGCTTGAATGCTGTCTAATGAAATATTTGTTCTGGCTACCCCTGATGATTTATGACATTCTCTTGAAAAGTGGGCCCTCAGAAAGATTTGTGTGTATGTGTGTATACGTGTGTGTGTGTGTGTGTGTGTGTGTGTGTGTTTGTTTGCAAAACTGTCACTTCCTGTTGAGTATACGCACGTAGAGCAAGGCATTCTTTAAGGTGTGTTCCTGAAGGAAATCTGTAGAAATTTCATTGCCATGTTAAGCTATAAACAAAAACAAATTCTTGCATTTCTTGTTTTATTTGTTTATTAGACTTCCCAGCATGCATTTCTCTCATAAATTGGCTCATATTACTTCACTGTTTCGTTGTCAAAACTCTTGGTTGCAATGAATAACTTTTATCAAATGAGACAAAAAAAAAAATGCAATACACAAGCCAGATGATTTCTTTGCTTGGTTTATGATACACAGCGTGATATTGTTGCTGTTGGTTCCATTACAAAGGACTGTGGGTAAAGTACACGGCCTGCCTGCCGTTTCAGCTCCATCGTTTTTTTATTCCAAAGCAAAGGCGAGGCGGCATTTTGATGAGCTTGGATCTTTCTCAGATCTTTGCCTTGTTGTAAAAAGCAAACTCAGTGCCCAAATAATAATAATAGCATAGCTTCGCTTGTGATTACGCTAGCATTTCAGAAGAGATATCAGTAGTCAATTATTTATTATAAACTGTCTTATCACCTCAGTACTATGGATATATTAAAATATAGATTTTTCTTGTTTGTGTTTTTATTGTTGTTGTTCTTCTTACTATGGGTCTTTTTTAATGGCTTTTTGTTCACACATAGGGCCTGATTTACTCCGATCTGTAGCATGTACAAAACCTTTTAGAACATCAGTAGTCTGCTCTACACAATAGTCTGATGTGCTGTCCCATGTTATTGGATAAAGTGCTGTGTAGGGCAGTCATCTGATTGGCTCTCTCTATCTCTCTCTCATTGACAGGGTGACGGGTGCAGGAAGAGGTGGGATTCCCAGGCGCGCGACAGAGCTACTGTGAGCGGATTGGTTGAGGATCATCATGTGATCCCCAATCGGCCCCTCCCCCTTTCAGTAACTGCCAAGTGGATCGAACCAGAACAGACCCGATCCTCCACTCCCTCCCCCCCCCCACCTCCCCCAACCCACCACCAACTCACCCAGGGAGGGGCCTACACTGGTGGGCTCACTTATCCCCACCTGCCTCTGTCTGTCGACAGGGTAGTCTGGGTGCTGTTTTCCCCCTCATATTCTCACCACACTTCATCAGCCCCACACAGGACAAGGAGTTTCACCAGTTTTCTCCCACAAACAAGGGAAGTACAGTCCCTCCGGTCTACGCTACGCCCTCTTCCAAAGCCTCTCTCTGATGCCTCGGATGGATTTTACCCCTCTAGACCCCTTTCCCCTCCCACCCAAACTGGATTACTGCTCCGCGCAGGCATGGAGAATTAAACGCCAGTCGTCACGGAAACCTCTTCTTGACGCCCACACCACCACCCCGCTACCGCCACCGCGGAGAGAGAGGGATCGGGCGCTGCGGCCATGTCGGGCAACGGCAACCACTGCCCCGCCTCACGTGAGCGGGTTCCCCTGTCCCGCACTTACTCTTACTTCTTCCCCCCACATGCTCGGAGGGTTGTCCCCCTCCACCCTGCAGGGGCTGCCCCGTCAGCGGCTACAGCACCCCCGTCGCCTGCCAGTGAGTACCCCCAAAAATACTCATCCGTACGACTGGCGGGGATATTCCACAAAGTAGGATTACCGAGTGAGCTAGATAACTGCACTGAGTAAAACCTGAAACGGCTTTTTACTTCAGTCCATGTTCCAGGACTTGGGAGGGTGATCGGGTTTCACTCCGTGCAGTTATCCAGCTAACTCGGTAATCCTGCTTTGTGGAATACCCCCCTGGAATCGGCGCCATCTTTTTTTCAGGGGCTTGACGAGCTCTATAGCAGCCTAAGCACCGTCTATATCAGCAGAAACTGACCCTACATCACAATCTGTGTTCCACTCGAGATGAACGAGGTTTTGCTTGAGCTGATCCTGGCATATTGATGTTGCTTTATTTGGGCCTGAAGCATTGTGGTGGAATCCGCTCTACTGGTTCTGCATCTTGTGTTTTGTGCCCTTTGACCTTTGTGGAATGGGGTTCCTTAAAAGCCTCTGGTTTGATCGGGGCAGTGGTGAACCCCAGCTGCTCCATTCTATGTGGGGACCATACAAAAGGCCGGATGCTTTTGCTGGACTCTGTGAGGAGAGAATATGTACGTTTGAATAGTTCTGGTTTATCACTATTGGCTGCAGACCACAGAGCCGACAATTGTTCACCACAAGCATTAGTCTGGCCGTGGCAAACCGTGGAATTCTGGGCCATTGGGGTAAGGATGTTGCAAAGTTTGAATCCTTTCACCAGGTTTCACACGATCTACTCACAACAGCGACAAAGCGGTAATATTCAGTTCAAGTCTATGGATAACAGCCACCCACAGCGGGGGGGATGGAGTCAGTTACACAGCGACAAACGACCCGTACGTTTGTCTTTCTGAAATATTGACTAGCAGTCATTTTTTGTCGCACTACCCAACCAATCAGAAACAAACGCCGCTCTTGATGTTCCAAAAAAAAACGTGTCCGGCGAGCTCGCATTCTTTTCTGTCTTTCTGAAAAGCAGCTCTTCATCGCGGTCTCAAACCACCCAATTCTATACGATAACAGTCTGTGCGACTATAACAGTCTGTGCGGCTATAACAGTCTGTGCGGCTATAACAGTCTGTTGCGACTATAACAGTCTGTGCGTCTATAACAGTCTGTGCGGCTATAACAGTCTGCGGCTATAACAGTCTGTGCGTCTATAACAGTCTGTGCGTTCTATAACAGTCTGTGCGTCTATAACAGTCTGTGCGTCTATAACAGTCTGTGCGGCTATAACAGTCTGTGCGGCTATAACAGTCTGTGCGGCTATAACAGTCTGTGCGGCTATAACAGTCTCTGTGGCTATAACAGTCTGTGCGGGCTATAACAGTCTGCGGCTATAAACAGTCTGTGCGAACTATAACAGTCTGTGCGGCTATAACAGTCTGTGTGGCTATAACAGTCTCTGTGGCTATAACAGTCTGTGCGGCTATAACAGTCTGCGGCTATAACAGTCAGTGCGGCTTTAACAGTCTGTGTGGCTATAACAGTCTGTGTGGCTATAACAGTCTGTGTGGCTATAACAGTCTGTGTGGGCTATAACAGTCTGTGTGCTATAAACAGTCTGTACGGCTATAACAGTCCTGTGTGGCTATAACAGTCTGTATGGCTATAACAGTCTGTGTGGCTTTAACAGTCTGTGTGGCTATAACAGTCTGTGTGGCTATAATCAGTCTGTATGGCTATAACAGTCTGTGTGGCTATAATAGTCTGTGTGGCTTTAACAGTCTGTGTGGCTATAACAGTCTGTATGGCTATAACAGTCTGTTGGGCTATAATAGTCTGTGTGGCTTTAACAGTCTGTGTGGCTATAACAGTCTGTGGTGGCTATAACAGTCTGTATGGCTATAACAGTTCTGTGTGGCTATAGGGATGTTAGAAAACCTACAGCTTGGAACGGAATTGCCGAGGCCGGTCCGCATGTCTGGTGAATGTATTGTACTTTGCAATCAAGTGTATACAATCGGCAAGTTATTGGTGTCGCAGCAAATGCGCTTGCAACGCCCGCTTGTCGCTGCACGTGACCAAGTACAGCGTTTTCTGTCTCTGTCGTGAGTAGTTGGTTGTGAACCAGGCATTAGGTTAATAATGATGATAATAATAATAACAAGGTTAAGCTGCAGAAGAAAGAGGAAGTAGAGGTGTGACTCACTTTCAGGAAGCGCTTGTAATTGTCGCTCTGCGTCAG
Source organism: Synaphobranchus kaupii (assembly GCA_029718625.1). NCBI lineage: Eukaryota > Metazoa > Chordata > Actinopteri > Anguilliformes > Synaphobranchidae > Synaphobranchus > Synaphobranchus kaupii. The sequence continues at coordinate 26,069,820 of CM056387.1, forward strand.
GGAAAAACGACCCGATGTCGCCGTGAGAAGAGAGAGGCTCCGTTGATCAACAACAAGAGGGGGTGTGTGTGTGTGTGTGTGTGTGTCACACGAGGGGGCGTGTGTGTGTGTGTGTGTGTGTGTGTCACAAGAACATCTCCGTCTCCTGTGGTGTTGAAATATTCGCTTCAAGTTGCCTTGAGTCATTCGAGTAACCGTATCAGATAGAACCTGACATGACTTATTATGATAATAACTCAACCAGACTGTCATCCAAAAGGAGGGGGGGTGGAAGTGGTGGAGGTCTTTGTGTGTGTGTGTGTGGTTGGTGTGTTCTACCTGCTTGCTCTGTGTTTGTGTGTGTGTGTGTGTTGGTGTGTTCTACCTGCTTGCTCTGTGTTTGTGTGTGTGTGTGTGTGTGTGTGTGTGTGTGTGTGTGTGTGTGTGTGTGTGTGTTGGTGTGTTTCTACCTGCTTGCTCTGTGTTTGTGTGTGTGTGTGTGGTGCGTGCGTGTGTGTGTCATCCCCGCTTGCTTTGATATTGGCCTTGCTGGCTCAGCGCTTGGTGTTACACACACGGGAGTGAAAGGTGGAGCCGTTCTCCCGCCCGCTCCCTCAGTCTAAATGGAGCCGCTCCCTCAGTCTAAATGGAGCCGCTCTCACGTTAACAACCGGAATTTCCCAGGGCGAGACCAAACGTTACCTCCGACCCACAATGCACTGGGAGCCGTGCTCCTTGACCTGCTGTGACCCGGCAGGCCGCGTATGCGTGTGTGGCGCTCCGTGCGCGCGGCTGCAGGCGGTTTCAAGTTCCCCCGACCCGGCGGCTCAGAGACGCAGTTTTGTTTTCCCAGCAGCATTCCGGCTGCACTCTCCAGCTCCCTCCGGAACGCCTCCCGCTGCCGGAGATCATTCCGGGGCCTGTTTTGGTGCGGGGGGCGAGTTCTGCCCCCCTCTACCCCTGACCTGTTTATTGTTGCCATGTGAGCGGGGTGTCTGGCGAGCCCCAATCGGGCCTGAATTAGCTGCTGACCAGGTCTGTCAGACCCTCTCCCTGGCTGGGGTTATATGGGGATCAGGATAGAGGTTGGGGGGACCGTTAGTTTTCTGTTTGCGAGAGGGGACCCCGTTTCTGTGCAGCCCGATCTGCAAATGCAACTCTAAATGCAAGTGCAACTCTAAATGCAAATGCAACTCTAAATACAAATGCAACTACAGCTGCAGGCTCCCCTGCAGTTCATCAGAACAGAATTCCGTTGCTACGGTGATCTGATCAACAGGGCGTTTAGCGGGTTTGTTACTGACGGGGCCGTTTGATGCGTGGCGGCGATGGTTTGGCCTCGCTGAGCTTTAAGACCCGATTCGCCTTCGCGTACCACACCCCACCCTACCCCCTCCATCCCAGTCTGTACGTCTCAACAGCCCCTCGGAACGCTGCTTCCATGACGGTTTTGGGATCCCCTTCATTTTCGATCCCGCAGTGTGCCGTGCCAGTGGCGCCCAGGGGCAGAACCGTCGTTGTCGCAAGTTTTTTTTTCCGGAAGGGTCTTCTCTGCTGAACAGACCTCACGGACGCACAGAGAGATGACTACAGGCCTGGTTCTAAGCAGCTCTGCATGACGATTTTAAGTAATTGCGGTTCTGTATGTGGCATTGGGTACTGTATGTACACCATGCTCATAAAGCTTAATCAATAATGCTTAAAAGAAATATGTAAGTTCATATGAGGTATTAGGGATGTTTTTATTTTTGGTATGGCCTCTCTCTCTCTCTCTCTCTCTCTCTCTCTCTCTCTCTCTCTCTCTTTCTTTCTCTGTGTACTGTGTTGGATGGTCAGGTTTCTTACCCCTGGCAGAGCAAACATTTCCTGTCTGTAAACATTGGCAAGCCAGGAACCAACCACTTCCTTAGCTCTACAAACACACACGCACGCTCACACGCAAACACACACACACACACACACACACACACGCACACACACACACACACACACACACTCCTTTCCATTGGATGTAGATAATTCAGTGAAACCTTGTGTACTAAGCTGCAGTTTAAATGTCTTATGAATCCATTTCCCACACTTCAGTTAGTACCAGACGTCATGTGACCCAGTGTCAGTGTTCCATCTGCCATGTGGGTCAAAGGTTACTTATTGCCGTATGTCTTACTGTAAAGATTGTGCCTGCAGTCCAAGAGGAATATAACAGTTTACCAGAAAAACAGATCTCCTCGCCGTCTGGCTCCGATATGTTGCCATATCCACAAATTACACATTTTTGAATGTCTGGATGAATTAGCCTGGCTGTTCCGTTGTGAAATGTACCCACACAGAAGCCAGGAAGCAGCAGTTGGATCGGACTCCTTGAGTGTAAATATGAGTGTGTGTGTGTGTGTGTGGGATGGGGTGTGGCAGGTTAGCAGGTGGTCTTCAGTGTGTGGGCCAATCTGGAGATTGGGTGGGCAGTTGCGGGTGGCAGGGGGGCTTTCACTGGTCTGTGGCTGAGTGTGTACAGGATGTCCATTCTCCTCAGCAAACGCAGGTTTCGCCAGAACGACGTTGCACTCGTGCGCCCCTAAGGCCGGCTACCACACTCCTGTCTCACAACAGCTAGCGTGTAGTACATAGCACTTAGCTTGCAGCGTGTCATATTTAGCACTTAGCACATAGCGTATACCGTTAATAATCGTATAGAGCTTAGCATGTCGGACGTAGCACCGCGCAGCAGTTAGCGCGTAGCATGCGTTGAAATGGAACAGCACTGATTTTGCACTGATGTTTTCGGCTCCTGAAGGGGGCTGGTTCCGAACGACGGTCGCACAGTACAAGGCAGGGGTACGCCCAGGGGTACGCTGCCCTCATCCCCGCGTGCGGCTATTCAGAGAGCGGACACCCCAGGGCGTGGCAGTGCGACATAAAGCTTAAACGTATGAGTTTTATCCTGGACTCTGGGCAGCCAGTGGGCCTCCCCCACTCAGCAACAATAACACGACGACTATGGCGGAGTTGCACTGTGAAAGGGAGCGCCTGCACTTAATAACATAAACCAGCGGCTCTCAGGCGGCCGAACGGCTTTCAATGGCAGCTGAAACAACCTGGAGGAACCGGTCTCCGTGAAACAGGAGAGCGTGGCCTCAGAGCCCGGGGTTTTTTAATGCTTTTGACAGAGTTGGGGCGTCCTTACACCCGTTGCCGCGGGCGCCCCACATCATCCCATATATTCACATTTAGCCGTCGTATTTGAACACTTTCGGGAGGAGGCTGTTTTTGGGCCTGCAGTTCCTGTGCATCCAGAATGATTTATTTCATTGATATTTTATCGAAATATTAGGACTCCTGTTTATATATTTGCCTTGTTGAGCTCTGAATCACTCCTACAGGATAGCAATGTGTGCTAATTTCACTTAGCTTCTGCTTTTCTAAATGCATGCCTATTGCTGGTTTTCGTTGAAAATGTGTGCGAAAAAGTTACTTCAACAGCCTTTTTTTCAGAACTTACTTTCAAGGAGTAGCAACAGTCAACAAGCCATAACTTCCTCATTATTTTCCTGGTTGCAGTGTATGATATGTAATTTTAAAGATCTGAACTTTGATAAAATGTAAATAACTCCAAAACACATTTTCTGACGTTGTGGACATTTTATCACGGTGGGGTCACATTTGTAATACATACATATTATATACAATATAGATCTCATACTATATATATAGATGATGAATTAATTAGCCACGTGCATGTTAATGTAATTCATTTCTATGTGTTGTTGCTCTATTTGAAACGGTCTGTTTGGGAATTTGGCAGGGGTGAGTAGGTCGGGGATGTTAATGACTTGTAGAGGCGTCTGGGCGATATGAAACCATGACCTCCTCAGACGCTGCCCGGGCGATATGAAACCATGACCTCCTCAGACGCTGCCCGGGCGATATGAAACCATGACCTCCTCAGACGCTGCCCGGGCGATATGAAACAGTGACCTCCTCAGACGCTGCCCGGGCGATATGAAACAGTGACCTCCTCAGACGCTGCCCGGGCGATATGAAACAGTGACCTCCTCAGACGCTGCCCGGGCGATATGAAACAGTGACCTCCTCAGACGCTGCCCGGGCGATATGAAACAGTGACCTCCTCAGACGCTGCCCGGGTGATATGAAACAGTGACCTCCTCAGACGCTGCCCGGGCGATATGAAAACAGTGACCTCCTCAGACGCTGCCGGGCGATATGAAACGGTGACCTCCTCAGACGCTGCCCGGGCGATATGAAACGGTGACCTCCTCAGACGCTGCCCGGGCGATATGAAACAGTGACCTCCTCAGACGCTGCCCGGGCGATATGAAACAGTGACCTCCTCAGACGCTGCCCGGGCGATATGAAACGGTGACCTCCTCAGATGCTGCCCGGGCGATATGAAACAGTGACCTCCTCAGACGCTGCCCGGGCGATATGAAACGGTGACCTCCTCAGACGCTGCCCGGGCGATATGAAACAGTGACCTCCTCAGACGCTGCCCGGGCGATATGAAACAGTGACCTCCTCAGACGCTGCCCGGGCGATATGAAACAGTGACCTCCTCAGACGCTGCCCGGGCGATATGAAACAGTGACCTCCTCAGACGCAGGCCCGTGTAGCTCGTTTAAAAATCCACAAAAGCCTCGTTTGGTTCGGTATGAACAGGCCCCCTGGGGGCCTTTCTAAATACGTAGCTCGTTTAGACGGAGGCGAGGATGTGCTCCAGGCGGGGGGGCTGTGGACTCGAGCGTGTGGGGTGTGTGGGGTGTGTGGGGGGGGGGGGGGGGGGGGGGGGGCTTCCCCAGTCTTTTTAATCTTCTGATTTACACCGCGCCCCGCGTCCTCACATTACCATAAAGCTGTTTATCCTGCGGAGACGGCACATTATCACGGAAAACAAACGTGGCATTACACCGTCCCGCTGTAATTGAAACGCCCCCCGAGATGCCTGCGAAATGGCTTTTTTTTTTTTTACAGCCGCCAAACCCTTAGTGTACTGCCAACAACTCAGTTCACTTTAAATTGCGCTTTAATCGATGTTCGGATTCAGGCTATGAGCAGGTGGTGCTGTGGGGCAGAATTCGACCCAGGGGGTGGAATTAATAGATCAGTAAAGTGTTGGTGGAGGCGGGGGCGGGCGGGGGAAGGGGGTGGTGGGGAGAGGGAGCGTACCCCTCTCTACGGATGGGGGCTTGTCTGGGATCCGGGGTTAGGGGAGATCCGTTGGCTGTGGAAGACACTTTTTTTTTGGCCGCGCTTGTTTCCCTCAGCAGAGGAGCACTCTGGGAAGGGTCCGGATGGCCGATCTGCTGAAGTGATTCCAGACGTGTCGTGAAGGCGCAAGCCCCTGACGTGTGTGTCTGACTCATCCTCACTGGCAGTAGCGGGGTGGTGGGCGGGGCAAGGAGCAGCCTGGGAAACTGAACCCATTCAGCGTTCTTCCTCGCGGTCTTCCTCGATCGCCTAAACCGCGCTTCTCAAAGCAGTTCATTTGCCAAAAACAGTCGCTCCGCAAGGCAAAGACCCTCTTGTGATTCTCAAACCACCAAATAAGAAAAAAAAAACACTGCAAACTGTTACAACTTTTTGAATATGCATATATATATATATATTACAACATATATTACAACATATATTTGAATCTTTCATTATCAAAACATTGAAAGGAAAGTGAATCTATATAAATAAAAAATTAAAAAACTACTATAAAAAAAAAGCTCTTCACGTTTTACCACAGCATTACATTTTTTTCTTTTATAAATTGTGTGGATAAATGTGCAAATGACACTTTCACCTACACGACCTTGCTGAATGTTTTGCCGTTCTCTCCCGGTGTTGTGTCCCCTTGGCTTGCACAGAGAATATGGGCAGTGTACGCACAAGCCTACCTTCTGCTATTTGTACTTTCTACATTAGGCAGGGGACATATCCTACCCTTGAAGATGCTTCTGTTGGTCATAGTGTCAGCCTCAAGTCTGCCTCAAGCTGCCTTGTTTAAATCCTGATTTAAGTTCTACAAAGTCACCTTTACAATAGAAGAGGATTGGGAGGGGCGGGGGGGGGGGGGGTTGTAGAACGCACCTGGCCAGAACTGTTTATAACTGTTATAACCGTACATTAACTGAGGTGGAGTTACTTTAGCCGGTTACCAGCCTGCTTCAGTATATTTCAAAGGCCATGTTTATAAAGTGTAAGCTGCTCCCCCAGGATCAGTTTTTGCTTTGGCGCTCACAGTGGACAAGGTCTGGATGCGGACGGGCAAAACTGATCCTGGATCAGTACTCCTACTCCAAGTTGCTTTATGAATACGGGCCCAGGATAGTGTGGCTACCATTTGGGGATCTCTGTGATTTTGGACCATTCCCGCCAATATTCCCGAGAATGTGCAGCAGTGGTCCCCAACCCTGTTCCTGGAGATCTACCTGTAGGTCTCAACCCTAATTTGGCACACCTGATTCTACTAATTAGCAGCCCAGTGAGATCTCTAGCTGTTGAATGAGGTGTACATTGTTAGGGTTGGAGTGAAACCTACAGGATGGTAGATCTCTAGCTGTTGAATGAGGTGTGCTTTGTTAGGGTTGGAGTGAAAACCTACAGGATGGTAGATCTCTAGATGTTGAATGAGGTGTGCTTTGTTAGGGTTGGAGTGGAAACCTACAGGATGGTAGATCTCTAGATGTTGAATGAGGGGTGCTTTATTAGGGTTGGAGTGGAAACCTACAGGATGGTAGATCTCCAGGAACAGGGTTGGGGGACGAAGGATCTACAGTGTAATGCCTGCAGTTTCTGTGGGGAACGGAACAAGGAAGACTTTGGTCTGAATGAAGAGTCTGTAAAATATTTCAATAGCAGTTGTGTACGTGAAGTCTGGTTTTAATGTACACCGCCGTTTCAGTGTCCGCGATTAAGCTGGTTGGGAAAGCTGG
>CM056387.1:26077230-26114730 GCA_029718625.1 Synaphobranchus kaupii
TGGCGGAGAAGATGAATGGGGTTTTTGAGAAGTCTGTGTTTAACCTGTACTCTTCTTCTGAGATACGACTAAAGCACGTCTCTTTGTTCTCAGATATGGCAATACATTTCACTTTGTTGTATCGCCGCTGTCTTTATTCTTGCTTTTTTTTATAGGTGTAGGTTTTGATGTTGATGTTCAGTGTTTCCTTGGTAACGACGCTTTTGATTCTGAATTATTTGTTGTCTTAATTGTGCAAATGGACTCTCAAATTAATCTGTGGGGTTCAAACCACAGACTGTACAGGTCTGGAATTTATGGGATGAGGCTCTAATGCTGCGTTGTAATGACAGAATCACTCATTGTTTACGTTTTTTCCCCCCCGCTTATTTTTTTTCCCAGCAGCCTGTGCACTGGCGGCTATGACTCTGCCAACTGGCCCTAGTGCCTTCTAATGGGGCTGATATTTAAGGGCTAGTTACTGGGAGTCTAATCTGACTCATGTGGTATTTAAGTGCGGAAGTCCTTTCTGGAAAGCAGATGCCGTTTTTATTGTTCCTCATGCAGAGCGTAACAGTTGGAAGGGAATGTAGGGAGGAGTGCCGTTGGAGAGAGAGGGAGGGAGGGAGGGGGGGGGTGGGGGGGCGCAAGAAAGTTCCAGTCTGTCGGTCGGTTTACTGTGGTTTTTCTGGGTTGCTGTTTGAGCTCCAGACTGCACTGGGAAACGACTTGTGCTGTTTTTTTTCCTGTGCGAAGATTCTGCGGACGATCCGCTACCATTTCTGCAAATAGCGTTTGCTAGCGGCTGTTAGTCGTGCGGCTTTAGGAACCGGTGGCCGTTATTGGCTGTGCCCATAAGTATAGAGCATGCCTGGTGGCAAGCGTGGGCCCTCATCAGATTATGCCAGTATAAAAACAGGGCAGCACGCTCCTGCAGATTACCATCACGCCGCATGGAACCCGAGACAGTATTTAGACATAAACAGCTGGCATTGGACAAAGACCTTGTTTGGGTAGAAGTCTGGTTTCCAGGAATCTGAGCTGAAGTCCAGTGTGGTTTTGTGGCCTTGGGTAATGCCTTCATGAAAACTTACAAAACCAGACTGGGAGCCATCATAAGCGGGGGACCGCTTATGTTTTAATGAACTGTAACTAATGCAAAAAAATTTAAAAATTAAATTGGCAGAATATTTGTCACCCCTTAAGTGTTTATTGTATCATAAGTGGCGTATTAAAAGTGACAAATTATTTAATAGAAGTTAATTCTACAGTTTATTTGCACAATAGCCATTTACCTGGAAACAGTTTCAAAGGCGAACTTAAGATGAGGGATAGGCTACCTGTGAATCGTAAAGAGGTTGCCGCCCAACATGAATGTAAAAGTGTAGGTGTGGTTGTTCTGATATGGAATAGCTCATCTGCAGTTAATGTTAACGCCTTTGGGCCATCTCAGTTGAAACAAGTCTGGTTTATAGCCAAAAAACAGATTTGACGGCATTTTGCACTTCAGATTTGGCAGAAGTGACGGTATATTTTAGACTTTGTGAGTTTGCTCCAATTGACTTTTTAAAATTTTCCATAATGCAAAAATCGAGATATATTTCCCTCTGTTGTCCCTGCAATGCATAGTTAAATAAGACAGATAATTGCTTACCCCAGTTTTATGAAAACACTACAGCCGGAAGGACCCAAGTTAATGGGTGTGGGAGTATTTCATTGAAATAATGCTTGTAAACAGCCAGAGACATTATCGGCGGTGAAATAATACCTTCTATGCGCCCTACAGCAAAGGATCAATTTTCATTCCGGTGTTTTGATATTAAAATACTCACTTTGTTTGCCATGTCGCTTGACTCAAACAAGACCAGCAGGCTGGAGGGAACCTGTGGAGTTGGGTGGAGTATTTAAAGTTTTAGGTTGCCGGTTGACTGTGTTCTTCAATGTGGAATGTTGGACTGGCAGGAATTCAATGCCTTCTGTGGCGCCACCAAGGGTAGAGGGTACCTCCGCTTCCGTGGAACAGGTCTACTCTCCCCTTTAGAAGAACATTCACTGTCATGGAACAGGTCTACTCTCCCCTTTAGAAGAACCTTCACTGTCATGGAACAGGTCTACTCTCCCCTTTAGAAGAACATTCACTGTCATGGAACAGGTCTACTCTCCCCTTTAGAAGAACCTTCACTGTCATGGAACAGGTCTACTCTCCCCTTTAGAAGAACATTCACTGTCATGGAACAGGTCTACTCTCCCCTTTAGAAGAACATTCACTGTCATGGAACAGGTCTACTCTCCCCTTTAGAAGAACCTTCACTGTCATGGAACAGGTCTACTCTCCCCTTTAGAAGAACATTCACTGTCATGGAACAGGTCTACTCTCCCCTTTAGAAGAACATTCACTGTCATGGAACAGGTCTACTCTCCCCTTTAGAAGAACCTTCACTGTCATGGAACAGGTCTACTCTCCCCTTTAGAAGAACTTTACTGTAATGAACAGGTCTAATCTCGTGTTTGAAGAACCTTTACTGTCATGGAACAGGTCTACTCTCCCCTTTAGAAGAACCTATGCTGTCATGGAACAGGTCTACTCCCCCTTTTAGAACAACCTCCACTTTCATGGTAGAGGTCTACTCTCTTCTTTAGAACAACCTCTACATTCATGCTTTTTTACATCGGGGTATGCTTGTAATGGCAGGGCTGATGGGAGTTTAAAATGGAACAGGTCTACTCTCCCCTTTAGAAGAACTTTAACTGTAATGAACAGGTCTACTCTCCTGTTTAGAAGAACCTTTTACTGTCATGGAACAGGTCTACTCTCCCCTTTAGAAGAACCTCTGCTGTCATGGAACAGGTCTACTCTCCCCTTTAGAAGAACCTCTGCTGTCATGGAACAGGTCTACTCCCCCTTTTAGAACAACCTCCACTTTCATGGTAGAGGTCTACTCTCTTCTTTAGAACAACCTCTACTTTCATGCTTTTTACATCGGGGTATGCTTGTAATGGCAGGGCTGATGGGAGTTTAAAATTGCAACCTGTGGCTCTTTCAAACCAAGACCCCTTCAGTCTTCAAGGCAATCGGTGTTTTAATGTGGCAGCCAATTAAAGAAATGTAAAAAGGAACTCAGGTCATATTCTGTGAAGCAGGTCTTTCTAAACCCTGGGGAGTTCAACAAGCTCAGTGGATAACCAGCTTTATACATTCCCTTTTCACTTATAATATAGTTGTGGTGTCACCCATCCGATCCACATTTTGAGCAGTGTTCTTATTGTAACTTTCTCAGCTCCCTGAAGTTATTCTAAATACGAAATCCATGTAGTGTAGTGATTTTTAAGTATAGTGTGTTTAGCCAGAATGGGTGGTTAGACGACTCTAAATGGAGACATCCATTTTGTAAACTTATTTTTCCTTGGGAAAATTGGAATTGGAATACCTGCTCGCATTCGCCAGCCCAGCTCACCGTTGCAATGTCCTCACCTTCCAAACCAGGAGGGTGCAGGCGGGCATATGCTCTCCTCAGATGCATGTTCTTCCAGCCTTTCTAGCCTGCTATGGTTCACCTTTTCTTCATTAGCAACCTACTTAGCAAATATTAGCTAGGCTCTATGGCTACTAAGCCAGAGTTAACAAAAGCACAGGCTTGTTCGGACAACAGTCAGCCTATGTGTGAGTGCTCTATCACCCGGTAAAATACCGGATAGGCTGTGTGAACAAGAGTAGCCACAAGATTGCCGGACCAGTTGATACAGCCAGGTTCCGTGTTCTGCATGTGAGAGCAGCTATTGGTGAACGGGAGTGCGTTGGCCCCTCCCCCCTTTTTTTTTTAAATTTCTTTTTTTTTTTTCTGTCGTCCTTTTGGGTCACAGCTCCTGCAGTCGTCCCGGGTCATAGGTCAGCATACAGTACAAGAGAGAGGGATTTGACTTCTAAATCCCTAAACAAGACGCAATTTACCTTTGCGAAAAAGGCGGCCTTTGATGAACAAAGCAGAGCGGAGCCCTGTGGGAGGGCTCTTGATGGTCTCATTGATTTGCTGTTCTTCAGGCAGGGGTGTGGGGGGGGGACACGCGGAAGACAAGCCTGACAATAGGTTTTAATCTCCATATCAATAATCGCACGCCGGCGCGTGCACTCAAGGTGGCGATTGGAACAGCTAAGGTGAAGTGGGGGATGGCAGGGCGTGGGGGTGGGGGTTGGGGGTGGGGGGGCTGTTGGGGTGGAGCTGCTGTAAATTATTCACAGCTTCTTCATTTAAATCAATCTCTAGTACAGGGAGGCAGCCAAGCAGTGACTGTGAGGAACGAGAGGTGCCCCGATAGGTGCCCCGAGAGGTGCCCCGAGAGGTGCCCCGAGAGGTGCCCCGAGAGCTGCCCCGCTGCAATCACTTCCCTGTTTATCACCACCGACGGATCGCTCCCTGTGCGGTCCTGACTCTCGGCCGTACGTGCGTGCGTGGTGTGTGCGTGCGTGCGTGCGTGCGTGCGTGCGTGCGTGCGCTCTCCCTCCTAAAACAGGCTGCAGGAACACGCACGTGTATTCATTAATGAAAATGGTAGGGAAGATGGACACGGCCTCTGACTCCACTTGGCTGATCGGTTCGTTTCTGTACAGCGAGGCTTTGCAGCGGGGGGCCAGGATCTCATTTGTATTGAATACTTGCCGATCCTGATTTTCCTCTCCCTCTCTCTCTCCCCTCCCTCTCTCTCTCCCCTCCCTCCCTCCCTCCCTCTCTCTCTCTCTCTCTCTCCCTCCCTCCTCTCTCTCTCTCCCTCTCTCTGCTGTAAATGTAATCAATACAGGAAGGGCATTCAGTCTGACTAGCTCATGTTCCACATTGAGGTGGATTTGTAAGGCACCTGCTTGCCTCTTGTTTCTGGGCAAAAGAAAAAAATATATATATAAAGTAGTTATGGTTTGTTTGTCTTCACACATTCTGTACACGCCAAAAATGACTGGACTATTTTTGAAGCAGCACAGATCTCGTTTTGTGAATTAATTCTGCTTCTCACTTATGTTGTCATCTGTGAAAGTCAGCCGGTGCAGAGATGCATGCTGGGATAGGGCTAGCCGCATTTACATTGTATTCATGCAAATTTTTATTGATGTAGTCGCAAAATGGGGTCATGGCCTGCGTACCCCGTTATAGTGGATGTGTTGGGCTGAGCCCTTCACATCAGACGGGGCCATTTTAATGAGCGTTACACAAGGCCAAAAAAAACGACCCATTGTTTCCTTTTCACCGCTGCCTCGTTTCCTGGAAGGTGTGAATAAGCAAGGCTTTGTCTCCCGACAGAGCTTATGACATTGGGAATGGTGTCAAGTCCCTCTCTCATAGCCCTCAACAAGGCGAGTGACTGTTAACTTAACGCTGCCCGTGGTTGTGCTCTGCGTCCACATGAGAATTTCTCTTATTCGTATAAAGTCTGAGGTGGCTCATTTGGTTGCCATGCCGATGGATTCCTAAATCTCAGTCAGGTAGAGAGGACAAAAGTAAAAAAAAAACTGATCCCATTCAGGTGCTTGCAAAGAAGGTAAAAATGTGTTGTTGAGGAAAAAAAAAAAAAACACTGTAGGAAATGCAGCTTTTTATTTTGTTAAAAGCCCTTTCGAAAATTGTTAATTGGTTTGGAAGTCGTTCAGGGGGCAAGAGACATTCACACCCCTCTTCAGACAGTGTTCACACCCCTCCCCCCCCCACCCCACTCCTCTTTAGATGGAGGTGAGAGCAGTCTGGGATTGAGGGTTTGGGAGTTAACGGCCAGACATCTACCCAGGAACTGCGGCAGCCATAAAACCAGGGAGCAGGGAAGAGAGAGACCTTTTGAAATGGGTGGTGGGAGGGGGAGGGTTACCCTGCAATGGATGTGTGTCATAAAATGACAAAGAGGGGAAAAGTGGAAAAAAGGAAGGGTAATTACGGTGTGCAGTAAAATAGTGGAAGCTGGCGGGGGGGCGCAAAGGGTGGGCTGGGGTGAGGAAGGGTGACCCCCGGATGTCAGGAAGGGACCCCAGAATGCCTCTTAATGTCCTGCATGCGTCAGAGTGTGGGGGCAGGGAACATGGGACTTGCATAACCAGGGCATTGAAGGCCTGTTGGACGAACTGGAGGAGACCCAGCATTGCGGCTCTGAAAATCGCCTTAAATTCAACCCAAGCAGCAATACTCATCCCAAAATTCAACCCAAGTCACGAGACTCATCCTTTAACTTTCCGTTTCTTCATTACGAAAAACCAGGAATGCAAGATGCATCAAATTGTGGTGCTGGCCCAATGAAGCCATCCATTAGCAGTGATGAGAGCCATTATTCAGCCTGTGGAAGGGGGGGTGACGTTGTTTTGGAGCAGTGCGTTTCCACTTAGTGGCGCTGCAAATGCCATTTTTATATGCACATTAAATCTTGCATTCTCAGGCAGGTCTGGTCTGTACCTCCTGGTTTTGGTTGGTAGGAGAGAGGAGCCTGTTCAGGCGTATGGCCAGGGGGTAGAGATGGTATGTTGCTGTTGATTGCATGTGCGTGTGACTAACAGCAGGCTAACTAACATTTTGAGTACTGTGTGATTTGAATATCACATGCACGTAGACGTAGAGGAAGAAATGGGGATACTATCTGTTCCTCAGCTTCTCTGGCTTTATAATGAATCCCACTGTAGCTGCTCGCATCTGAATCACACTTCTCCCCCTGTATCCTGATCAAGGCTCTGTCTCACGCATGCACATACGCACACACACACACACACATACGCACAGCGCACAGACACACATGCACAATCGAACACGCACACATGACACGCACTTTCACGTTGGGTTACATCAGATGTGCAAATTGTTGTTAGTCTTAATGTGCGAGACAGGCGCCCCAGAGCATTTGTTTGATTGAGGATTCTCTGGGTAGAAAATAGTGAGTTTTATTGTGCAAAAAAACAAAACTTAAAACACACAGGCCAAAAAAATGCTATTGTTCCGTTCACTGCTTGCCCAAAGGCAGGTGTTGTTCTGTTTGATAGGGCTCATTGCAACACCAAGCCGTGCGTGCGTGCGTGTGCAGCGTATGCTGCTTGCCACTGTAATGAAGAGAAGGTAACATTGGCACAGATGTTAAAGCCAGCGCTGAGGAGTTCAGGTAAATTAATTCTGCGCTGTGTGCTCAGGTGCGATAGCGCCTGTGCTACCTGTGCCAGCGGTGTCCCACAGAACACCTGTGCAGGTGATAGTCCTCGCCCTCTACCTGTGCCAGCTGGTCTGGTGCTGCCTGCATTCAGCTCCTCCGCTGAGAGGGAAACTTAACCTTTGCTCCACTTAAGTTCCACTCCTTCCTTCTCTCTCATAAGAACAGGAGAAGAACATAAGAGAACGGAGCATGCGGCCCAACTTGCTTTTTTTTTTTTTTTTTTTGTATTTAAAAATTTATTTAAAAAAAAGAAGAAAATTCTCACTCCTTTTTCACCCCACCCCCACCCCCAAGGTGTGACCTTGCCCCTGTTTGTGGCCGGTGATTCTCGGGCTAGGCATTGAGGGTGAATCGGGGGGTCCAAGGTTGGTGGTGTGCGTGATGTGTGGTGGGTGGGCAGGCATGGATGTACAGTCAGTGTAAAAAAAAAAATATATATATATATAAATTTAGAAATCCGTTTCCTCCCTCATCCCTGAAGTTGACCCACATCAAGCCGTTTTGTGATAAACACATAAGGCTACCCTTATTAGTTTCACAAAGCCCTTTAATAGATGCACACCTGAGGGTACGTGCTTATCTAAACGGCCTCGCCGTGGACTGAGTGTACTGCACACAGGGCCCATCTCATCTCGGGTGCACTCAAAACGCAGGAGGCGCGCGGAGGCTGCAGGTCTCCTACTGTGGAGGAGGAGGTATGGGTGGCAGTGTCGTATAACGGTTCAGGAACTGGGCTTATCACCAAATGGTTGCAGGTTTGATTCCCAGGTAGGGCACTGGCGACCAAGGTGCTCAACCCGCATTGCTTCAGTGTAAATGGATACTGTGTAAAAAATGTGAAGTCGCTCTGGAGATAAGAACGTCTGCTAAATGCCTGTAATGTAAAAAAAACAAAAAAAAATCAAGGAGGTGGTCAAAATTCTACACGCTCCTCTAAGACCTCCTCTTTCTCCATCCTGCTTGCTCAGGGTGAATTTTGGTCAGTGGCTGTTAGCAGAGGCGCAGGGACCCTTTAGCCCTGTCTGTTCTTTTCACATTAGCGGAGCTGCGGCGCACTATACCTCTGTCAGTGTCTGCCCCCCAGCGAGGGATGATCTGGTTACCTCCGTCCATCTAATTAAACTGCCCCGTTTGGCTCTGGTGCCCCCCCCCCCCCCCCCCCCGCAGTACTGTTATCAGGATTTGGTTTATTAGATTGTTAGTAATCGGTTTGAGGAGGATTGATGGTCAGCACATACTCTTTTATTTCGGTTTATGTATCGCCTTAGCATGCGTCTATACAGCGCGCCATAAATGACCAAGAAAATGTCGAAAAAATGAAAGTGAGCGCCGTTCGGTTTGACTGTTGAATGCTGCAGAGGAGGAGGTTGGTCCTCTTACGCTGTGATTGGCTGACAGGATTAGGATGTACCCATTACAGCCACTGTTGGAGGGCCTGCTTCAAATAACACGGCAGGCCAATTCATGCCTGAATAAATAAAATAAAAAAAGGAAAAAAAAGCACTTAAAACAAGAAAACTAACATGACACAGCAAGGCGGTGAAGCCACATTCCCTGATAAAGGAGGAATTGTTCGACTTCAATGTCTGAATAAAAAAAGGTATTTGAAGACTGACACTGACAGGAACTATGTACCGTAACGTACACCGACTGGCGTGTTTTCACAAGCTAGGAACGTAGCGGTCGCTGAGACTGGGGCCTTATTGGTTGAACATTTTCTGAAAGGTTTCCTTCAACCAGGTGAGATGGAGAGAGAGGGAGGGGGGTGGGTGGTGGGTGGAGAGGGGGTGGGTAATGTGCACGTTAGCCAGTCTGACCCAGGTCATGCTAAAGAATCTCTGGCAGAAATGGTCTTCCAGCTCGAGGGGGCTTCACACCACTGTGCTGGTTTTGTGTCACCGTCGGGCGCGTTAGTCACACGTCTCCTCCTGGGTCCTTTAGCCAGTGCACATCTGATGTTCTCGGTGGGATAAACGGTAGCCGTTGTTTCCCCCAACGAGTGAACACTTCACCTCAGTCTTGGAGGATATGACAACTAGCCAGAGCAGGGGAGTGGTAAGTTACAGACAGATTAGTCTGTGTGTCACATGGATGCTTGCTTGGTGTGAAATGCCCTTTAGCTGAGAAGGCCAGCCGGCCGATGCCTTCTGCTCATTGGAGGCCAGCTTTTAAACCCTTTTATGAGTAGGTTTTTTTGGAATGTTTTCTTCTCAAAATTCTAAGTCAGTGTTCCAGAACTCCATTGTTTTGAATTAGAACCAGAAGTAATTGTTACATCGGCACTAGAATGTTTAGTTCAAGAACGTTCTAATCACATATTTGTGATCTTGCACCTTTAAAGGGCTCCGTCTGAGAGCATTGTGAAGTTGTTAACGGTGGATAGTGGCCTCATTTTGATTTCATTTTAGGTCGCCTCCATTCAGACTGAATGATGTCCCTGATCTACACTGTGAAAAGTTCAGTCTATAACAAGTGGAATTATGTATTTCGCAACTAAGCCACCGGTGAACACTTTCAGATCGGATTTGAAAGGTGCTCCATAAATAAAAGGATATCAGTATTAATGTTTGCCTCCTGAATGTAGGGATACTCAGTGCAGGGCTGAAATGAATACAAGCTTACAGCCAGACTGAGCAGCAGTTACGAGGAAAGATTTAGTGAGCGTCGTTCATCATAGTGTGAGCGTGAAGCAGGGGGGGTAATTGAGCGGCTTTTATTCGATTACAGAATGCGGCGCGTTTGTAACCGACCCCAGGCGTACCTGTGAGCAGCGCTGTGTGGAAACCTCAGATGTGTGGTGAGCATGGAGCCGGACATCAGAGCTAGGGGTAAAGGGGGGGAGGGGAGGCAGGCCATCGCTGTCCCTCCTCTTCCTCCCACTGAGCCGGCGACACAAAGCAAGGAGTCGTTCGCAGGCCGCAGGAGAGGAAGATTAAGACTAAGTGGATAAGTCTGAAAGCTGACTGAGCTCATTGTTCGGGAAGAGGAGCGGTGAGGATTTCAGGGTCACAGCAGCGGCATTGGCGTGGGAGTCCACTTCTGCCCCCACCCCAATGACCCAGTCATCCGGCCTGCACTGCAAAAACCAAAAAATAAGTCAAGCATTTTAGTCTTATATTTGGACTTAAAATCTTATTTATATGACTTGTTTGCTAAATAAGACAAAAAGATTGTCATTGAGGTGAGTTTTACTCATTTCAAGATTTGCCAATGGAGAAAGATATTTTCACCTGTAAACCAAAAAGTAACTTAAAAAGCAAGCTAATATTTTCTACTTGAGAGAAAAAAAAATAAAAAATTTTTATGTCTCATTACAAGACTAAAACACTTGTTAAGACAGAATTTCTTTGCAGTGTCAAGGGCAATATAGCGTACACTACCGCCATGGTTCCGCCCCTTGGAGACATCCAGAGACATGGCAGGGAGCGCTTATCGATTGAAAAGAGAGATAACTATCCCGTTCTAAAGCTTAACATCTGCTGTGTCTGTTATAGAGTAACTTCCACTGTGTTGCGTGCCTGTTGAAAGTGTTGCTCTATCCCTTAGAAATATCACTGAAAGCAAGCGTACACCGGGATAGCCTTAGGACGGAAAGGGCGCATCCGAGCTGTAATAACCCCGGTTTTATTAGAAAATGTCCAATTACTGCGTCGTAAAATGAAGCTCGTACGGTATTGGTGGATGTTTAGGGAGTGTACGCGCTCGGAATAATGAACGAGCCGACAAGCAGACTTCCCTTACTCTCCTGTTTTTTATTGTTTGCAGCAGGTTTGGTGCCACATTTCACTTTCACAAGCTCTGACTGAGGTGATTTCAGGTCAACGACACACCTTCATATCTTTGGTATCAAACAGATGGTAACCGCTCTTGTTGTGGCAAAGAGGAAAGGATCGCTCTAGTGTGTACTGGTAAACACCCATAGATAAGGCAAGCTGTTACGCCGTAATAAGCTTGACTTCTGACCTACAGGCACACTTCTATTTTTATCCCGCACTTTACCTGCTCGTTACATAAAAGAAGTTGGTGTATTTTACCCTAATCCAGGCGAGTGGTTCCCAGTGCAGCAGAACGGGGAACGCGGTGAGACGATGTCAGTCTGACAGGCGCTGTTTTTGACTCTCCCAACCGCCCCGAGGGTTGCACAACAGCAGCACCCAAATTAGATAGTCGACGCCGCGTGAACTCCGGTGACCCCCGCCGCGCAGTGCGAACGTGCAGCCGCCGCGTTCCTGGGGCCGCGACTTCGTCTCACATGACCGCTAACTGGGAGAGTAGCCCGGGTGTAGCGCGATGTTTACGGATCCCCCCCCCCCCCCCACGCTCCGCCCCGTGGATTTACCGTAACCTGATACGGCATCGTAACGACCCGCCCCCGGCCCTTCTCTCTACTGTTCAAGCCTTAGCGCTGTAATTTGGCTTTCGGGATTAATTTCAGTCTAATTTATTCCTTCCTCCCGTTCTGTGGTAACAGAGGGCAAACAGCGGCGGATCAGAGGCCTCGTAACATTGCGGCGAGAGGATTAATGGGGCTCTGGGGCGCCAGGCTGCGTTCCCATGGCCCAAATAGAAGTGAGCGATGAAATACGACGCTTGCCGTTAGGCTGTGTTGTCCGGACACGTCTCGCGTACCTCCAGCGCAGGGGAAAGCCCTACGTTTCCTCCCTTAGCGCAGTTTGGGTGAACGGATCATAAAACCTTACGGCGAAAAAAACTTACATTTCCCCCCCCTTTTGTTTCCTGAGCAACTTTGATCCTGTTTGAAGTGACAGAATGTGGGCGACACGGAGGGTTGCCAGATGACTCAGACTTGCATGGTCTCCAGAGCTGTGAAAGGGTCGGCTGTAAATTCGGTCCTTGGTGCACGGTGACCTATATCCTCGTCCTATTTGGTACGTAACGGTGTGTGTTGTTTGTCATCTTCCGCCCGTGATAAACGCGTCTGTGGTCTTGTCCTTGAGTCCGTCGTGTCTGGCCCCTTCTGCCGCCGCCGCGGAAATCGTTCGGCCTGCGGTGCGAAAAGGCACACCTCGTCCGTCCTCGAGCGCTTCGGCTTTGCCCTCCGCAACGGTCTCCCAGAATGTTAATTGCAAACTGCGTCGCGGCTGGTTCACCTTGAGCAGCACACCCGCCGTTTGACGCGCCTCTGTGGCAGCGGTAGAGAGAGAGAGAGACTGAGGGAGGGCTCCTCTCCGCTCGGGGCCAAAGGGTCGGGGGTTCCCTGCACAGTCCTGTCGGCACACGCTCGGCCACGCCCTTTTTGGACAGGAAGTCGGGGACCGTCGCACGTCCGGCCGGCGCTGGGCGTTTGGTAGCCTTGCTGACCCGAAGACGACGCCCGACTCTCGAGAGCTCGAACGATCGAGAACGGACAACCTGAAAGGGGCGGAGTTTGATGGAGAAAAGCTGCTTGGGAATTGTGGCCCCGCAGCTTGATTTGCCGGAATCGCGGCTTGAATATCCCGCTTCCTTTGACCTGGCCTCCTTGACGGCGTTTGATCTCTCTGTCTGAGCCTTGAGAGGAAGCTCCTCTTCATTAAACCCAGTTTCACACATCTGAGAGAGGGAAAGAGGGAGAGAGGGAGATCACCGCTCCTCTTCTCTCTCTCTCTCCCCCTCCCTCCCCTCAGTCTTCCTCCCTCTCTGCGAGGTATGGTTCGATGCTTTCTTTTTAGTGCCCTATTTCTCCACATCCCTTTCAACCCACCTTCCTCCCCGCCTCCTCTTCCTCGACGTCTTCATTTTCCGCGCGTCCTGCGCTCAGCACCGGGGACGTGAGTCTTTATTCATTCATGGCGGAGCCGCGGAGCCGCTGTGCAGATGTTGCCCCCCCCCCCCCCCCAAGGGTACGCCCCACTACCCCACCCCACCTTCCTGTTCACCGCCCTGCTTTTGATGGGGTCTTAGCTCTGAATAATGCAAGAGAAGAGTGTTTGATCTATGCATGTATGAAGACTGTGTGTGTGTGTGTGTGTGTGTGTGTGTGTGTGTGTGTGTGTGTGTGTGTGTGTGTGTGTGTGTGTGTGTGTGTGTGTGTGTGTGTGTGTGTGTGTGTGTGTGTGTGTGTGTGTGTGTGTGTGTGTGTCTGTGTGTCTCCCAGCGAGCCGCGTAAATAGGGGTCAAACAGCGGCTGTCTGACGAGGCCCAGGATCGAGGCCAGTGGGGGAGCTGGGCGTCATTGGGCCCCAGCAGTGGGAGGTTCCCCGTTCCTCTGCAGTCTGGCCTGTATTCACTGGGCTGGAGGATGTGGGTTCTAATCCTGCCGTGCGTGCGTTGCGTGCGTGCGTGCGAGCGATACTTCTGTGCATGTTGTAAGGACCATGTTCCCAGTGGGCTGTGTGCAAAGCAGAGGGCTTAATTCAGGAAATTAATGTCTGTGTTATGAAGAACGGTTTGTTTAAGATTCAGACCATGCTGCACGATGACACACACACACACACACACACACACACACACACACACACACACACACACACACACACACACACACACACACACACACACACACACACACACACACACACACACACACACACACACACACACACACCTCTGCTTGCAGAGGATTCAGGGAGCGATGGCCAGATCGCCATTCTGTCGCGTGAGCAAAAGACAAATGAGCCTGGAGGCGCAACGGCACAGGAGCCCTGACCCCTGACCCCTTCTCATCAGCCGCTAAAGAGCCCCCTGATACAACCTCACAGAAGCAGAGCGCAAACAAGCGCCATCCGTCACCGCCGCCAAAAAGCTCAACGTGACGGGCCTTGGACAAGTGACGGGAGGACGGACTAAATTTAATTTGTCTCGCTTTTCCACGGTCACCGAATCTCAGGGACCCTGACGGTATAATTAAAGTGGGAAGTGGCAGGTGAGATGACCGCCGTTTTCACACAGATCTTGCGAGAGCCGCGGCGTTGTGATGCGTCGGGGGGGGTGGAGCGGGGTGAGCCTCTCTCTCTCGAGCGGGGGGGCAGTGGCGACGTTGGCGGTCCTCTGTCAGATCGCTCCTATGAAACGAGGTCAGCCGGCCCTGTGGGCGAGCGAACCAACCAATCGGACGGCCGGAAAGGATAGTGGAGCTATGTGGAGGGAGAGACGCTGTGAAACGTTAACTAATCGCACGCTTTACACCAGCTCAGGGTGCTGGTCTCTGGAAGGGTTTCTTACAGTAGTGTAATGCATCTTGGGTATAGATGATAGGATGCTTGTGGAAATCCTGGGCGGTAGATTTATTCTTCTAGAGGTCATACTCTGGCCCTGATTTACGAAGACCTTTAGCACACGCAAAACCAATAACATGACCAATGATTAGTCATAGCATTTGTTTTGCACCAATCACTGGCTGTGTTATTGGTCTCTGTGTGAGGCTGTGTGCTTTTTGTGAGCCCCTTTGGTTCATTATTTGCCCCCCTGATCAATTAACAAAGACGGGGTATTTAGGATCCCTGTTATGGGTCTTACTGGGCTTATTTCTTGTGTGTGTCTCTCGGCTCTCTCCACTCTGAATTCCCAAAGAATATGATTAATGCCAAGCACGTACGTCGCTTTCTTTTTGTGTACAATTTATTCACAACATTGTGAAATATGTAGCGGGTACACCACAGATTCTTTGCTCGGACAGCTTGTTGTCTGACTGCTGAAGTGACATCATTGCCCTCGCGAGTCCCATCTTCGCATAGTTCACCGTCTGACTATTCCAAATATTTACGCCGTGTTTCGTAAGGGCTGGGAGACCGCTTTAACTCCCCTGGACGACGACCGCGCTCCCGGATCTTCAGTTGCCAGTTCCCAGACAATATCAGCACGGCCGCCTCAAAATAATAAGTGCGTCAATTTATGGGAATTTATTTACAAAAGGTGCGCTCGTGCCCTCTCATTTACGAGACGTGCGTCACACACACGATTTTTCTGCATGCGACACCCACTTGTTTGTTTGGAGACGCACAGTCATCACAGGTGTGAACGACCGTGGAAATCCACGACATCGACGACGGGACGAAACGTAACTTCCTTTATCTCCAACGATAAAGAAAGCATTTATTCCTCCTGTGCGCGATCGCAGTTCGCATTATACCCTCATCAAAGTGTTCAGGTTAACGTTACCCCAGCCGCTAGCGCAGTCTGCGAGCTGTATTCAACATGTCAGGTCACCGCAGACGATCTCCTAACCCTCTGGGGAATCGCCGCTCTCTCACACAGCGACTAACGTCGGGAGCCTGCAAATCGGCGAGC
This sequence comes from Synaphobranchus kaupii, assembly GCA_029718625.1. NCBI lineage: Eukaryota > Metazoa > Chordata > Actinopteri > Anguilliformes > Synaphobranchidae > Synaphobranchus > Synaphobranchus kaupii. Next base: position 26,092,603 of record CM056387.1, read on the forward strand.
GCGGCCCGAAAACGCACGCGTCGTTTTCACAGCGTTCTTAAATATGCGGCAAATACCCCACAGGGTTTGTTTTGTACAGAGTGTGTGTGTGTGTGTGTGTGTGTACCAGCCGCCTGTTCAACCCCCAAGCGCGTTATGTGTGAAGGCCGCAAACTGCAATGCAAATCACTGCTCGGATTTGTGTGTTGAAAGCAATGCGTTGTACGACCGGCAGGGGAAGGATTAGGCCTCCATAGCTCTGTACAGGGGAACGGGAATCTTCCGGAATGTGGACTCTTTTCGCCGACGGGCAGTGTTCAGAATGGGAACCAGCTTGGTTTTGACGTGATGGAATCGCTCGATTCGATCAATTTTCTCCCTTTTCCTCTATCCATTCCCTCGTCTCTATCTTTCCATCTTGTCGTTTTTCCCTCTCTACTTTTTTCCTCCTTTTCGCTGTCTCTCTCCTTCTCCTCTTATTTCCCTCTCTCTCATCCCTTTTTCCTTCCCTCTCTCCTCTCTCATCCCTCTTTCCTTCCCTCTGAGAAACCCTCCTTAGCACCACAGCTCCGTGCGATTGGTCACCCTTCCCTCTCTTCTCTCCATATGAAATAAAGCTTGTATTGAAATGCAGCTCTCTGGATGTTCATGTAGATTCACGGCGTACGCACGTCCAGAATGTGTGAATGAGTGTTTGACCGTGACGAGCGGGGCCATGTTGCCTTAATCTAGAGCAAGAGAAAGACGAGCTAGCCTTGTGTACATTCTGCCCCTACCTGTCACTTTCTCTCCTGGGCATTGTGCTTGTTTTTTGGTGAAAGCTGAGGAAGAAGTCACTTGAGCACGGAGAGTGTATCCACTCCAGTCTGAAGTGGCAGTTAATGTGAAGGCCTCTTTACCAGGCTTGCGGGATTTTTGCTTTTTCTCCAGGGTGACACATTGCTGCTGTCCCTTTGTGTCTGTTGACAAGGACGTGCCACTGCCTTGACAGCACTTTCAGGCCTGACCTTGGCTGTGTGTGTGTGTGTGTGTGTGTGTGTGTGTGTGTGTGTATGTGCGCGCATTAAAGACTGCTGTGGCATCGGGAGGAGGGGGGGGGGGGGGGACCTCACGCCGACTCAACCTCTCTCTCTTTCGCCCGTGACGCAAAACAACTCCCTTACCTGTTCCTTTGAGAATTTCAGCCTTCAATTATTAAACGCGTGCTTTCCTTTCCATCCTTTCCAATATAGGTCATGCTGGCAGGCGCTTTTTAAAAAAAATGTTTTTTAACCAAGGCGGATTTTGTGGCAGAATGCAGAACCAGCATGGTCTTGTTGCGGCTTGAGCTTAAGCATTTGTTCGTTGGAAACGGAGAGGATCGCGTGATCCGGCTACACAATGAGCATTGTAAGCGCTTCCAAGTCCCTCACGGGCTGATAGCCGTGGGGACGAAACTAGGGAAATGTTTGGCACCAGTGTCAGCTCAGTGCCTTTCTGCCACAAGAATGGTGGCGTCACATGACCCGAGGTGACAGAATTGCCCTCGCGTGCTTGGGTTCACTTTGCCGAGACGTGGAAACGAACACGGATATGCCACAACCGGCTTTGCTCGGACCCGCTGTGGAAGTTGCCGTTTTGTCAGGAGTCCGGTAAAATGTCCCATCAACAAAAGAAGAACAGGCTGATTAGCACACGGTTGAATTTAAATACGGTTAGCAAACGTTCTTTCATTAAGGCCATGCAGTTTGTCCCTCGCGTTATGATGACAGTCATTAGTACAGCACAATTCCTAAATAGCCTGTGGCAGGGTCGATATTTTGGAATGTTTTTTCAAAATTCTAAGTCAGTATTCTAGAACTCCATTGCATTCTATTACCAGTAGTGATTGTTACATCAGCGTTAGAATGTTACATTACATTCAATTAGCAGATGCTCCTATCCTATCCAGAGCAATAGCATTTTTTTTTTTTTTACATTTATACAGCTGGATATACTGTATACTGAAGCAATTCAGGTTAAGTACCTTGCTCAAGGGTACAACGACAGTGTCCTACCTGGGAATCGAACCTGCGACCTTTCGGTTACAAGTCCAGTTCCTTAACCATTATACAACACTGCTGCCCTTTTTGTTCAGTTAAGACCATTCTAATCGCAGGTTTGTGATCTTAAAGGGTAACACCTTAAAGGGTTAATGCGGAGGCACACTCCCTAAACCGCCTTAATGTGCTTTGTATTCCTGTTCCCCGTGGTGATGGCCACACATGTTATTTAGGTCAAGGACTGTCTGAAGCCTTGCTGTGGACCAGAGGGGCTGAACATAGCCTCTCCATACAGAGCTGGTGTAGGCATGCGAGCAGTGAATTCGGCCCCTCACGTATGGCCGGTTGAGAAGAGGGATATGTGGTTGCAAAGGAGTGGTAAAAGCTCACTGTGTGACGTCTTATCTTGGACCTGGACCAGGACCTGGACCAGTACTCGGCCAGGAAAAGAGGCCGTTTGGAGCCTTTCTGAGGAGATAAAATAGATGAAAGCGGTCACCGAGCGCGCTTGTGTGTCTAGCGGAGAAGGTTGTGGCACGGCTTCAACCAGACCCGGCTGGGAAGCACGGAGGCGAGACCTCGCGCGGTCCTCATTTCTGGGGTCCGCTGTCAGTCCGGCCCGGGAGCGGTGCCAGCATCTACGTCCTGAATGCTGTTCAAAGGGGGGTAAAATGGCGCCGGAACATTTAGCGAAAGGCCAAGTATGAACGGTCGGAGACACGGTGTTGTGCATTCGCTGCTCGTCCTGAGGGCCGCCACCGCGGGTCGCTGAAGCGCGTAATCGAGCTCCGAGCCGCCAAGTCTTACGGCCCGGCCCGGCCTGGGAGCCAGGCCAGGGAAGGAGGAGGTGGCTTGTCCGTCAGCGCCGAGAAGGAGTGTCCAAAGCAAACAGGGGGGCCCTGAGGCCCGGCGGGACGTTTGCAGGGCAGCGCTAGTTTGACCTTCACCCCGACTTTGAGCATGAGCTCATGTCAGCTGCTCTCCTGAAATACTCCCCCCCCCTGTTTTGAGTTTTTGAACGTCATAATTCAGGGTCTTCTGTGTTTTGTCTGATATGAGATTATGTGCGCACGCACGCACGCACGCACGCACGCACGCACGCACACACACACACACACACACACACACACACACACACGCCAACAATCTTCAGACCTTTCCTTATCCTGTCTGGCGTGTTATATTCAGACGTCTCTTTCCACTCTCCACGTTACCTTATGACCTCACACCATCTCCCATCAGCCCCCTGTGGACATGGACCTGCACCACACACACACTACGCTTTCCATCTCAGCCAGACGGGCCTTTTTGCAGTATTCTGCCCGTGTCATCGGCCATACTCACAGGCCGTGTCCGAAGCAGCACGCTTGCCTACTATTGAGTATGCCAGAGTATAGTTTTTTTAAATAAGCTGTTAAGTACACAACAATTCAGAAAATTGAGCGTTCTTAATATCCCTGGATGATATACTTATTTCCCTGTTTTCGCTGTTAATAGTATGGAGGATATTTTTTGGATATGTCACTTAGTGTGCAGTAAGCAGTATACTGTCTGCTAGTACACAGTACAAAGGATGCAGTAGATGGGACACAGCCTCAGTACTTTGTAGCACTTGTCTTGTATAGAGAGTGTTCTGAAAGAGGAAGCTGAAGGTGGTGCTCTCCCAAAGCCCCCCGACCCCCCAGCCTTTAAATAAGGTTCCCTTTGCAGGAGAGGGGCTCTGCCATGTTTGACTCTGTCACTTTACCTCAGGCCTAGAAGTAGAGAAAACAGGAGGGGCCCCTTTTGCATTCCCGCTTTAATACAATATATATTATTCTTAAATATCCTCTCTCCCTCTCTCTCCCACCCTCTCCCACCCTCTCTCTCCCTCTCTCCCCCTCCCTCTTTCTCTCTCCCTCTCTCTCCCTCTCTCCCACCCTCTCTCTCCCTCTCTCTCCCTCTCTCCCCCTCCCTCTCTCTCTCTCCCTCTCCCTCTCTGGCTTTGGCTTATCCAAACATTCCCATTTCCTGTATAAGAGGGGAGTCTCCCAGGGGAAGGAGCAGCGCTGGGCTCTGTCCAGGGGAAAACCCTGCATCCGGACCCTGGTGCTTCCCGCTTCCCGCTTAGCTCCCGCCGCGCGGAGTGCTGAGGGAGGGCGGGCGGGCGTGCGGGCGGGCGGGCGTGCGGGCATCCTCGCTCGTGCGGTGTCATTGCCCCCCCTCCTTTTCAAGGTTGGGGCCGGGTGAGCTTGGAATAGACCAGAATGTTCTAGAATAGCCTTCAGCCTTTGGCTTCACCTCCCGCCTCACGCTGGACTTGGTCTGTCGCCCGGCCGGCCCGGTGCCGAGGGGCAGCGAGGAGGGCGACTCGCCGGACCGCAGGGCGATTACGCCGCCCTGAGGCGAGCGAGCGAGCGCGCAGCGTTCGGTGCGAAGGGCGTGTCCGAGAGGAGAGCGGCGAGAGGGAAGGGGTTCGAAGAGGGAAGCAGCGGGTGTTGGCTGGCAACCGTGGCTAGGAGGAGTGGAGAGGAGGTGACCCAGCAAGTGGTTAAATTTGGAGGGAAATGTGGAGGCCTGAGGGTGAAAACATTCTGGTTAGGGAACTGGGCTTGTAACCCAAAGGATTCAAGTTTGATTCCCAGGTAGGACACTGTTGTTGTACCCTTGAGCAAAACTTAAGTTTAATCTATCCATAACCCGCTTATTTTCCTGGTCAGGGTGGGGTGGGGTGTGCTGGAGCCTATCACAGCAATGCACCCTAGACAATTCGCCAATCCATCCTTAACCTAAGTTGCTTCCGTATGTATCCAGCTGATACTATGTAAAAATGTTGTGTAAGTTGACTTCCTTCTGGATATGCGCGTAATGTAATGGGAACGTCCAAATGGAGAACTTGTGAATGGACGGGTCACGTTTGGCTTTTCCACTTCCACTTCCTCTTCTGCGTGAGGAGCAGCTTTGTGGCCTTGCATGGTCCTCGCAGGTCGACCGTGCTGCAGCTCTGTGGCCTTGCGTGGTCCTCGCAGGTCGACCGTGCTGCGGCTCTGTGGCCTTGCGTGGTCCTTGCAGGTCGACCGTGCTGCAGCTCTGTGGTCTGGCCTGGTCCTCGCAGGTCGACCGTGCTGCAGCTCTGTGGCCTTGCATGGTCCTCGCAGGTCGACCGTGCTGAGGCTCTGTGGTCTTGCGTGGTCCTCGCAGGTCGACCGTGCTGCAGCTCTGTGGTCTGGCATGGTCCTCGCAGGTCGACCGTGCTGCAGCTCTGTGGTCTGGCGTGGTCCTCGCAGGTCGACCGTGCTGCAGCTCTGTGGTCTGGCGTGGTCCTCGCAGGTCGACCGTGCTGCAGCTCTGTGGTCTTGCGTGGTCCTCGCAGGTCGACCGTGCTGCAGCTCTGTGGTCTGGCGTGGTCCTCGCAGGTCGACCGTGCTGAGGCTCTCTGCGTTCTGCGTGAGGTACGGAGTCCCGCTCCCCCTCGGGCGTCCCAGCAACGAGAGTGTTAACTTCCCTCCTTTCTTATGTAAACAACTCTGCCGCTCTCTCTCCCTCCTTTTTCTCTCACTCCATCTCCTCTCTCTCTCTCTCTCCCTCTGCCCCCCCCCCCCCCCCTCCTCTGTTGAAAAAACAGCTTGAAAGGCAAATGTTTTCACAAGAGGAACCTGTGCCCGGCAGTCCATTCCTGAAGCACTTGAAAATAAACAAAACTGCCTTCTTTCTCAAATATTCGCATACCCCCATAAGACCCCGATAAAGCCAGGCTCTGGCTGCCAGACCACACTGATCCCCCCCCCCCCCCACCCCCCCATCCACAGTTTCTCTGTAAGACTAGCTAAGCAAGACCTACGCCTTACCATTTACATCCAATCTCCAGCGTAGGTAGCAAATGGAGCAATTTGCATGAATCTGATCTATTCCTAAAGCTACGCTAATGCTAGAACATCTTTTAGAGTTGAAGAGCGAAGCTACTAGCCGCGGTACCCGCCAATAGCGACGTTGCTCATGAATATTTGAGCGAGTTAGGGCTGGAAAATGTGTTCGCTCGCTGCCTTTAGCGAGAGAGCCAAGCACTGCTGTTTTTATATTCATGCTTCGAGAGGCCAGGACACAGCGCTAAGATAGCGTCTGATCAATGAGGTGGATTGTGTGCAGGTCCGTACGTACAGCGTGGGCCGTGTAAAGCCTATGTTTACTTTCTCTTGTGATCTGCCGATAATATGTAAATAAGATTGCGTAGTCTGGCTGGGACAGGCATTCTGAAGCACTTCCTGGCTATGACATTGTTACGCTGGGTGACTAGGCCAAATTCTGCTTGACTCACAGACTTGGCACAAAGTTACTGCGCTGTCTGGGATTCGTAAACATATATGTGGGGCCTGGTCGTCAAGCTGTAGAAACAGGCCCGTTTGAGCCGGGCAAAAGCTTTACAGTCTCCGGGTGGCAGTGTAGTGAATGGCTAGAGAACTGGCCTCGTAAGCCTCGTGACCCAAAGGTTGCAGGTTCAATACCCTTGAGCCAGGTACTGAACCTGAATTGCTTCTGGAAATATCCCGCTGTATAAATGGATACTGTGTAAAAATGCAAATGCTGTGTAAGTTGCTCTTTATAAGAGTGTCTGCGAAATGCCTGTAATGTTTCTGTAACGGGTCTGTTCCGTGTGGGGGGGATGATATTTTTAGCCCCACTTCATTTTCAGCTAAGCTTAACTTGTGACAACAGTAAGACCAGTAGAGTAGAGTTATTAAAAGTGTGTCAAACTGTCCCTTTAAAAAAATAGCAGTTAAAACTAGGCTGACTGAGTATGTGGTGCGTCTTATCGGAAAGATAAAAAAACGAACATATACCTCGAGTGCTAAAGGATTTACACACGGCGTTTTCAGCCAACCTAATATAATGGGAATTCAGAGGAGAAAAGAAGGCCTATTCTGGCCCCTGCGTTTCCCTGACTGCCTCTGTGGGCCTGATAGAGCATTTAACTCACTCTTACTGACAGGGAAAACATTCATTAATATGCATCGGCGCTGGTAATTGATGTGAACGAGACTCTCTGGCCCTTTTTCATCTGTCTGCACCTGGGCAAAGGAGAAGTGAAGATTGCAAACCAAAATACCTTTATGTTGCCATGGTATTCATCGCCATAGCTATTCCCGCCCACTGCCAGTCCTGGCCAATCAGGAGAGACCAGAGAGCTATCTATCGTATTTCTTTAAAAAGTTGCTGACAATAATCCACAGTTTCGGAAGGCTGAAAAGCAAACGGTTGCTCTTGCAGAAACGTCTTCTCTAAAGACGCCAACAGTGTGAAGTATTTATCTTTATCTTTGCCAGTGTTTATATTCAGCGCTTGTCCAAACGGCGAGATAAGCTCTTTTGCTGTTCTGGCTAAATTGAGCGGCGGCTAAGCAGCTATTTTTCCCCCTTTACTGAGTTTAGTGAGAAAGGGCTAAAGTGCTTGCTCACCAGAATAAAGACTGAACTCCGGCAGTCAGAGCTGGACGTAGAGCACAAGCCTCACATTGTTTCCCTGCCTCGTTCCCTGTGTAACTGAGCGATTGTGTTTAATTACAGTCGCCGGCCCTTGTTCCCGCCGCATCCTTATGGCACACATTTCTTCTGTACACTTTCATTAGCTTCAGAGATGGGAGGAGGAGTTGCTCTTTATGTAGCTGTTGTGTGTGTGTGTGTGTGTGTGTGTGTGTGTGTGTGTGTGTGTGTGTGTGTGTGTGTGTTGAGTGAGTGAGTGAGTGAGTGAGTGAGTGAGTGAGTGAGTGAGTGAGTGAGTGAGTGAGTGAGTGAGTGAGTGAGTGAGTGAGTGAGTGAGTGTGTGAGTGTGTGAGTGTGTGTCTGTGTGTCTGTGTGTGTGTGTGTGTGTGTGTGTGTGTGTGTGTGTGTGTGTGTGTGTGTGTGTGTGTGTGTGTGTGTGTGTGTGTGTGTGTGTGTGTGTGTGTGTGTGTGTGTGTGTGTGTGTGTGTGTGTGTGTGTGTGTAATGAAGGCAGCTTTAATGCAGATAAATAGGTCTCTGAGCCCTGTAATAATCTTGCCTGTAATGGCTTCAGATTAGATGGTAACAGTGTGTGATATCTATCTGTGTGTGTGTGTGTGTGTGTGTGTGTGTGTGTGTGTGTGTATAATGTGTGCGTGTTATATTTAAGCTTAATTTGTGTGACATGGGGGCGGGGCCACTGCCAGCGTATTGGGGGCGGGGTCACCGCATTTGGGATGTTTTTTTTTTTTTTGTGGACACCCAGCAGTTTGGGTTGTACGAAACAGCAGTTTTTTTCCTCCTATTAAATTTTTTTTTATAGCACGCGCTATAAAAAATTCAGGTGTGTGGCCAGGCGCTAACGAGCGAGTGGTCTGTCAGTGGACTGGAACGGCCACTTTTAAGGTGTGTAGGTCTCCCAGAATTAGGCCCCGTTTGTTCTGCGTGAAATAAATGATCAGTCAAATAGACGGCTCAGTGAAAATATATACATTCTGTGTGGCGTGTTTATAAAGCTTTAGGTCTGCTTTTCATTTGCACTGACCAGGTGGATTTGGTCAAGAGGAAAGTGTGTGTGTGTGCGTGCGTGCGTGCGTGCGTGCGTGCGTGCGTGCGTGCGTGTGTGCGTGCGTGTTTTCTCCTCTTTCACTTATTTCTCACTCTCTGTTTTTCTGTTTTTAAACTTGCCGGTTTCTCTCTCTCTTTTTTCTCCCCCTCGTGGCCTCCTTCTTTCACTTCCCCTTAGCCTCTTTCTCTCTCTCTCTCTCTCTCTCTCTCTCTCTCTCTCGCTCGCTGGCTTTTACTCCCTCGCTCACACTCCTGGCTCTATAACATTTTTTCTCTCTCCGTGTCGTTTTTATTCTCTCCATCCTCTGGTCTGTGCAGGTGTGTGGCTTCTCTCCTGAGTCATGTGACCGGGGTGTCTGAGGCGACCTGTCGGAGCGTGCCGGTGCCCGTCTGTAATTACACGTTTAACATGGTTCCCGTAGGACCACCTCTAATGTTTCTAATGGAAGGTCAAGGCTAACAGACCCATCCCCAGCATTTGAAGTCCTGTTTATTTCATTCCCGGTCTGGGTGGCATCCCGCCTGGGCAAACTGGGGTGTGGCCATTGCACGCCCGTGCCCGGAGCTGGAAGGGGTGCTGGCAGGGAGCGGGCAGGGAGCGGGCAGGGAGCGGGCAGGGAGCGGGCAGGGAGCGGGCAGGGAGCGGGCAGGGTCGCAGGCGTGGGAGCAGCAGGAAGAGTTGTCATTTTTTGGAGATGGGGGGCATTCAGTGCAGGATGGGCGTGTGATGAGTGACAAGAACAATCTTCCTTTTCAATTCAATTAAAAAAACTTTATTAGTCCCAGAGGGGCAATTCCTGGGGCAGACGTGGTATGAAAGGGCAATAGAGACACAGGACATGCTGAGACTAACGCACTGAGGCTCAGCAGCAGTCCTGTATACTGCAGTTAAACTCTGAAGTCTGTTCTTTATCCAGCAATAATACATAATTAAGTGGTTCGTGCGAGTGGCCAGTACACTGATGGGTATGGTGGTGGAGGGGGGGTGGGGGGGTGGGGCTGGCGAGCCGATAGGTGGTTAGAGTTAGTCTCAGGGGAGAGGGAGGAGGGGGGAGGTGTGGCCGTGGGGCTTGGCGGTCAGACCTGGGGGCGTGGCCGGGGCCCCACTGGCCCTCCTGTGGTCGGCCCCTACATCCAGAGCCACCCGTCCGTCTGTCTGTCTGTGTATGCCTGGGGCCACTGTGATTGTTGATCCTTTGTTGCTCTCAGTTCATTTTTTTGTTTTTGCTGGTCAATCAATCAATCAATATTTATTTATATAGCGCATTTCACAACAAGTTGTCACAATGCACTTCACAGCAAAACAGCAAAACCCAGCCTAAACTCCCCACAAGAGCAAGCCAAAGGCAACAGTGGCAAGGAAAAACTCCCTGGTGTAACTAGGAAGAAACCTTGGAAGGAACCAGACTCAATGGGGGAACCCATCCTCCTCTGGTCGGCTCAGGGTCTAGGGCTTAAGGACCAACATGGTCAAAACAGCCAATGTCCATGATAATACAATTTGCAGCAGCTAGATGACAGTCCAGATGTGGCGGCAGTGATGGTGGGGAACCGGGCGCCGATGGCGGCGGGAGCAGCTGGCAGCGGTGGTAAGGAGGGAGGGGCAAGCGGCAACGGACAACTGGTCCGTCCGTCTGTCCGTTGCCGTTTGAGGGGCGTGAACGCCCCGTGCCCAGTTTGCGCAGCTGGGTGTTATGGCGGGCTGCAAACGCACTGAGCCTCGCCCGAGGGTTAGAACGGCGGCGGTTGTTTTCTAGCGGGTTTGCCTTTATCATGCCGTTGCATCATCGCACCGCCGTGGCTGTGGGGAGATTGAGGGATAGGACCGGCTACAGCCAACGCATTGCGCGCACCTGCTGAAGCTCAAGATGACGAGACGTTGCATGTATAATTAAATAAATGCATTTCTGAGTGAAACATTGTGCTGGACTCCACTTGTGTATGATATGGTTTTTCTCTTACGACACACCTGTCCGGGTAGGAGTACAGAATGTAGCATTTCAAATGCGGGTCTCACATGAGATGTCAGTTAAAAATGCAGGTAAACGTAGTTGTGTGCGTGTGTCGCTTTCTCATTCCTGTAACCATGGCGTTTCCAAGGCCACCACAAGGAGCGCTAGGTCTCGCTAACCCCCGCCGCTTGCCCTCGCTCTGTCTGTCAGGGTGCCCCTTGGCATTCTGGGAAAGCCCTTTGCTCTCACCATGACGACCGGTGCTCTGTCAGGCTTTGGCCAATCGCGCCCCTGCACGTTGACCTTTGCGCAGATTTGTGTGAGGAAGGGCAGGGCAGGCGCGGGCAGAAGCACTGGATTCTGGGACGGATGTTATCTGTGCATCTCGCCTCTTTATGTGCATTTGTTTCCTGAGGCTCTCGCCTCAAACACACCACTAGATGCATTGGTGCATCTCTCTCTCTCTCTGGCTCTCTGTCTCTCTCTCTCTCTCTCTCTCTCTCTCTCTCTCTTTCTCTCTCTCTCTGTCTCTCTCCTCTCATTTTCTTTGCTTTTGAGATTCTATTTTGAGCGTAACTTGTACATGTTGTTGAGCTGTGACAATAAAGCTGGTTTTAAATTGAAATTCTCTCTCTCTCTCTCTCTCTCTTTCCCGCAGCCATAGAAACGCAGAGCACCAGTTCGGAGGAAATTGTACCAAGCCCCCCCTCGCCCCCCCCTCCCCCGCGGGTGTATAAGCCGTGCTTCGTCTGCCAGGACAAGTCGTCAGGGTACCACTATGGAGTCAGCGCCTGTGAGGGGTGCAAGGTGAGCATGGTGTTTCTCACACACACACATACGCACGCACGCATATGCACACCCGCATGCAAACACACACACATGCCATGCACACACACACACAAATCAGGGGCCTCATGGACAGTTGAAGCAGAACGCCTCAAAGTGTTGACCTAGGGAATGGGGTCAGGGCAGGATATAATCTAATCCAGGCTGATTGAGTTTAGTGCCATGAGATTGCAGGCGGCCTCGAGACGTGTCTAATGTGGCCTTAGGAGTGAACAGGCCTTGTAACACCAGTTCGGATATAGCGCCTTTCCCCTGCGAGAATGTGCCTTAGAGACGGACTCCACCTCACGGTCCTCCGCTGGAGTCCAAGCCATCCCATCATGCCCCTCTCTCTGTGTCCCGCCCGACCAGCGGGCAGCGCATTGGGCCTCTCCTCGCTGCTGATCTCAGGCCTTGCTTTATTTTGCCGGTTTTGGATGGATAAAGCTCACATGTGTTTTCGGCATAGTTTATGGAGCTTTACCAACGGTAATTTTCCGAGCTTCGTTTCCAGGCCTTGGCGGGATCTGATCGGCCGGAGGCTTGGACCGCGTTCACTGGAATTCTCTAAAAACATAGCAGTGGCGCTGAATCCCACGGAAAAAAAACTGCCACTTCCCGTTTTTCCCTCCTCTGTCTGTCCTGCTCACGACTCATGCTTCAGTTTTCCCAGAGTGCCAGGATTTGGGATTACAGTTTGGCCTGGCCCAGTCGTGCTTCCGGTGTGTGTGTGTGTGTTGTCTAAAGGGGTACAGGTAGTGCTACTCAGCTAAACGGCTAAAAACACACACTGCATATCATCTTTGATCTCGCTTAATGTAAACCAGACAATCAGGGTACATATGACTGTAGCTGAGGATACATATGACTAAGCATTCCCAAAACAAGCACTAATACAACATTAGCAAGTATTACATTACATTCTTCATTTGTTTAACCGCACCTATTTTTCAGTTTCACTCCCTAAAACACTGTAGAAACTTGAATCACTGTCCCTGTGTATTTGTGAGTTAAAGGGTAAGTTCGCTATTTTGGACCTTGGACCCTATTTGCGGTCCGTCTTCCATGAACCTGACCCATGAAGTCCATTTTTTCGCTGATCGGTCCAGTATTGAGTTCGCTACAGATTTCCTGTAGGCTCTCACTGGGCTACAATAGAAGTCAACGGGGCAATTAGAAATGTTATGGAAAAACAACGATAAATGTGCTTTTATAGCTCAGTGTGTATTCTTACGGTCTCAGTATGCTCTCCTGTGAAATGTAGGCTATCGCAAACGCAAACCGAACGTTGAAACAACAGTTCCATTTGAAACAGAACTATTTCTCCGACTGCACTACCTCGCACTGACTTCGGATAACATTACCTGCGCAACTTCAGCCTCTCTCTCTTCTCTTGCTCTCTTATCATCCATCTCTTGTAGTTCCGTGTCCGTGTATTCTGGCTCAAATCTGTAGCCAGTAACGTCAAAGTCAAAATCGAATTCTTCGTCTTCGTAATCATTATAGTCATCCATCATCCAAGTTTTTTTGTGGAAATTGTAGCCTACGTTGCTGCAGGTAAACAAACGCAGACTGCTCAACTAGATAGTTTCGTAAACGGCCGGCACACCTTCCCGCTCCCCTACCCCCGACACATAGTACTCCGCGGGAGCAGCGAAAACAAGCAACAGAGAAATGCTTACTTCCAAGCCATGCCAAGCACGTAAAAATGTTCGGATTTAGATACATTTCACAGGAGAGCATACTGAGACCGGTAACAATACACCCTGAGCTTCGCGTCTCATTTATTGTACATGAAAGCACATTTATCGAACATTTCTAATTGCCCCGTTGACTTCTATTGTAGCCCAGTGAGAGCCTACAGGAAATCTGTAGCGAACTCAATACTGGACCGATCAGCGAAAAAATGGACTTCATGGGTCAGGTTCATGGAAGACGGACCGCAAATAGGGTCCAAGGTCCAAAATAGCGAACTTACCCTTTAACATAGCACGAGCATTTGGAATGAGCCCTCTGTGTCTGGCTCAAAACCTCTCCCGTGCTAATATGAGTTAGCCTCTCTCGTGCTAATATGAGTTAGCCTCTCCCGTGCTAATACGAGTTAGCCTCTCCCGTGCTAACGTGAGTTAGCCTTTCGCTGTGCAACCAAAACCACGATGGAGGGTACGCCATCCTCTCCAATGCCCACGCCCACATCAAACTTGACCTCACCTCCGGCACAGCACAGCCGGAAGAAGCGATGGCTGCCCCCTGCTGGGCTCCCGGGGGCACTGCATGTAAAATAAACTTGACAGCAAGTCGAGCACCTGCGTGTAATGTAAAGGGTTTTTAATAATTCAGGGCTACAGGCGTATGAATGTGTGTTTTTGCCCTACTGAGATGGGTGGGGGGGGGGGGGGGGTGAAGCTGGGCCTCGGGGGGGGCCTTGGACTCAGCATCTGGCGGGGGGGTGTTTGAGTCGTGTGGAGAGCATCTTGTTCTCCTGGACGTAAACACTCAGGCATTAAATTTGCATGATGGTTCTCTTTGATGCTGGCAGAGAGAATACATCTCTGCCTTCTTCTCCCGCCCGCAGGCACGGGCTCCGACATCGAAGGGCTCCTCTGCTCACGTAAAAACAACAGGAACGAGCGGCCAATCGGAGCGCAGAACACGCCGCCCCCCCCCCCCCCCCCCCCCCCTCCCCCCTCCCCCCCTCCACCATCACAGCACAGAATCGTATGCGGTTGGCCTATTTAAAGAGTCATGCAAAGGCTAACGTTGTTGTAGCTGCAGTTAAACACATGCAGGAGCAGGAGCGTTTGTGCAAAGGCTGCTGGGAGGGAGGGGAGGGGAGGTCCTGTACTTTTGGAGAGCGCCGTGTTAGCGGCAATTGAGGCGGTGTGTTTGTAGAGAAGGTCATGCTGCGGTGCTCGGGTGGCAGGCGAGGCTGTGGCGCGGGCTGTAGCATGGGCCTGTAGCGTGGGGCATTAGCACGTGGCTGTAGCGCGGGCTGTGGCGGTGCTCGTGTGGCAGGTGGGCCTGTAGCATGGGCCATTAGTGCGAGGCTGTAGCATGGGTCAGTAGCGGGGGCCAGTAGCGTTGGGGCGTTAGCACGTTGCTGTAGCGCGGGTCGTTAGCACGTGGCTGTAGCGCGGGGCTGTGGCGGTGCTCGTGTGGCAGGTGGGCCTGTAGCATGGGGCATTAGTGCGAGGCTGTAGCATGGGGCGTTAGTGTGGGGCAGTAGCGCGGGGCGTTAGCGCGGGCCACTAGCGTGGGGGCGTTAGCACGTGGCTGTAGCGCGGGTCATTAGCACGTGGCTGTAGCGCGGGGCTGTGGTGGCGCTCGTGTGGCAGGTGGGATTATTCCCCTCACAAAAGAGGCTTAGGACCCCTCAGAGAACGGGAGAGTTGGGTATTGACACCGGCCGGCCCGCGGCCGATAGCTTCGCGGCTCCCGCGCTAGGACCGCGGCAGGTGAGGACGGCGTAAGCCCCCCTGGATCCCGGTTCAAGTTGCGGTCAGAGAGAGATCAGGGTGGAGGGGGTGAAATCGCTGGATTGGAGCTTTTCCCAGGCCGCGTACTTTAACCGTCTTTTTCCGTCTTTATCTTTCCCCGTCCCTCCGCCGTTTAATCCTGTTTTCGGCTCAGAAGGCCCAGGCAGGCCGCACATTTTTATTTTTAGCAGCGGCCAAAGACCAGGCCCGAGTGGAACACTGCGGTCCCGCGGACGAGCGGACCTCATTGGCTCATGCGTTTGCATCGCCTTTCCTTGGTTGCTCACCCGCTAACCGGCACGCCGTGTCCCGATGCTAGCATCCGCCGGCGCTACCTGACCTCCCGGGCCCCATGATGCGACTGGCGGGTGCTGCCAGTTCAACGCTCATACTGTTTATTACTTCCCAAGCGATTTAAGGCTTAAAGAGCACAACACATTGTATTTTAGAGAGAGCGGAGAGATTTGGTTTTGTTTATTTTCATTATTATAAAAATATGTACATACCCTTAAGCCTTTGGTGATCTTTGACCATTGATAAGTTGAATAGGAAATATCAATAAATGTCCATATTTATAGTCAGCGTGTGTGACATGACATTGGTAAGACTAAGATCACATTTCTCAAGCCAATATGTTGTCTGGCTAGCTAGGAAGCTGCCGTGTGCAGTTGCTAATCTGGTTAGCGAGCTAGCCAGTGCTGTCCTCCGGTTTGCACCTGATCCAGTAAAAAGTAATAATGAAGGATTGACATGTTTCTCATTTCTATCTACAGACGAAGCTTTGCGAGGATGAAACTTGTGGACGGTGCTCCGTTGGTTTATTGTGTCCCTTTATGCGTGTGTTGTGGAAGGGCCTTGTCACAAAGTCCTTCTGGACGTGAACTTGTGGAAGTGCTTTCCTAGTTCGTGTATGTCAGGGGTGGGGAACCTTATCCGAAAAGGGCCAGTGTGGGTGCGGGTTTTTGATTTAGCCCGGCACTAATACGCCTGATTCAACTAATGAACTAATCACGGTCTTCACTCAAGACCTTGATAAGTAGAATCAGGTGTCTTAGTGCCGGGATAAAACAAAAACCCGCAGCCACACCCCGGCCCTTTTCGGATAAGGTTCTCCACCCTGCTGTATTTGGGGGTGACCCACGTACCCACCCAGGGCTGTGGCACATGGTGTATGACACCCAAATGAATTTGAACTCACGCAAGAGATGTCCTCTTATTGGCTTGCGTGACCTCTCCTAAGGAATCAAGAGTTCTTCTATGAAACGGAGCTTGTCATGAATCAAAAAATAATGTTTAAAATATGTTATCTCCTGTGTGTCAGCTTTGGCAAGGTCACCGTGGAGGTCGGTCAGGGCGAGTCATTATTTTAGCTTCCCAGCAGTCCCCTTTTTCATGCCCTCAGGTGACCACGTTGATCCTTTTTCTGTTGGTCCAACGGCTTTTAAAAAGGAATGAGTTGTGTGGTCAATAAAAAAGGCGGGAAAGACGAGAGGAGGGTTTGGGGAGTTTCCCTAAGCGCATCTCTCTCGTCCCTGAGCCAGTGCCGCGCTGTACGTCACGCCCCTCCCACTGCCATATCATGCCCCGCCCTCCTGCCTTACAAGGCCGTATCATGCCCCGCCCTCCTGCCTTACAAGGCCTACCATACCCCGGCTCCTGCTGTACCAAGCTGCTCCGTACCCCTCACCCTGCCGTACCCGCCCACGTCGTGCCCCTCCCCCTCCCTCAGCGCCGGCACGGCGACAGGAAACGCATCGTGGCGGAGATGCCAGGAGGGGGATTATCTCTGCTGGGCTGCCGGAGGGAGGGAGGGAGGAGAGAGTTATTCTTGGCACACTACCTAGTTTAAAAACCAACAGGAGAGCCGTCTCCGCTGTTGGTTTTTCCAGTTCGCTCCTGTCAAAAGAAGCCATTAGTGGCACACAAAGAGTAGACGGCTCTGTCAGACGAGCAGGGCTTCCCAGCTCCAGCGATCCCGCTTCTCTCCGCCGACACTGTCAATTATCTCCTGCACCGCTGCCGCTAATATACGTGCAATTCATATATTATTTTTTGCACTATTATTCTATTGCTTACCGTGATGTTCGCCGCATTGGACAAAACGTGCTAATGTGCTAGCTCTGGGATACTGGCACCAGAGTTGACCGAGGTTGTTAAGGGCTTTTGTTTTGGTCACGTTTCTGTTGACGGTCACGCGTGGCGGTCAGACGGTTCACGTGTGGCGAAGCCGACTTCAGAGCGCAGGGTTACGGGCGGGTTCACGCGAGTGCGTCGCGTGCTTCGGCTCTGTGGCTGGGGCCGGTGCGTGTTTCATATTTGTGTTTGATGTTCCTCTTCACGCGGGCCAACGGGAACTAGCCGCGGGGTGGGTACAGGCCGCACGGGCAGTTTCTCCTTTCTCTGTCCGTCCAGCGCTGTAACTCTGTCCTCGTTCGTCCCCGCTCACCATTTTGTAAGGGTGCCACCCCCCTTATTGGTCAGCGCAAGTGTCAGTCACGACTCCTGTTCACCTTCTGTGCGTTAATTGGACGGGTCTGTCAGAAGGACTGTGGGGACGGAGCTGGTTGTTGCCGTCTTGTCTTCGAAGGGGCAGGTTGATGTTACTGCGTCCTCCCTCCCCCAAAAGGTAAAAAGGGGTACATCCTGTACCCCTGTGCAGGCTGTACCCACTCTTTAACGCCAGCGTGACACGTGGGGTTACGGGAACGTTTGTATTTGGTGATAAAAGCCTCTGTTATCACCCCCCTATCATGCTCCCGTTGCAAAGTCCCAGGAAAGACCCCCCCCTCCCCCCTCCCCCGACCATCTGGAAGGGAAAGACTTTATCCCCAAACCCTCCTGTCCTGATCCGGGTCCTGCCTCCAGCCCAAAATATGACCCATCACACACACGCACGGCTCGTAAAAAGGGCTCTTTACACCCCGCTCGTAAGCCTGTCTGTTCTCATATCGCACTGAAGCCCTGGACAAGCGCTACAGTGTTCTCCTTTACAAGGGCAGCGACTCTCCGCTAATACCAGACACCGGAGTCCGCAGTGAGCGCGCGATACGCGCCGTAGCGAGCCGTGGAGCCGCGCGGCGGCCTTGGCCGACACGCGCTCGCTTCAACCGCCAACGTTTCCTCTTTTCACAACCCTAAATCCAGAGCCCAGTTTTGAATCATCACACAAAAGGCAGAAGCGTGTTGGCGGGCTGTACCGCGGATTCCTTTGTGGCGGTAAAAGAGCCGAACAGGGCCGGCTGTCCTGCGATGCCCTTGACCACCCTTGGGCCCTGTCCTGCTACGGGTACGATGCGCTCGCAAGACGCTCCGTCCGTTTCATCCTCGGGTCACGTGACCTTGCGTAGAACGGTAGACGGCGGAGAGTTTTTTTTACTTTAACTTTTGCTTACCGATGTGATATAAATGGGTCAGGCGGGCCGGGGATCTTCACTATACAATTAAAGGTAATGGTGGTTCATCGATCCTCCTCTGAGCCGATAGGGTATTAAGCCCTTTAAGGGATTAGCCAATCGTGGCCCATTGTGTCAAATTCATGAGCAAAGCAGTGGCCCCTCAGTTGAGTCATTGGTGTATATACATTAACCCCTTCCTGGCCATGCTGGTCCTGCCCCCTCCACCTACTTAAATTTATGTTTAATATGCCCTGTGTCGCACACTCGCTCACCCGCTCAGTCGCTCACTCACGCACTCGCTCCCTCACGCACTCGCTCCCTCACGAACTCGCTCCCTCACGCACTCGCTCACTCACGCACTCGCTCACTCACGCACTCGCTCCCTCACGCACTCGCTCACTCACGCACTCGCTCCCTCACGCACTCGCTCCCTCACGCACTCGCTCACTCACGCACTCGCTCCCTCACGCCCTCGCTCCCTCACGCCCTCGCTCCCTCACGCACTCGCTCCCTCACGCACTCGCTCACTCACGCACTCACGCCCTCGCTCCCTCACGCACTCGCTCCCTCACGCACTCGCTCACTCACGCACTCGCTCCCTCACGCACTCGCTCACTCATGCACTCGCTCCCTCACGCACTCGCTCACTCACGCACTCGCTCCCTCACGCACTCGCTCACTCACGCACTCGCTCACTCACGCACTCGCTCACTCTCTCTCTCCTCTCTCTCTCTCACACTATCTCTCTCTCTCATTGTGTAAATGATCCTCTGAAGCGCGTGCGTTTGGTTGTCTCTGGCAGGGATTTTTCCGTCGCAGTATTCAGAAGAACATGGTGTACACGTGTCACCGGGAGAAGAACTGCATCATCAACAAGGTCACCCGCAACCGCTGCCAGTACTGCCGTCTGCAGAAGTGCCTGGAAGTGGGGATGTCCAAGGAGTGTAAGTACCAGAGGACAGCGCCCCCCAGTGGTGAGGATGACTGCTCTCCACGTTCAAGCTTGTTCTCCAATCACAGTGTCACAGTCACGATTCACAGAGCATGATCTCTCTCTCGCTCTCTCTCTCTCTCTCTCTCTCTCTCTCTCTCTCTCTCTCTCTCTCACTCTCTCTCGCACACACACACACACACACACACACACAGTCAACATACACACACATCGAAATGTCAAGATTAAGAATATCCACGCTCTAAAAAATTAGCTTGCATTATATACAAGTACATCACACAGATATACCTACACAGCACCCAGTGTTAGGCTAGCCAGCTAACAACAACAGACACCAACCAGCCAACAAATTCTGGTGCAGCCTTCAACCTGACGAGTCTGGAAAGGTTGCAGTTAATCATAGTGAAGTTGTGTTAAGTCCCTTCAGAGGCTGATCGCTCTATGTCTGGTAGCCTTGCCTTCCAAACAGCTGCTTAGAGCACTGATCGCCTGTCGAGCCATGGAGACATTGGCACATTTGCAATGCTGAATAATCAGGACTAAAATCCGACGTGATAGAGAAGCAGCTGAGAGTCTCGTTGCGCCAGCATTTCTGTGGCCCGGCCCGCAGTAAACATGCAGCGGTGCGTCCGGAATGCGCTGCTCTCCGTCTGCGGCCGTCTGCTTCTACGCACCGACGCAGAGCGAGTCAGTCACCGCAAGACGCATCGGCTAAATTAGCATGCGGCTACGGCCCGATTAAGCGCAGCCTCGAGCCGCGGGTGACCGACACAGTTAGCCGGCGGGCGTTCCGTTCATAAATCACGCGAAATCAAAAACCGTGGCTGGCAAACGGATTTGGCTAATTTCAGCGGCGATAAAAAAAAAAAACCGCTGCTGGCCGTGCGATTGGTCAGAGACTGTCTAGAGAGCGGGGAGTCCATCCCCACCCCCCAAACCCCGACCACCAGCGTTTATCTGGAACGTGCTCTGACTGTGTCCCGGCTCTCGAGTCTGTGCACTTCTGTAAGTAAGATACTCAGTGCTACCAGTCTCTAAGTACCAGCCATTAATCACAGTTCAACTTTAGCACAGATTCTATAGATTAACCAGATGGTCAACTCCTGGGTTCCCTTCCATCCACTCTACTCCCAGAGACTACGTGAGCGTCCTGTCGGCAGCAGGGCTTTGTGGTGCTACACTACGAGAGTTAATTAATACTGCTGAAACAGGTACACCCAAAGACAGAACATCAATCGCTGTGGTATTTTCCCCAGGTCACATTCCTTCATGAATATTTACAAGATGCATTAAATTGGAAAGTTCTGGCTTCAACAGTAGAGAGACAGAACTTTGAAGATTAACAACAGGGAGCTGAGGATCTATTGCCCTGGTATTCAAATCACGGTGCTCTAGGTCCGAGAACCGCTGGCTTTCCACCCTCCCTTTACCTGGGAGTCAGGTGGGAAGACAGTCTGGCCAATCGGTAGCACTAATTGTTCAGTTAATTACCTGGGAAGAAGAAAACCCCAAATCGCGTCTGTAGAGTCTATGGCTTTAGGCCAGAGTGGTCCAGTCTTATCCATAAAGGGTCGGTCTGGGTGCGGGTTTTTGATTTAGCCCGGCACTAGAACACCCGATTCAACTAATGAACTAATCACGGTCTTCACTCACCTTGATAAGTAGAATCAGGTGTCTTAGTGCCGGGGCTAAAACAAAAACCTGCACCCACTCCGGCCCTTTTCGGATAAGACTGGACGTCCCCGCCATAGGTGTTTTCACCTGAACATAAGCAAAGCAGACAAAGTGCCGGCTCCCCCTGGTGGACAGTGAGGTGTACTGCGGGGGCCGGAGGGACAAGAGGCTTTGTTCCTGGAGTGTTATAATCCCGCAGGGGGGGAGATTAGGCCTGTCAATCATCGCTTGACCTCCAGGCGGCCACTCCTGACCACCTGCGACTGATCCAATAGAATCGTCAGGGGTGTTTATGATGGATGAAGGCTCGGACAGAAATAGGATGTGCGGGCAAATCAGTCTTAATACCTGAGGGGTCATTCTTAACGTTGACCCCCGCGTGGGCCGGCGCTTAAATCTGACTGGAGAATTAGCGCTGGCGGTAATCCGCCAGGAGCTGGGAGCGATGTCACCTGCGCGGCGCGCACCGTTAAAGGGGGCAGCCATCTTGGTGTTTCAGAGGTTGCTAGGTGACGCAAAAGGGAGAAAACATGGTTGCGTGCGTGCATTTGTGATCTTGTGTCATTTGTGACAAAATATGGAACCAGCTAGGGTTGGATATCAATGAACTGTACCAATTAAAACAGTGTTGAATTTCTCTGCCCACATGCATACGCGCAGACACACACTCACACACTCACACACACACACACACATACACACAAGACAGGATCCATGATTAAACTGAATGTGGTGTAACTAGGGGTACAGTGCAGACGAGCACCGGAGGAGGCCGGAACCTTAGCACTTTTATCCCTCTATTGAATTAAACGTGTGTGATGGACGACCTGCCAAAGCTATCATTCTCCTCTCCCAAATTATGTCTGTCTCTTCGTTTCTCTGACAACAGGCCCCTCCCACCTCCACTACTACCACCTCTCCCACCCCCACCTCCAGTAGACACACGCAGGCAGACCCCCTCTCCCCTGTTTTTATTACTGTGAAAGGATGAGGGAGTGGGTCATTCCCTGCCCCCATTGCATGCTGGGGAATGTGTCCCTGCACACAGCACATGGTCCCGTATACCTGCAGGTGCACAGAGTATGATGCATGCGCACATAAGCGTGTACTCCTGCGTGTGCGAGCACGCACACACACATCGGCACTCAACTCTCAGACTCACACGCACACACATGCACATAAATCTGCACTCCCACTGACATACATGCACACACGATTGAACCACACAAACAGACACACACAAACACACGCACACACACTCAACCACACAAACAGACAAACACAGACACACACACACACACACACACAAACACAAACACAGACACACACAC
>CM056387.1:26119730-26153340 GCA_029718625.1 Synaphobranchus kaupii
TCATTTATACAGGGTAGGTTGACTGAGCAGTGCACGCATGTTTTTACTTTTACAGCAACGCCCTGGGTGCACATATGAAGAAGGCTGATTTGTAAATGTACATATGTCCATGCAAACATCCTCCCGTGTTTCACATACTGATCACTATTTTTCCCCGTATGATTATGAACATAACGCCAAGGCCCGCTTCGATTACGTTTAAGTATTTTAGTACTTTGGACACATACTCTCTTTTTATGTTCAGCCATTTTCGGAGTTTTTTTTCTCCTCACGGTTGGAGTGTTTTTCGTCCCACCGGGGGAGTTTTTTACCTCGCTTGCTTTTTGAGAGTTTCAGGCCTGGTTTTTGCCCAATTTTCCTTCTGTTTCTCTATAAAGCGTCTCTGTGACATTTCCGAAATCGAATTGAATTGAATTGCACTCAGTCCTGGGTGTAAAAACTGCAATAAATCAGAGCCAAACGGCTTAACAGTCTTGCTGTAATGCAATAATGAAATTAACACCCTTTTCTTGGTGGTGGAGGGGCGGGGCGGGGCGGGGGCTTTGATGAGCTGGGAATAGGGCATATGGGTGTATTGGTTCCGTGTCTCAGCTGTTAGTATGACTGAGAGACAGTGGGCCAGAGTCTGACCCCGGTTTGACCCCCCCCCCAGAACAACAGTGCACAGCATCGCGTCGCCTTGGACGTCGACCTGTGGGACAAATTCAGCGAGCTTTCCACCAAGTGCATCATCAAAACGGTGGAGTTCGCCAAACAGCTCCCCGGCTTCACCACGCTCACCATCGCCGACCAGATCACCCTGCTGAAGTCGGCCTGCCTGGACATCCTGGTGAGCCTGCCATGCCCCCGTCCCCCACGCGTCTTTTACCACAGGAACAAAGCCACACTGAACGCCTTATTTAATCCATGACTGTTCATGTCTGTTAGTCATAGTAGAAATCGTCATTTACAAAATCCACTGTTTGTTATATTGCCGTTACGAACTGTGTCCTCATATTTTCTTTCTGTGCATTCGCACTTTAGGGTAGGTTTAGATAATACGAGAAAAAATACAATTAAAGTTTATAGTTGGCGAATAGTTTGGAAATAGAAAATAGATCCCATTTTTATACCAACAGCACCATCTATTGGTTCATTTAAGAAAGACAACCAACAAGCATAGAAAGGGACAAAACCAAATTTGCTTCAAAGGCTGTGAATAAGATTTTATATTTATTAAATATGTTAGAACTTAAGCACTACGTTTTCTTTGTAAGCTGTGTGAACGTTTATATACCGAGTGCTAAATCGGTATGTTTTCCACAGTTAGGATGCTAATTGTGTGGGTAAATTTAAAATGGGTGTACTTCATTGTAACTGTTAGTGTTTGGCCATGACATTAATTACAAATTACATACCAGAAAAGCATTTTCATATGACGACTTCTGAATAAATTCACATTTATGACCAGTTTTCTGTCCGCTCATATCGTAAGTGTGCAAACCTAAAAAAATGACTTCTCTTCTACCTGTAAACCGGTGAACGTGCCCTTACTGTGACTGGCGCATGCTGTGATGTCACAAGAACGCGTGGCCCAGGTGACGAGCTACAGGGAAGCGTAGTTCGGTTGGAACGGCACGCGGACGAAGGTTTCAGTGAGTGAATCCTAACTCCGTTTAATTTCTCTCTCAGATTTTGCGGATTTGCACGCGCTACACGCCCGACCAGGACACCATGACGTTCTCGGACGGGCTGACGCTCAACCGTACGCAGATGCACAACGCCGGGTTTGGACCCCTCACCGACCTGGTCTTCGCCTTCGCCAACCAGCTGCTACCGCTGGAAATGGACGACGCGGAGACTGGGCTCCTCAGCGCCATCTGCCTGCTGTGTGGAGGTACTGCACCCTCTCCCCTTCCCTTCCCTTCCCCCCAATCGACTTACAGCGGTAACAGCTCGGCGTCTCGCTCTGGTAGATTGTGATGATTTAATCCGCGGTAATCCTCTTCATATGTCCCTGGCGGTCTTTCTCATCTCATACATTCCTGAGGATGTTCCTCGACCTTTGACCTTTGCGCAGCGGCTCTCGCGTTTAAAAAGGCTAGATTGTTATGGCGGCGTCACATGATTCAGTTCATTGAATTGTGACGGTAAGTCGAATTATGCGGTCAGCTGCTCAGATATGAGATGAGTGTGCTGTGTGATACTGACCTGCCCTGTGTGTGTGTACGTGTACGTGTGTGTGTGTGTGTGTGTGTGTACGTGTACGTGTGTGTGTGTGTGTCTGTGTGTGTCCAGATCGGCAAGACCTGGAGCAGTCGGATAAGGTTGACGTGCTCCAGGAGCCCCTGTTGGAGGCGCTAAAGATCTACGTGAGGAAACGGCGGCCACACAAACCCCACATGTTCCCCAAAATGCTAATGAAGATCACTGACCTCAGGAGCATCAGTGCCAAGGGTGAGCCACGCCCCCTTTCTCAGGGACACGCCCCACCCTCTCCGAAGCACACCCCCATTCTGAGGGACATGCCCCTCCCTCTCCGAAACACACCTCCATTCTGAAGACCTCATACAAACTTCACAGCCCCCTCACCCACACACACGTGCACATCACACACATCTGTGCACATGCACACACAGCTGTAAATCTAATCTCTAATCTTAACACCAATTTAAACTCAAACCCTTAGTTTCACAAATGCGCTTACCTGCTTTACTTGGTACCTTTTGTAGTATTCACCCCTCAACGGCGCAATCATACATATAGAACCATATATGTGACATATCAAGTGATATAATGGTAATTTGGTATTCTGAAATGGAACAATTTGGCAGCCATCTTACCTGGGTACAGCTATAATAGGAACCTATGGCAAAAGTGCCATGTACTGTCTTTCTTTCTAACCCACTGTGATGTCATAATCGGGTCTCAGAAGCCAGATAGCTGATGATTGGCTCATGGATATAGAACCATGATCACTGGCCACCATCTTACATGGGCACGGTCTGAAAAATTGTGCCACTAAACTGACGTATGTCTATGGTTCTATATGGTCACAATAGCGCACAGTATCCCAGCATGCCTCTGCACCCCTCTAACCCTCCTCTTCCTCACCTTTCCCCAGGGGCGGAGCGTGTCATCACTCTGAAGATGGAGATCCCGGGTTCCATGCCCCCGCTCATCCAGGAGATGCTGGAGAACTCTGAGGGGATAGAGAGCCAGGGGGCGGGGGGTGGCGGTGGGGGCGGAGCTGGGGGCGGGGCCGAGGGCAGTGGGCGGACCAAAGGGGCCCCCCCAGGGAGTTGTAGCCCCAGCCTCTCGCCTCGCTCCGCCCCTAGCTCCGCCCAAAGCAGTCCGGCTCCTCCCACCTCCCCATAGACTAGGACTACCTCGGGCCTCGGACACGCCCCTCCCTGCCCCGCCCATTTCAGCGCCTGCTCCCTCCTCCCAGCAACAACGCCACACTCCCCCTCCCCCACAGAGCGAGCAGAACAGGAAGTCACCCTTTTCTCCTTGAGGAACTATACAGTGTCACTGCTATACCACCCCACCCCATTACACCCAAAAAAAGACTTAAGCAACTGGATTGGTTCCCAGTCTTGAGGTGTGGGGAGGGGGGGGGGGGGGGCGGTCTCTGTGGTGCAGCTGGAGCCATCGACAACGGACAGACGGACAAATAGACAGACACGGGACACTGTTTGTCCCCCGAGGCCGTGACTGAGAAAGCCCCCCCCCCCCCCCGCCCTTTTTCAACTTTGAGACAGATGTTTTCTTACAAAAGATATACAAATATAAATATAAATATATTATATATATAAAAGATTGAGGAATGATTGAGATTTGAATTGTGATGGAATGACGAGTGAAAAGTTTTCCCACTGTTTCTGAGATGAGATGCAATTGTGTTTGCTTCACTGTTCTGATACGTTCCTGCTCATGATATCGACAGAAATTCTCGACAGCGTGATTGCAAGCTGGTATTTTTTTTTGTAAAAGGAAAAAAAAAAAAAAAAAAAGAGTACAAAAGTCAAATCCGGATTTCTTTTACACACATGCATAGGGTTGGGATAAAAAAAAAAATGGTAACAAACTGTTCTCTGTTTGTTTTGAATGTTTTTTGTTTTTTCATTTTAATGAAAAAAATGAATGAAAGATTATATATGCTGTTATACTGGTTCCACGTGTTTAGGTCACAGATCATTGAAAAACCATGAAGATCATCTTTGTAAAGGTGGATTTAAGTCGCCTCTAAAATTATGTACATAAGCTGTATTCATTCTTAAAGTATGAAGAGTTAGCCCTCATTTGATTTGATTTTGTTTTTTAAAAAACAGCCTTTTTTTGTTTAAGAAAAGTAATTTTAAGCACATTTTACTGAAGGACTGGCATTGATAGACTGTTTAGGAATCTTGGATAAGGGTCAGATATGTAAAAAAAAAAAAAAAAAAGCAGTGCTGGGGAGATGCTGACCGCTCACGGACAGTTGCTTTTCCATTAAATAAAGGAGAACGAGAATGAAGCGAACAACGGCGCTGCGGCCAGAAAAGGGTGTCGCCTGACCCGAGAGAGGCGGTGTTTAGGGGAGGGCGGAGCCGGTGTTTAATGATTGAGGACGGACTTCAGAGAAGCCTCAGATTGGTAAAAATAAATGCAGGTATATAGGCCTATATTTTTATGTGCCCCCCCCCACACACACACACACACACACACGCACACACAAACACATACACAAAACTGCCTCAGGAATCAACAGGCTTGTATTGCTGACCAGGAGTCGTATGTGCCGTTTGTATAGAAGTGAATATGAGTTAGGTTGTCAGTCCCCTCTCCAAGCCACAGTACACACCCATATACGTACATTATATCGTTCGGTGTCATACAAAACACACACAAAAAAATCTTATTTTAATTTTTTTTCCAAAAAATATGAAAAAATGAGGGTACAGGGTTCTCACCTGACACCACAATGATGTATAAGTGTATGCATGTGTGTATGTATTCTGGACTCTGCTTTCTGTACACATGGATGTATTGCGACGGCACTCAAAGCGGCCGTGCACTCTGTTGACGAGACAAGGAGACTTACCGTAACCATGGCAGCCACACGCCCAGATAAAGACAATGGAAAGAGAAACCCGTTTCAGCTGTCAGGTTACGGGGCGAAGAACGTTAATAAACAATTCTGTTTATTTCATCTTTCAAAGGAGCCTGCTTTTTCTTTTGCGTTCTCTTGTAGTATTAAATATTAGTAAATTATTAAATTTAGCCTAGCTACATTCCCGTCCGCTTTAAATTTAACGCTTGACCTATCGTTTTATTCTCCTAGGCTAAAAAGTCTGGAAAACGGAAACACTTGCAATTCGACCAAAACGTACCTCGCATCAAGGGGTCACAAAAAATAAATGAATTAAATTGAATGCATCACACACACAGCTTCTGGGTTGCATTAAATAAACCAATCATACGCATTTGCGGATAGAACTGTGTATTTATTGAACAAGTAAAATTAATTATTTTCAGCTAACGAAGGTAAATGGCCTACGCTTGCGACATTTTGATTCTCTCAGAAGTAGCCTAGGCCTATTCCAACCAGATTCCAAACACAGTTCCTCCAGGTGTCATTCCACGTCCCAACACAAGGTGGCGATGACAGAACTAACGGTGGTGGCCATAGTTACGCACATGTAACCTACTACACTGATTACACTACACGCCGTGTTCTGACTTGTGCCGAATCTAACATGAGCCAGGAAATCCTTTACGTGCAAACAAGATATATGTGCTGCACCAAAAGACGACGTTTCTAACAGGTAGGTCTTTGTAAAGGGATCTAACAATTTAGTTATAATTTTAGAAGAAATAACAATTCGAGTCCTCCCGTGGGCCATTTGGATAGGCCTACAATAATTACCCGAAAGAAACACCTGCCTATCTACATAGCCTATGTTGATCAATTGAAAGAAAGACGCTCACAGATTTACAATCCCCCTTATGTCATCTTTAATATATTTTATAGTAGGCCTAATTATTTTATCGTTTATCAGTAACGTTGGGCGGCTAGGCCTAAGTGCATAGGCTACAATCTGCTTCAGTATTTGGGTAGGCTAGGCCTAGACTTGCTGTTGGTTTGTTATTTATTAACAAAATGTATATGTAGACAAATAACTATTTTAGTATATCAGTTTGAACTTTATCACAGGAGCAGAGCATATTGAAGTGTTGAATATTTTATAAAATCAGATAGGCCTATATAACTGATAAAATGAAACTTTTTATAACATTGAAAATTCAAGTAAACGAAAGATAAATAAACCAACGTGTACAAATTACGACATTAAGACATATAGAGTATACAGTTTATATCTAACTATAATCAAGCAAAAAAGTGCATATGAATAAGTTTTTTTTTTTCTGCACATGAAAAACAAAATAGCCTACGTGTAGCCTATTGCTTGCTGCCTATTTACACACGTAGCCTACATATATTTTACTTACCATTAGTTTTAGCAATTTGACTGTTATTTTTAAGAAAAAAAACACCTAACGTTTGTGTGGTCATATCTAATACTGTAATGCTGTCATCAGAAACAGGTTACTTGCTGGCGGTGCAGTTTGCGTTAACCGCTCAGTTATTTAGCGTAAGTTGCATTCGTCACCGCGAATTCCTTGACGATGAATACACTAAAGTATGCCGGGGTCTACGAGGAGAGTTTCCCGGGGGAAGAGGCCGAGGTCGTAAAGCTCGTCGACATACCGGGATGACATCACAAAACATTTTTTTAATTTTTTTTTTAGATTCGCTCACCCCAGTCCCTTGAGTCGACATCCCACCGCAGATAGACGTGGGGGACTTAAATAAATATGACAGATGGCAGATATAAATAGTGCAGTGGAGTCACCTTGCTGCATGACTAAGATGAGCTATCCAACCCCTCCAGCAACTTGAACCTGATCCCATGACCGTGGAGGTGGAAATAGACGTGCGTGCCCGTAAACGCGAAACGGGGGTCAAGAGACGACGGCCGTCTACTCGTTTTAGTTCAGGAACAGTCCCAAAGAAGGTCTCCCCCCACCTCCTTGTTGACTTCATCTTACGTAAATAGTGTCACGGGAGTGACTTGCAGCGCCTCGAGAGCGTATATATATAAACGGACGGACACTCCGTTCTCAAACCACACAAGCTCCTGTCCAAGCAAGAAGAGGCCAGAAACGCCAGAAAGCAACGATGCAGTCTTCATTAGCCGAGAGCCTGTTCGCCGGAGACCCCTTCTTCGAGCGGTCCCGAATTCTGTGGCCCCTCTACCAGGGCCCCCTCAGTAACATGCGGGAGGACTTCCTCCAGAGGCGGTGCGCCCTGGCGGACAGCTTCCTGAAGGAGCTCAGCGGCGTCTTCCCTTACGACTTCCTGAAGGGCGGTGCCCTGGCCTCCTCCTCCTCCTCCCGGCTCAGCGGTCGCCGCAGCGACGGGGACGGCGACACCCGCAGACCCAGCTCGGAGGGGAACCTGGAGATGTCCCTGGACGTTCGGGAGTTCTCCCCGGAGGACATCACGGTGAAGCTGGCGGGTCGGCAGCTGGCCGTCGTGGCCGCCCGGCAGGGTGACGAGGGCGCCGCGAAACGCAAAGGCTTCGTCCAGAAGATCGCCCTGCCCGAGCACGTGGACCCGGCCGCCATCACCTGCTCGCTGACCGCCGACGGGCTGCTCAAGATCGAGGCGCCGGTGGCACAGAGACAGGCCTCGGAGGAACGCACCGTCCCCATTCGATTTCGTACCTCCCTCAACGTCCCCATCAATAACGGCAAAAAGGACGACAGCAAAGAGGTCCCGCAGAAAAACGCCTAAGAAAAGACTGATCCGTTTCATTTTTGTAATATATAGCTCTGTTTTGTTAATGACTCCGTGGATTTGTTTGTTGAAATATTTTTGTTTATTTAATAAACTGAATATAATTTGCACATGTGGCTTTTTCCTTTTCTTTCATTTTTATCCCCAAATGGAGAAGAAGTTTAAAACAGCAACCTGGGCTAATCCTGTCCCAGTGCTACGATGCAGGATTACTGAGTTAGCTGGATAACTGCACTGAGTAAAACCTGGAACAGCTCTTTTTATTTATTAATCAGGGACAATACACATTTTACACATGACCACAAGGTAAATGTGCCAATTTTAGCCAAGTGGCTAATTTTTAACTGTAGTCCCTAGTTCAGTTCAGTCCATGTTCCACATTTGGGAGGGTTCTGGGTTTTACTCAGTGCAGTTATCCAGCTAACTCCATAATCCTGCGTCGTAGTATACCCCCCAGATGTCAGCCTATCAACATGACGGGCGCGAACACCAGGGTGAGAGTCTACCTGACCATTAAACTTCAAAAATGACAATTTTGTGTCAAAGCTGACCTTTACAGGCTAGTTTTCCTCAAAGTGGAGTTTTATGGGTGTTGTCGGTCTCCTTCTCTTTGCGTCGATATTTTGACGTCTGAGCGTAGCGATGTGAAGCGCTGATTGATAAGGAACCGTGTGAACCTGCACATTTCTTAATAAACGTGGCAGAGCCGAAGGCAACCGTCTGCGAGCGCTGTTGAAATGCATTGTGGGAAGCTTTGTCACTGTGCTTCCCCATTCTAACGAAATACTACATATCAGTGCAAATGTAAATGATCGAAATGATTGATTATAGCCACCTATACAGTGACTTGTGATCAGGGCTTTGAAATCCAGTGTTATGTCAGTCATACATTCAAAAGGGGGGAGTGTTACATTAATGTTGAATTTGTGGGGCTACAATAAGTTGTCAGGTCACTTATTTGTTCAAGCCAATTAAAAGGATTTGCTGTTCACCACAGGCCTGGAGTGGACACCACAAGGACTGGCTCAATGGTCAGTTTCACTCATATCATATGGTAGCTCTACCCCTTTATTTGGTATTTTGGGAGATATAATAGTATATTAGAGCTTTTGCATTACAACTAGCTCTTTCACAATTAATTCCTTACATTTACATGTAGTGTGGTTTTCTCACACTCAAAGCGCTCTACAGTGATGAGGGGGAAACTCACTTCAACCACCACCAATGTGTAGCACCAACGGCAGCCATTTTGTGCCAGAACGCTCACCATCAGCTAAGTTGGAGAGGGAGCAAATTGTTTAGCCAATTAAATCAGCGGATGATTAGGTTGCATGTTGAGAGCCAGGTTGAATTTATCCAGGACACCGGGGAACCTTCTACTCTTTGCAGTGAGTATCATGGGATCTTTAATGACCCCAGTGAGTCAGAAATATGATGTCTCCTACAGCACAGTGTCCCCATCACTGCACTGGGGCATTGAGGTTTATTTGACCAGGGGGGAGGTCGCCCTCTACAGGCCCAGCAACACAACTTCCAGCAGTAATATAGTTTTCCCAGGAGGTCTCCCATCCAAGTACTAACCAAGTCCAAGAGAAAACAGTCTCATTCTGTGGTAGCAAACAATTTCCAGGATTTTACATGGCTTGCAGTTCAGAAGCCGACTCTTAAATATTGGAGACTCTTGGATGTTTTGGGGGACTTGGGCTGTTCGGCCTATACAAAGGTTATGTTCTTACCATTTAATGTTGTAAGGACCTTCCTGCCACAAAATGTAAATGAAAACTAAGCAGGTTCAATCAAAGCCTCAAAACCAAAATGCATGTAAAGCTCAAAGCCCATACACTTGTACATGGGAAGACAGCACACCGTCACAAAAACCAAATTAGGTCCAATTAAAGGCCGGATTGATGGTTTGTCCCAATGAAGGGCCCAAGGCCCTGTGTATCTGGTGGTTTTCTGAGCTGACCCAAATGCCTGGAAATGCACCCTGACAAATGACAGGAAGATGGGCTTTCCTCACCCCCAGAGTGGTGTTTTACTACACCCACCCACCCAGGCCAAAAAGAAACTTGCAATCAACAAGTAGTGATGCCAGTAGCCCAAAATGGCAGATGCGTCAGGAGGGGCTGTTGTTGTCGATGCCTTTTGAGCAGTGACGCATGTGTCGGTGGGAAGGCCACGTCACTCGCGGAGAGGGTTGCGTTTTTGTCACACGGTGGGTAGAGTGATACATACGGGGGATTAGCAATGCGCGGTATATCGGCAAGCGGAACGCGAGACTGAACATCAATGTGACGCGACGGGCACACGCCGTGCCCAGAGAGGTCAGAATTGCAGCCGTGAGGAGGGCCTTTGAACTCGACGTTCGTCGATAGTTTCTCAGGGTTTTGGAGAGTGTCGACGGTGTCGAGGCCCGGCAACCATGCAGGGGTTGTGGATTATCATTGTTCTCTGTTCTGCATGCAGTTCATCATTGTCACCACTGGGTGGTGCCACATCCCTGCAACTGCCAAGATTGTTTTATAATCTACTTGTCCAAAGGACAGTGTCTGTCAATATGAATATCTCTTTAATTTATCTGCTGTCATTTCAGGGTTTAAAAAATGTTCCCGAGATGTACGAACAGATATACTTACCCCGCTTTGTGTTGCTGCTATTTAAAAGTCAGGTGAGATTCTTTGTACTGACACAGGGAAAGGAAATCTAAATTCTGAAATCTTAGAATCTTAATGGATTTTACATGATGGGGCCATTATAACAGAACAAAGAGTAGCTCAGACACTAAGAGGCAAGAAATGAGACAGTATTGCATTTAACTGAAATCAGGTGTAGAATATTGGCTTGAATGCAGACAAGCTACATTAAACATCAGTTATCATTAATTACTATTTGACCTGGTAGCTCACAAGATTTTTCTCACAAAAGTGCTATATGAAATCTCGTCATTGAGAAACCTGTAAAGAGAATCACTATTGCATGTAATATGCAATCACCATGTTTCTCAAGTGCATGAGATTCCTTCATATCAATTTCAGGCGACCCCATGGTGGTAATCTATTGCGGAATGGCCACACGCAGAGGCTCTGAAAGTGACGGCAAGGGGTGTCAAACTAAATTCCCGGGGGGGGGGGGGGGGCGCTTTTTGTGATGTCATTTCAATCAGCTGCCAGTTAAGGCCTTGAGAACAAGTTGTGTGGATTCTTTAACCAATCGATGACTTATATGAACCACTCCTGCCCGAGAAATTCCCGAAAACCAGCAGACGCTGCGGCCCTCCAGGACTGGAGTTAAACCAGCAGACGCTGTGGCCCTCCAGGACTGGAGTTAAACCAGCAGACGGTGCGGCCCTCCAGGACTGGAGTTAAACCAGCAGACGGTGCGGCCCTCCAGGACTGGAGTTAAACCAGCAGACGGTGCGGCCCTCCAGGACTGGAGTTAAACCAGCAGACGGTGCGGCCCTCCAGGACTGGAGTTAAACCAGCAGACGGTGCGGCCCTCCAGGACTGGAGTTAAACCAGCAGACGGTGCGGCCCTCCAGGACTGGAGTTAAACCAGCAGACGCTGCGGCCCTCCAGGACTGGAGTTAAACCAGCAGACGGTGCGGCCCTCCAGGACTGGAGTTAAACCAGCAGACGCTGCGGCCCTCCAGGACTGGAGTTAAACCAGCAGACGCTGCGGCCCTCCAGGACTGGAGTTAAACCAGCAGACGGTGTGGCCCTCCAGGACTGGAGTTAAACCAGCAGACGGTGCGGCCCTCCAGGACTGGAGTTAAACCAGCAGACGGTGCGGCCCTCCAAGACTGGAGTTAAACCAGCAGACGGTGCGGCCCTCCAGGACTGGAGTTAAACCAGCAGACGCTGTGGCCCTCCAGGACTGGAGTTAAACCAGCAGACGGTGCGGCCCTCCAGGACTGGAGTTAAACCAGCAGACGGTGCGGCCCTCCAGGACTGGAGTTAAACCAGCAGACGGTGCGGCCCTCCAGGACTGGAGTTAAACCAGCAGACGGTGCGGCCCTCCAGGACTGGAGTTAAACCAGCAGACGGTGCGGCCCTCCAGGACTGGAGTTAAACCAGCAGACGGTGCGGCCCTCCAGGACTGGAGTTAAACCAGCAGACGCTGCGGCCCTCCAGGACTGGAGTTAAACCAGCAGACGGTGCGGCCCTCCAGGACTGGAGTTAAACCAGCAGACGCTGCGGCCCTCCAGGACTGGAGTTAAACCAGCAGACGCTGCGGCCCTCCAGGACTGGAGTTAAACCAGCAGACGGTGTGGCCCTCCAGGACTGGAGTTAAACCAGCAGACGGTGCGGCCCTCCAGGACTGGAGTTAAACCAGCAGACGGTGCGGCCCTCCAAGACTGGAGTTAAACCAGCAGACGGTGCGGCCCTCCAGGACTGGAGTTAAACCAGCAGACGGTGCGGCCCTCCAGGACTGGAGTTAAACCAGCAGACGCTGCGGCCCTCCAGGACTGGAGTTAAACCAGCAGACGGTGCGGCCCTCCAGGACTGGAGTTAAACCAGCAGACGGTGCGGCCCTCCAGGACTGGAGTTAAACCAGCAGACGCTGCGGCCCTCCAGGACTGGAGTTAAACCAGCAGACGCTGCGGCCCTCCAGGACTGGAGTTAAACCAGCAGACGGTGCGGCCCTCCAGGACTGGAGTTAAACCAGCAGACGGTGCGGCCCTCCAGGACTGGAGTTAAACCAGCAGACGCTGCGGCCCTCCAGGACTGGAGTTAAACCAGCAGACGGTGCGGCCCTCCAGGACTGGAGTTAAACCAGCAGACGCTGCGGCCCTCCAGGACTGGAGTTAAACCAGCAGACGCTGCGGCCCTCCAGGACTGGAGTTAAACCAGCAGACGGTGCGGCCCTCCAGGACTGGAGTTAAACCAGCAGACGGTGCGGCCCTCCAGGACTGGAGTTAAACCAGCAGACGCTGCGGCCCTCCAGGACTGGAGTTAAACCAGCAGACGGTGCGGCCCTCCAGGACTGGAGTTAAACCAGCAGACGGTGTGGCCCTCCAGGACTGGAGTTAAACCAGCAGACGGTGTGGCCCTCCAGGACTGGAGTTTGACCCCTGTGCACTACCCTGTCTCAATGAGATGACCGGCTGGCCTGCTGGTCTTCTATAATATGCATCGATCGCTACAGTAAGTCCCAGATAAGAATGACAAGATAAAGGCAGAGTTGCGGGCACAGAAAACATGCAACAGACCGTCCATATTTCTGTGTTCAAAGGTCCATGAATAATTTGCCAATTTAAATAATTGCTTATGTATGTATTGTACGTAGTTTTAGACCTGATGCTATTCTACATCTCTCTCTGAATGTAACTTTGTAACTGTTGTTTCTTAAGGTCATCCATTTGCACTCTTGATCTCAGTAGATGTGTTTTGGTCTTTCTTGCAGTATTCGAGATTACACACACTACATTGAGATTGTTGTTTATTTATTGATGTTGTTAAGCTAAAGGTTGGCACGCTAAATGTTGTCTTGTGTCGGCTTCATCACTGTGTGTTTTGTGAGGAGGTGTCGGCTAATTTCAGCATAAGTCCTGTTTCAAAAGTAGTAAATGACAGAACATGCCCTGTTCAAAAAATGCTTGAAGTAACTGGAGCAATATGCAATGTATTCACGTTCTCCAGAGGAGGAATATCTTAGGAAATGTCTTTTTCACACTGTATACAAGGATCAGGGCAGTACAGTGAATGCAAGCTGTGGTTTGGCTTGAATTAAATCATGAAAATTTCCAAGGAGCCACAGTATCAACGTCCCTGCATTCTAAATATTTCATGCGTGCTTCTATGGCGGCTATTAGTCTAAACAAACTCTAAACAATGTTTTTTCAATTTTGACCTTTGAAAGCAAAGAAGATATGGAACATTTGCCTAAAATAAAGGTACTGCTGACAAATGGTTTAGGAGGATGTGAAAATGTCACGTGGGGAATTGTGAGGGATTACGACTGTTAAAATTAATTTTACATGTATGCTTTGTTATTCACACTTTTTAATGAATTTGATACCCCCCCCCCACCCACACACACACATACACACACCACACACACACACACAAATCCCGCTCACAGAATTCTCATCCCTGTGGGAGATGTCATTCTCCAGCTCTATTATCGAGAAGCACGGCTGAACTCTGACTGCGATTGATCATAGTCGGATGGCATTGGAGGGGAAGTTGCCGTCTGCGGTTACAAATCGACCCGCCTCTGGCCGTTTCCCTCAGGTTTGCTGTACTGATTTAAGCTGTGCTACCATGGGGGGGGCACTAACCTGGCCTAACGTGTATGTGGGGGGATAAGTACCCCAGGGGTACCTGCTGTGCCTGGGTGAGTCCAACATGGCAAAGGAGCTTGGAGATGGCCCAACGTTGGCCCCCTGTGGTGCGGCAAGAATTAACCATCAGTATTTTCCTAAAAGCTCCAGTAGATGCACATACTCAATGCCAGCTGCTTTGCAGTGGTGACCAGTTTTGCAGAGCTTGACACAGTTATCAGATAATGATACACAGTTATCATTATCTGGAGGGCCTGTACGCAAATGCAACAACAAGTATCAAATGTATTGCATTCACATGATTTAGCCAACGGCTAGCACAAGTGTTTGTTCAAGTGCCAGCAGTTCATTTAAATGTGCATTTAAATGTCTTAGCCAAACGTCTTAGTCAAGTGCAGCAGAGCAGTTGTATTGGTTATTAAGGATGCATGGGGTGGATCAGATAGAGATTGTGTGTGTGGGGGGGCCCCATATAGGCCATAGGATGTTATTACTCGTGCAGTAGGGCCGTATCCTCCTATAGCGCCCAGATTGATTAGAGCTACAAGTTCCTGAACAGTCTCTTGGTGTATTTTATTTATTTTATTATGTCATGCCATGTTATGTTGCTTGAATTACGTTGACAGTACACCTGGAACTAGAGTAGCAATCCAAGGGTTTGTGGCCATCTTCCAAGTTCAGCCTTAGCCAACAACTTATCCTGGACTTAATCTACTTCCTCCATAACTAAGAACCTTGCTATATTAAGATATACACATCTTACATTTTAGGCATTTAGCAGATGCTCTTGTCTAGAACAGCTTGCATAGTTTGCATTCCTTACATTCACATATCCATTTATACAATATATTTGAATACAAGAATATATGGATATTTTACTGAAGCAGTTTGACGCCTTCATACGTTCTTTTCTCAAAGATACCCCACCTGGGAATCGAACCTACGACTTTGGACGTTTGAAGTCTAGTTCTGTAACCCGCCAATCCGTCTGTGCCCTGAGAATGCACTGGTATATTATTCTCTATTTGTGTTTATGAGTGAAAATATGAGGAAAAATGAGGTCTGTTTGTGTTTATGAGGAAAAAAGGGGAACCAAAAGGCAAAAATATGTCAACGTGATCTTTCAAAAGAGAAAATCTAATGGAGCCTCAAATGTTTGGACTCTCATCCCCTCCCACGAGGGCCAAAATAAGCGTGTGTTTCTGCCACTTTCTGAGCCTGAGGAAGTATTTAGTCATTTGTGAGGAACGGGTGCAGCTACAGCAGTTTAATACTTAAGCAATGTAATGCTGCACTATGGGGAACAGAGAGCACACAGATCGGCTAATGGTTCTCTTTAACCACACGTCACCAGGCCAAAGGCTCAGCGGTTGGGCTGGCCCTTAGGATAAATGGGATGTGTTCAGTCGCACTAGTTTGTCAGTTGTCTTGCCAGAACGACGGCACCAGGGCCAGGCCGCATTTTGGTAGTTGTGTGGGTCATCGCGAGGAGCGCGCCAGGCTCTTTTTAAACACTAGCGGCCCTCTCCCGTGTGAACGCTAGCTGGCAGATCAGTGCAGGTAATCGTCCGGAAAAACACACGGTCCTCAACCTCTGTTATTGACCCTGGGATGAGTGATTAATCGGAAAGCCGGGTAAGAGAGCGTCCAGTGCCAGCATTCGGCTCAGTCTCTGAAGAGGTGTGGAGTGGACAGGCTAATCTGAGGCACGAGCTCCACCTGACTGAAGTGGGCCGCCATTGATTTTGTGTTTTAACCCCAGAGCGGCAGCCAATCAGATGTGTCGCCTGCAACACAAAGAGCCACCAACTCACTCACTTGTTACAGATCTTAGAGCAGGGCGTGGCACCGTAATCCTGCTCATAGAAATCTGCTGGTTTCTGTCATTACTCTGCACTTAACTGATAAATTAAAGAGGTTGATTTCACTGTTAAACTTGGGCTGGGCGATAAATCATATACAGTTGTGTTCAAATAAATAGCAGTGCGTTAAAAAAAGTGAATAAAGTGCAAATATTTTTTTATAGCTTTTAGTTCCATATTTCAAATGTAGTGGAAACATTACACATTCAATTCCAAATCAAAGCATTAACAAATTTTATCAAGTCTGCGTTATTCTTTTACAGGAAGGAAAGAAAAGGAATATTAATCTGTTCAAAAAAATAGTAGTGTCGACATTTTTCTCTTCAAACTCAAACACTTACTGTATAAACTGAAGACATTTTTCAAGATTTAACTTCACTTTAAATTACTGAACTAATATTTAGTTGCATAACCATTGTTTTTGATAACTGCTGCCCATCTGCGTTGCATCGAGTCAACCAACTTCTGGCACCTAGAAACAGGTATTTCAGCCCAGGATGAACGAACTACATTCCACAGTTCCTGTGAATTTTTGGGTTTTGCTTCTGAAACTGCATTTTTTGTCACCCCCACAAGTTTTCAATGGGGTTGAGGTCGGGGGATTGAGCTGGCCACTCCATTACCTCAATCCTTTTTGTCTGGAACCAAGATGTTGCTCGCTTACTCGTGTGTTTGGGGTCGTTGTCTTGTTGAAACACCCATTTCAGGGGCATTTCCTCTTCGGCATACGGCAACATAATCTCCAAGTATTTTGATGTATTCAAACTGATTCATGATCCCTGGTATACGATAAATAGGCCCAACACCGTAGTATGAAAAACATCCCCATACCATGATTTTTGCGCCACCATGCTTCACTGTGTGTACACTTCAGTGTACTGTGGCTTGAATTCAGTACCCGGGGGTCGTCTGATGTACTGTCGACGACCACTAGACCCGAAAAGAACAATTTTACTCTCATCAGTCCACAGAATGTTACGCCATTTCTCTTTGGGCCAATCGATGTCTTCCTTGGCAAATTTTAACCGATTCTGCACATGCCGTTTTTTCAACAATGGTGCTTTACGGGGGCTTCTTGCTGATAGCTTAGCTTCGATCAAACGTCTTCTGACTGTAACAGCACTTACAGGTAATTTTAGATCATCTTTGATCTTTCTGGAGGTGATGATTGGCTGAATCTTTGCCATTCGGACTATTCTTCAATCCGTTTTAACAGTAGTTGCTCGTTTTCTTCCGTGTGTTTCTGGTTTTTGTTGCCATTTTAAAGCATTTGAGATCATTTTAGCTGAGCATCCTATAATTTGCTGAACGTCTTTATACGTTTTCCCCTCTCCAATCAACTTTTTAATCAAATTACGTTGTTCCTCCGAACAATGTTTGGAATGGCCCATTTTACTTAGCAATTCAGAAGGAAATATATTTTATAACAATGTGTGAAACATTTGCTTCCCTTCTTCCTTAATAAAGGACAATTAATGACACCTGTTTTTTCACAGAATTAATGAATTTTCTAATTAAACTCCACACTGCTATTATTTTGAACACGCCCCTTTCAATGAATGAGTCAATTACTCAGAACAAGCAGCGTGCATGTCATGACAGTTGGGTCTGTTGTTTTTCTATTACACTACTACATCTACAAGTAAATTATTTGCCATGCAGAAATATCACTACTAATAACAGTGGTTCATCAGGTTACTGATGTTGTACTGCTATTTTTTTTAACACAACTGTACCACTTTGCATTTGAACGTGTACATCTTTGCATTTGAATGTGTACATCTTTGCATATGAAAGTGTAGATCGGTTTAGTACGTTCAAAGTGTCAAATGGATGGTGAAAGTGTGACCGCATCCCTCGAGAGGCCAGGAAGCATTCCTTTGTCTCTTGGATTGGTTGCGGTTTTTGTGTTTAATTCATCCTGCTAGTGACGTTTCATCACTCATATGGAGGGTGGGAAATATCACATGTAAAGTAGAACTTATGTAGTCCTTCAAATGGCCACTGATAAACCTCCACGCAGAACTGGTGGGGAAGTAGTGGACCAAACAATAACTGGGGTGTCAGTTATTTCTGTTTTGCAATACTTTGATCCAAAAGAAGATGTATAAATTTGAGGTCAAAGGATCAAATTCTAAATCTCAGTCTCAATACATTTCCTTCTCTTCATCAGTTTGTTCCCTCTCTCAACTGGCTTAAAGAAAGATCAGGATCTGTTCCAATCAGTGAGGAATTTCAAAGATGTCCATGTTCCATCCTCCTCTATCCGATCAACAGAAACAAAATAACAAAGCTCAGTACTCTGTGCACAGATAGAAGACAAAGCTCTGTACTCTGTGCACAGATAGAAGACAAAGCTCTGTACTCTGTGCACAGATAGAAGACAAAGCTCTGTACTCTGTGCACAGATAGAAGACAAAGCTCAGTACTCTGTGCACAGATAGAAGTCAAAGCTCTGTACTCTGTGCACAGATAGGAGACAAAGCTCTGTACTCTGTGCACAGATAGAAGACAAAGCTCAGTACTCTGTGCACAGATAGAAGGCAAAGCTCTGTACTCTGTGCACAGATAGAAGGCAAAGCTCTGTACTCTGTGCACAGATAGAAGGCAAAGCTCTGTACTCTGTGCACAGATAGAAGGCAAAGCTCTGTACTCTGTGCACAGATAGAACACAAAGCTCTGTACTCTGTGCACAGATAGAAGGCAAAGCTCTGTACTCTGTGCACAGATAGAAGACAAAGCTCTGTACTCTGTGCACAGATAGAAGACAAAGCTCAGTACTCTGTGCACAGATAGAAGGCAAAGCTCTGTGCTCTGTGCACAGATAGAAGGCAAAGCTCTGTACTCTGTGCACAGATAGAACACAAAGCTCTGTACTCTGTGCACAGATAGAAGGCAAAGCTCTGTACTCTGTGCACAGATAGAAGACAAAGCTCTGTACTCTGTGCACAGATAGAAGACAAAGCTCAGTACTCTGTGCACAGATAGAAGGCAAAGCTCTGTGCTCTGTGCACAGATAGAAGACAAAGCTCTGTACTCTGTGCACAGATAGAAGGCAAAGCTCTGTACTCTGTGCACAGATAGAAGACAAAGCTCTGTACTCTGTGCACAGATAGAAGACAAAGCTCTGTGCTCTGTGCACAGATAGAAGACAAAGCTCTGTGCTCTGTGCACAGATAGAAGACAAAGCTCTGTGCTCTGTGCACAGATAGAAGACAAAGCTCTGTACTCTGTGCACAGATAGAAGACAAAGCTCAGTACTCTGTGCACAGATAGAAGTCAAAGCTCTGTACTCTGTGCACAGATAGAAGACAAAGCTCTGTACTCTGTGCACAGATAGAAGACAAAGCTCAGTACTCTGTGCACAGATAGAAGGCAAAGCTCTGTACTCTGTGCACAGATAGAAGGCAAAGCTCTGTACTCTGTGCACAGATAGAAGGCAAAGCTCTGTACTCTGTGCACAGATAGAAGGCAAAGCTCTGTACTCTGTGCACAGATAGAACACAAAGCTCTGTACTCTGTGCACAGATAGAAGGCAAAGCTCTGTACTCTGTGCACAGATAGAAGACAAAGCTCTGTACTCTGTGCACAGATAGAAGACAAAGCTCAGT
The DNA here is from genome assembly GCA_029718625.1 of Synaphobranchus kaupii. Taxonomy (NCBI): domain Eukaryota; kingdom Metazoa; phylum Chordata; class Actinopteri; order Anguilliformes; family Synaphobranchidae; genus Synaphobranchus; species Synaphobranchus kaupii. The sequence goes on from CM056387.1 coordinate 26,139,312, forward strand.
ACTCTGTGCACAGATAGAAGGCAAAGCTCTGTGCTCTGTGCACAGATAGAAGGCAAAGCTCTGTACTCTGTGCACAGATAGAACACAAAGCTCTGTACTCTGTGCACAGATAGAAGGCAAAGCTCTGTACTCTGTGCACAGATAGAAGACAAAGCTCTGTACTCTGTGCACAGATAGAAGACAAAGCTCAGTACTCTGTGCACAGATAGAAGGCAAAGCTCTGTGCTCTGTGCACAGATAGAAGACAAAGCTCTGTACTCTGTGCACAGATAGAAGGCAAAGCTCTGTACTCTGTGCACAGATAGAAGACAAAGCTCTGTACTCTGTGCACAGATAGAAGACAAAGCTCTGTGCTCTGTGCACAGATAGAAGACAAAGCTCTGTGCTCTGTGCACAGATAGAAGACAAAGCTCTGTGCTCTGTGCACAGATAGAAGACAAAGCTCTGTGCTCTGTGCACAGATAGAAGACAAAGCTCTGTGCTCTGTGCACAGATAGAAGACAAAGCTCTGTGCTCTGTGCACAGATAGAAGACAAAGCTCTGTACTCTGTGCACAGATAGAAGACAAAGCGCTGTGCTCTGTGCACAGATAGAAGACAAAGCGCTGTGCTCTGTGCACAGATAGAAGCTCTGTACTCTGTGCACAGATAGAAGTCAAAGCTCTGTGCTCTGTGCACAGATAGAACACAAAGCTCTGTGCTCTGTGCACAGATAGAAGACAAAGCTCTGTACTCTGTGCACAGATAGAAGACAAAGCTCTGTACTCTGTGCACAGATAGAAGACAAAGCTCTGTACTCTGTGCACAGATAGAAGTCAAAGCTCTGTACTCTGTGCACAGATAGAAGACAAAGCTCTGTGCTCTGTGCACAGATAGAAGACAAAGCTCTGTACTCTGTGCACAGATAGAAGACAAAGCTCTGTACTCTGTGCACAGATAGAAGACAAAGGTCTGTACTCTGTGCACAGATAGAAGTCAAAGCTCTGTGCTCTGTGCACAGATAGAAGACAAAGCTCTGTACTCTGTGCACAGATAGAAGGCAAAGCTCTGTACTCTGTGCACAGATAGAAGACAAAGCTCTGTACTCTGTGCACAGATAGAAGACAAAGCTCTGTGCTCTGTGCACAGATAGAAGACAAAGCTCTGTGCTCTGTGCACAGATAGAAGACAAAGCTCTGTACTCTGTGCACAGATAGAAGACAAAGCGCTGTGCTCTGTGCACAGATAGAAGACAAAGCTCTGTGCTATGTGCACAGATAGAAGACAAAGCTCTGTGCTCTGTGCACAGATAGAAGACAAAGCTCTGTACTCTGTGCACAGATAGAAGACAAAGCGCTGTGCTCTGTGCACAGATAGAAGACAAAGCGCTGTGCTCTGTGCACAGATAGAAGGTCTGTACTCTGTGCACAGATAGAAGACAAAGCTCTGTACTCTGTGCACAGATAGAAGGTCTCCACACGTTTGTTACTGCAGAGGTTTTAGACAGCGTGGCCACAACTACACAACATTAGAATTTTGTGCTTTATTTTATTTCAGCGACGACAAAAATAAATAAACTATACATTTTATTAAAGTGTTGGGAAAGTGAACGGGAGAAATAGGAGACGAAGTAATGCAAATGTAGATTATTCCGCACGGGGAAGGTCCGGGCAGCTGCATGTCAGCGGCGAGATGGATGTGTGATTGTGACCGTTCATAATTGGCTGAAGCCACTGTAGGTGACAGGAGCCAAGCGGAGTGTGTAATGCGCAGAGTCTCCCCGGGAAGGCCTGCGGCTGGCGGCTCCACGCTCGCCGGCCCCGCGTCCCTCATCCATCTAATCTCCCCTGAATTATGTGCTCTGTCAGTGGCAAATCGCTCCTCGTTGCCGGGACGCTAAGCGGGATGAATCGCCGCGGCGATGGGGGTAGAGCCGTCTCGCGGGTGGGGCGACAGGACACACCACCCGCCCGCCTGCCCGCTTACTCACTCTCATCTTCACGTGCCGCTTCATCGCCTTGGTTACGGGGAATATTGACCAGCCAGATGCCACTCTGACATCTTTTTTTATTTTTTATTTTTTGTTCCTTTAATATTTGGGGCGAGAACGTAGAACGATGGGCTGGCTTATAGAGGAAAAAAAACAGTCCTTCTAGTATGACTCACAATTAAGTGCAGGTCTTTTTTCCTTTTCAAATACAATCTGGATGAGTAATCGCCAATATTACCTTGCTAACTTCGGTAACTGCCACTTGTACACTATATAGGCTATACATGACACGGGTAATACTGGGCGCCCGGAACAAGAGAGCAATCAAGTACAATCAAACCCTGACGTGAGAAATCAAGCCTGAGGCTGTTCCCTGCTGTCCAAGGGCAGTCTGTACAATGTCCGTTCTGACCCCCCGTGCCCCCCCCCCAACTCCCACAACTCACACATCCCCAACTGCATTAACAGCCTGTCTCCATATCTGCACTGCTCTTACCTCCACTCCCCGTATTCAAATTCTTTCAGATCTCTCCACCATTATAATATCAAATACAAATACAGATGCATATGAAATATCAAATACAAATGCACCAAGTGAAGATAAGTCCAAGTCATTCTTTTTTCCCCAAATTGTTATACATGCAGCTGAATATCTAAATGACATCTGACTGTGTATATTGTATAGGCTAGTGTATGCTGTGAAGTATATTGTGACACATTGTAAAATTTGCGATATTCAATGCGTTATTTGATTTGTTATACGTGAAACCAAACCGTCTTCTGACTTGATGCAAGAGATTGAGTTCAGTGTATTGAACACTGCAGTTTTTTTAACGGTGGAAGTGGAACGTAATGGTAGTATAACAGTATAGTATAATAGTAGTATTATAATAATAATCATAATAGTAGTGAACTGAAAGGTTGTGTGTTTAATTCCAAGCTGGGGTGTACCCTTTAGCATTTAGTCTGAATTGCTTTAGTAAATATTCAGCTTTTAGTGTACTGTATGTAAAAATTAAAATGTGTCCAAGTCGCTCTGACTCAGAGCATCTGTTAAACGGCGTAATGTAACGTAATGCCAGAACGGTGAGACTTAACATTTCGAGTCAGAACACTAACCACTTGAAGACTTGCCATGGTATGGAGCCGTTTTCCATTACAAATAAGATTGCAGATTGCGTTGTTAATTATTTTTTAATACGTCGATGGAGTAGGACACAGGATGATAGAAGTAAACCAGTGGGCTCCAACCGTGTTCCTGGAGATCTACCGTCCTGTAGGTTTTCACTCCAACCCTAACAAAGCACACCTCATTCAACAGCTGGAGATCTACTGTCCTGTAGGTTTTCACTCCAACCGTAACAAAGCACACCTCATTCAACAGCTAGAGATCTACCGTCCTGTAGGTTTTCACTCCAACCCTAACAAAGCACACCTCATTCAACAGCTGGAGATCTACTGTCCTGTAGGTTTTCACTCCAACCGTAACAAAGCACACCTCATTCAACAGCTAGAGATCTACCGTCCTGTAGGTTTTCACTCCAACCCTAACAAAGCAAACCTCATTCAACAGCTAGAGATCTACCGATCTGTAGGTTTTCACTCCAACCATAACAAAAACACACCTCATTCAACAGCTAGAGATCTCCTTGAGCTGCTAATTAGTAGAATCAGGTGTGCCAAATGTGGGTTGAAATGAAAACCTACAGGAGACAGTAGATCTCCAGGAACAGGGTTGGGGACCACTGAAGTAAACTATAATATTTATTGTAATGATACAGGTTCAAGCTGGGAAAGAACACCGATTTCTATTCTAACCATTCCACGTCCCCTCTGGCTAAAGAATTTGAGAGAAACATCTCAACCTTGTTCTTTCTAAAATGTGGAGCGTCTCCATGCTTATATAACTAAATTGGTTTATCCTTGGGATGTTTACATGAAACCTGTCACCCTGTCCACAAGACTGTTTTTGCCAAGTTATTGTCAAGCCGGATAGGGTAATGAGCCTAAATAATTTAAGCAGAGTGGAGAATGTGAGACATTACTTTGAGACTTGCTCCAGAGCATAGCATTTTCACATTTAATTTCATTTAAGATATCTGCAGGAGACCAAACAAGAGCTGCATATATTATACCACTGGACCTGTAATTAACATAAAAGAAGACTTGTGGATCGCTCACAAGCATTGTGAAAAGTGCCCCAAAACCATTTGAAGTGGGAGAGTGCTCTTATTGTTAATAGGTATAAATATTCAGTGAATATATACTAGGTCTAGGCAGGTATATAGGCTTGATTGCATAATCTGTCATTTATTAGACCATGTCAGGTAGGATAGAAGGAAGTACATTAAAGAATGCAACAAAAAGTTTTAAGTTTGCGCACATGGACATTTTTATAAACTTCAGACAAAGAAAAAGAAGTTTCTTCATCCCTGCTCTAGCATCCCCATAAGCCATCGCCATGGGAACAGGCGGTCTAAAGCCAAGACGAACCAAAGACACGCCGTACTTGAGCATGTTCAACATATCGAATGGGAAAAGGTCTGCGAATTTAATTTGAATAAACCAGAATGTCTGAAACGAGATTATTGAAAGTTCATGAATAGTGATCTAACAGAGTACACAGCCATTTAAGTGAATGTTTTAATTCAGTCGGGGAAATGAAATGGCACCCTACAGGTCTCAGGATGTTATATCAGCATGTCCCCTGCAGTCCTGGCTGAGTGATTATCATTTATTTAAAAGACCCTTATTCAGAATTCAGATTTTCTGTGAGTTAGGAAAAAAAACATTGAAATTTGAAGAACTTCAACAACCTCATCTACAATAAGCAAGTCAATGCATTTCATTTAGCTGATATTTTCCAAACAGAGATTACAATATGTAAATATTAAATATGTTTTTTGCAGCTGTGTCTATTTCAGTGGATATTCACTCAGAGAATCATGGGAAATGTGCGGTTGAAGCGCGAGAATAGACCAGCAGAACTCCCGCATTTTCCAACTCGGATATTAGTTTCCGCTGAGCTCCTTCCTCAAGAACCTTTCAACGCAGTCGACAGAATTGCTGCAATCAACCCCTGCAGTTTTGCAGGAGTGCAATTGATATATTTGATCGTTTACCATTTAGCCTTTTCCGGCACGAGTGTCTACCGCTTGTCAGTGAGAGAGCGGGTTTGAAATGCGATCCCTCTGAGGTGAACCCAATCACTGCGGCATAGCGACAGAAATGAACCCGTAATAAAGATGAACACTGATGCTTGGATGCGATTGGATTATCCTGCCATTTGGGGAGCGAGGGCACGCGGGCGTTCAGCGAGGCCTTGCTTTTCCCCGACACTTCAGGCGCATTTGTATGGATGACCACCACTCGCTTGCTCGAAGTTAACCTCGTTCTGTAAGGCTTTCATTTCTGCATAAAGCGGGCTCGCAGCGGGCAACTCCCAGTGCTACCGTTCAAAAGCGGTACCGTGCCCCTTCCCACACGTCATACCGAGCTCGTCTTCTTGAACTGAGGCAAAATAAAATTGCGTATCTACAAACTCGGAAAGGAATTGTATTCAGAGACGTCGATAGCTGTATGTATGTGACAGATTGCATTGTCAACAGTGTGCAAGGTCAACGTTTCTCAAGAGTTCAAATCAGTTGCATGTAAAATCAGTTTTTTTCTGCAATGTTTCTGTCCCAGCAAACAAATCTTTTTTCCTCTAGAGCAGAGGTAGGTAACCCGGTCCTGGTTTTTGGTCCATCCACACCTATAACTGCATAACTGGATTCATTTTTATGAATCAGGTGTAATGAATGCAGGTGACCATGTGATGGAGGCACTCGGTGTTTCACCATTCATAATGTTGGGGCTCAGACTTTTAACCATCCAACAAACTCTTGCGATCAAGCTCAGATGGAACAAAAACCAGAACCGTCACCAGCACTCCAGGACCGGGGTTGCCTATCCCTGCTCAAGATGGAGTCCAGCGGGATACTGCAGCTTTAATTCCCTGTTTTCTTTGAACATGGAATGGCTTGCCCTATTTTTAGTCACGTCCCATCCTCGCAACGCCAGTTGAGGAGAGCTGAAAATAACAGATTATTTTTTCACGGGTTGAGCTGTCCAGCCATTGGGCGGGAGGACTGTCCGTCATGTGCAGCTGGTCCCGGCAGAGTGAGGGCACGCAGAGAAGCTGCCATTGGATGATGAGACGGGGATCTCCGTGCTTCGGCCAATCGCGTGCGGCCTCGCGGACCTCACGGTTTGATTCTTGATCCGTGTGGCTCCTCACGTAGCAAAAATGGCGGTGTACGTTTAACACCCTAGGGTGTTTATATGAGACCATGGGGGGGGGGGGGGGGGGGGGGCGACATTTTAACAAGTTTGCAGCTGTGCCATCTATCCATGGCCGCTATACGCCGGAACCCTCCTGGGCCTCGGCTTTGGCCCGCGGGGTCAGAGACGTGACATTTTCGGGGGGAACGTGTTTATTAGTGCTTGTCGGATCGAATGCTCGGAGTCGCCCCCCCCTTTTTGTGAGACAAATGGTTGCAATTACGACGGGAGACACATCGCTTCATTACTCTAGTTCCCCTATTGGCTTCCACTGCCCCACCCACATGACTCTGCACGCAGACCAGAATAATTAATGCGTTTTAAAGGATATTAAAAGGCAGGGGGATGTTGATTAGTTTATTGACATCTCCAGATCGATCTACGAACGTAATCGGTTTAATTCGAGAGATGGTGAAATTAAACCTTTTTAATGGTTTCAGTGTATTGTGGTTGATGTGGCTAAATGCTACTCTGCCGTATAGCGGTCGGTATCTGGGATGCTTGCGGTATGGATCTGAGGAGCTTTTCATTCACAGCTCTGACTGAAGGAGCAGAGACAGAATGTGGAATTTCATGTGCAAAATTAGAGCACTTGCTTAAATCTGCCCTCAAAATGTCTCCTGCCCTATGTCACTACACTCGTGCAATACATAACGGCACACAATGTCAAATTGGTGCTGGTTCATGCGAGTTTCCCCCTCATCATTGTAGAGTGCTTTGAGTGTGCGAAAGGCCCTATATAAATGCCAGGCATTATTATTATTATTATTAAGGCATTTTCATAGTCGGAAATACTCATTTTTACTACGTCTTGTTGAGACGGATGCATAACTTGACTGCCTTGCCTACACTCTGGTCCAGATGAGCTACGCTGTGTACCTCATAACCATACCTGCTTCTCCTCGTGTGACAGTTGAGTTGACGGTAACTCATAACCAGGGTGCACTCAGGGTGCCGATTGGCTCTAGAAATGTCAAGGTGCTTCATAATGGAACAGTGTTTTAGAGTGGGCTTCTGGAAAACTGAATTACTTTCTTCACATTGAAAACGTTATTTCTGACACCTTCCATGTGGTACCAGTCAAGTCTACGATTTTCTCAGAAGCTGTTCATAAAGACCTCATTTCCTTGAAGTTCATATTATTGGTTAATTAGGTCTATTTTGAATGTTTTTCTCCCATGGTGATTGACAGCAGTCGACAACATTTTGTAACCAATCTGCAAAATGTTGCGTAGTTTATAATATATTTCAAAGATTTCTGAAATAACATATTTATGAAGTACAAAAAAGTCTTAAATAACAGTGATTCATTCAAGGCAGTGATTAAAATCATGTTGTGTAAAGGGCTGAGTTCTATTGCAGTTAACAAAGGATATTTTTATCAATAAAATAATCACTGGCATTAACATCAGTGCTTGGAGTAAATGGAACGAATGGCAAATAATAATTGAACACTTTTGCGTTTACATTTTACAAGCACTGACAAACAGCTGCGTTTGAAGAAAAAAAAGGCCTCCGTTTAATTAAACTCAGTCAAGTTAGTCAGGGCGTTTCATCATGTGTAGTAAACCTGTAATTTAGCACAGGCCAATTGAGTGAAAATGTAATTATACCCTAACAGAACGAGGCAATAATTCACTCTATAATTTGTTTGTTCATCTATCTCCTCACTCCGTACACTGCTGAAATGTTTTTTATGTACTGAGCCGTGGATATAATGATGCTATATGTATACCAGCACTGTACCATATTCATTTTAGTCAAAGGACTTGCTGGCTGATTGGATACTTCAGAAACTAGATTCTGAGCAGTCGAGTGACCCTTGCAAGCTATTGCTGTCAACGTAGCAACAAGTAAATTACCAAGCTGTGATTTACTCATTCGTCAGATATCCTCCCTTAAAGGATATAAATAAAGAGTTATTTCTCCAATATATTAATGATGAAATCCCAATCGCAAATGATCATGATCAATAAACCAATACTGAAATGACATGTACAGAAAATATATTGAAATTAAACATTTTCATGTTTGAGCCAAGCATATATAAGGGTAAATATAAAAAATATTGCCGTATTAAAACATTACAATGTATCTCTTGAAATACACTCTTGTGAAATAGCCTACATTTGTCTTTATACTTTCAAAGAAGTCCACACATTTGCAATATATATATATATTCCATTTCAGTAAGGAAACATATTCCTCAAAATGTATTTAATTGTAATATATTACTGATTGCAGAGTTTATATGTCAAGGTTAATGTGAAAATGTGCCTAGCTAGATGTTACACAATGTGGGTAAAGCAAGGGCTGTAATTTGATATCTTCTAGAAAGCAGCACAACCCCTTTACTCCTCATTCGACTCTACCCCTCAGGTTGAAAAACTCAATACTGAGCAGGTGATTGACAGCGTGATTGCCTATTCCGCGGCAAGAAAATGATATAGTGGATGACTGTGATTGGATTTGAGCCCTTGCCCTCAAAAATCATTATCATGTCTGTCCTCATCCAATGACATGGTAATGTGGCTCCCAGGGGATTTTTACCAAAATTCAGCCTTTGAAAGGGACAACAAGTGAAGTGGGCGTTCTGTTTTGACACCTCCAGCCCTGCAGGGCGGCAGTGTCTGCTGCTTTTCGGGGGTGTTCTCTGCACCAGTGCTTTATTTAACTCACTGACTGCTAAATAATCCACACACTGATTGAAAGGAAACCACAAAAACCCACAGACACTGCGGCCCCCTGGAATTTAGTTTGACACCCCCGATGTACAGTATTCCCCCGACACAGGAAACACACTAAGTATTTGTTTTTATTATTGATTCATAACAAACTAATAGTAAATGTATGGGTTACACGTTTGATTTTTGTCGTCAGCTAGTATAACCCTGCAGATAGTTGGGAAAAGTAAACAAGGCTTTGGTCTTGGATTGAAACTTTCTCAGACCTCGTCAAGCAGAATCACCCTTTCTTTGCAAATGCTCTGAAGTTTGCCCAGCTAATGTGGACGCTTCTACATCTGCAGGGCTGGGGAGCCCCTATTCCCCACCCTGGTATTCCTCCCTCCCTCCCTCCCTGCCTCCCTCCCTCCCTCCCCTCCCCTACCCTTTCCCAGATGAGACACAGGTGTTGGATTATTGCGACCGGATCGAAGACTGAAATGAGCTTTATTGATCCACCAGCTCTCCAAGCATGAACTCTTCTTACAATGGATGATAAAAATTGATGTTCTCAACTTCCAAGAGGAGCTTGGTGGTCCAGCTGGAGCCCCTTGCCACACTCCTCTCTCGCGTCTTCCTGGAAGTTTTTTTTTTTTTTTTCGGATCGGGTAGTTTCAGTGCGCTGTGAATCCGTGCTCAACTTCCGGAGAGTAAGACGCCAAAGGGCAACGATGACCGTAGTGTCGGGGGCTGGGCCATCGTTTTTACACAATATGGCTACTCATTTTTAGCATTCATTTATCAGAAAGAGCGTTGTGGTAGGGGGGCGTAAATTTTGATAAGCGGCAGTACAACATGGGAAAGATTCTGTGTGTATAAACTCTCCAAAGGTGTCGTTATTTTACTCTTGAATATGGTCCGTGTCTGTCATTCTGCTGTGGACACGGTATGGTTTAGGCTAGAATAGGTACATGCTTTTTAGCAGACGCTTTTATTATCCAACGCAAACATGCAGTATATGAATGCATACATTTTTCAGTAGGCTGGCATCAAACCCGCAACTCTTCGCGTTTCTAGCGCAATGCTCTACAAACTGAGCCATAGGACTACTAGGCTAACATGGGATGAGCTGAAATCTGCAACATGAGCTTTTTCATGAAAAAAACATCGGTTTAACTGGAATTAAACATTTTCATGTACAGATAAAGGGATTTGTTTTGCATATCACTATATCTTCCTTTTACAGGATTCTCTGGTGATTACTGTCAGTTAAATGTAATCAGTCATTGCTTCAGAATTCCTTGGGGGTAAAAATCCGTGGTTACTGCTCCAGAACGAAAATTAATTTTTAAATGAAAATATCCACCCGTTGACTGACTTATGTCACTTTCCAACACTGATATTTAATGTTCCCTGTCAGAGACGGCTGCTGGATGTGTGGGTGTTATTGCGTTGCCTGAGGTTTAAGACGTCTGTAATGAAGTTTTCGCAGTTGAATGTAATGAACTCTTCAAACTATTCTCAGTTGTGAACCTATGCTGAAGTGAATGTAGGCCAGGTTTTTGTATGTTACATTCATTTTCTGTGCACTATTGAATGTTGTAGGCTCCTGAAATCGCACGTGCATTATTGTTGAGCACCACACCTTGCCTGCTAATTCCGTGGTAATTCCTTGCATCCAGGTATGCTTTACCGGATATGACTGAGTAATCTCAACCCGCTTATATAGTTCTGCTCCCTTAACGCTTTAAGGTGTGAGATCACAAATATGTGATTAGAATGTTCCTAACTGGACATTCTAATGCTGATGTAACAAGCAATGGAGTTCTAGAACGCTGACTTAGAATTTAGAAAATAACATTCCAAAAAACCCTACTCTTCAAAGGGTTAATGAATAAAAATGATCCCAGTTACCCGTTAAGCCTCTAGCTCCCCACACAGCGTAGGCCTTTGATTAAAGTTCACCAGCGCACTCGGCCCTGGGCCTTTCTGCTGACATCATCAGACCCAACGTGAACCCAAATGCCGGGTTCGTGTCGTCTTCCCAGTCCATCTCCCGCTGTTCATTGGCCGACCCGTCTTCCTCTTCCCCTGGGGATTCTGGGCCAGATCCTGGCGTGTGATGCTGCACGCAGGTTTTGGGCACAGTGTGGCAGACTCATCCCATTCTCTCCCCCTTACCTCCCCCTTAGCCACCAGCTCCTCTCTCTGCTTCTCCCCCCCCCTCTCAATAAAAGTAATCATGAAATTAAATGGTGTGAGATTTCTGTGTAACGGAAAGTTACATTTTGAAGGTCCTCTATTTTGCTCATCATTACACTTCGGACCTGATTTACTAAGAACTTTAGCACATGCAAAACTAATAACAACCAACGATTGGTCATGTTTTCCACCAATCATTGACCAATCAAAAGGTTTTGCACGTGCTAAAGGTCTTAGTAAATCAGGCGCTTTGTGTTTAAACCACTGTTTTGTCTATTTTGGGACATTTCACACTGCTGTTTGATTTGTGTGAATTCCTTGGCTAAAAATAGAAACACGGCCAATCTGCAGCCCACAGTACAAGACAAGTACAACTGAAAATCAGTTATAGAAAAGTCCTGTATTGTAGTATGTAAATAATGCTACTAGGGAGGGAATATCAGGGAAAACCTTGTTTTTCTCGATGAATTGGTGAACTGGACTGAAGGGAGGTTTGTACCAGAACCTGTGGTGAAATGAGGGGGGAAATGAGAGGTTTGACCCAATGTGCAGCCTGTTCTGTTGTGGATTGCAGGGACTCCATTATAATCATGGTTCTGTGGACATTAATAGTCATACGTGCTCAGTGGTGGAGCACCATCCATATGCTCATTGCGAGCCTCGACGTTGGCGGTTCAAATCCGGCAGCGCTACCTTTGTCGCATGTCTCTCCCTCTCTCTCTCTCCCCATTCTTCCCGTCTCTACACTGTGCCGGTGAACATTTGAAAACTGTATGACTCTGGCTAAGGATGATTTTGAGCCTTGATCTCTAACTCAGAAGGGATGATAAACGCTCTAAAGGCAGAGAATCTGTGTCTGTGCGCATGTGTGTTTGTGTGTGTGTGTATGTCCACTATTCCTCTATCAGTACATCAGCAAGGCACGCAGCTGTAAATCAAGAAACACTGGGGTAAAGTGCGAGCGTGGCCGTATACGATATTCCCTGTTCCTGTTCAATGGGCTGTGTATTAAAGTAATAGTCGGAGATTGTCCCTGCAAATTCTGTTTGTTTGTTTATTCTGGGACTGACAGATGACAGTATCGGTAATCCCCTTATCGAGGCTCGCCAAGACAAACACTGCAATCCAAACAAGTGGGTCCGCCTGAAAAGCACTCTGCTCACATTAGGGCATCCCATGCTGGACGGACGAGGCCAGAAATCGGATAAGCCCCCCCATCACCACCCCACCCCCCCCCATCACCACCCCACCCCCCCCCCACCACGCCGGAAGGAAGCCGAGTGCGTCTGAGAAGTGCGCGCAGGCGGTGAGGTGCTGAGCCAAACGCAAGCCGCCAAACGCAAGCCGCCAAACGCAAGCCGCCGAACGGCCTCGTAAACAACTGAAATTATCCAAAGTTATTAAAGATACCAGTGGCAGGGTGACATGTAAATTCACTCCTTTGTGACTTGGCAATAACCAAATCCAAATAATTTTTTTCTTTTTCACTTTTTATACACATTCAGCACATCGTCGTAGTGATGGTGAAGCTGAAAGAAATCTGAGGAATATTAATATTTCCCAGGACAAGTTCACAAAGAATGGTATGAATAAATATAAATAACTTCATCTTGCAAGGCAAAGGTTCTCACGTTCTTAACCTTGGTATCTGTTAGAAAAAGAGGGGAGGGAAATATTCGCACAGATGCTTCTTAGCTGTAGATTATGATTACTAATTCTGTATGGAATCAACATGAATTATGAATTTTCAGTTCACAATAAATAAATAAAAATAGCAAAGGATGTTTTGTTTAAAAGATCTTGCCACAGTATATGTTTGTCCTTTAAACATGCCTATACTTGTACAGAATGAACACATTGCATATCTTTCATTGATATGTGTGTTGTGTGTGTGCCAAGTTCATATGGGCAATAAACATTCCCCTTACCACCCCCTAGAAGGTTGCATGTCTTCTAAATGTTAGACTCCAGCTCTTATGTCTTAATTGGTGTTGTAAGGGTTCATTGTGGAACCTGAATCTTTGACCTGTCGTCAAAGATCAATTTTGCGGGACAGTTTTAATAGGGGTGAGAGCAACCCCTATTGTCGAATGTGCGGTTGCCGTGGAAACTTTCCCATGGGATTCTGGGTAATAGACACTTAATGGTCCCTAAAAGAGACTGAAGAGGTCTCATGACAGGGCCAACTCGGGAGAAAAGACTCAAACATCTCCCTGGATCCGCCAATGACAGCAGCCCCATTAAAAGACTCTATCGGTGTCACTGAACGCCATGCTTATGAGAAATGCCCTTTTCCCTGGATCAAACGAAGCGGTGCAGGGACTTTGTCCCAGAAATACAGAGTATTTCATAAGAGTATGGCTCACACATCATAAGAGTCGCATCTTAGAGCGCTCATGAATTATTACTGGTATTTTAGCCTTTTGTTTGCATTTGAAGTTTTGTGCTTGAAATCTCACATGAGATGCTACTTTGAAACATCGCAGTGGACCCTGAAGAATAGAGAGCTTTCCATCTTGAAAAGAAAAAACAATCTCTCCATGTGCCTTTCTCCAGGGACCTTCAAAAAAAACAAATGCCAGAAAACCGATAATAAATAAATAGTTTATAGCTGCAATTACACTTGCAAAGAAGACGGGTGGTAATGAAAATGCGGCCATTTTTTGTCATTTATTTTGATCAACGTCAGAATAACGGTTTTTTTGCGAGCCTCGTTGTACTTGTGTTCTGACCTTTGTCAAACACAATGTAAATTACGGAGAGCAGCCTACATATGTCAGCGTAGTCAGGAATTAAAATGTCTCCTGTGAATTGTAAGTGTGAGAAGATCACTCACACCTCTAAATGTGTGTGTGCGCGCGCGGGTATGGTGG